>BSBK01000725.1:0-571559 GCA_027943335.1 Chamaecyparis obtusa
ATGTATGTATGTATGTATGATGTATGATACATACATACATACATACTTACATACATATATTATATATATATATATATATGTATATATATATATATGTATATATATATATATATATGTATATATATATATATATATGTATGTATATATATATATATATATATGTATATATATATATATATATATATATATATGTATATATATATAGATATATATATGTATATATATATATATATATATATGTATATATATATATATATGTATATATATATGTATATATATATATATATGTATGTATATATATATGTGTGTGTGTGTGTGTGTGTGTGTGTGTGTATATATGTGTATACATACATATGTATACATACATATGTCTGTATACATATGTATGTATACACATATATGTATACACATATATATACACACACACACATATATATATACATACATATATATATGTATATATATATGTATATATATATATATATATAATATATATATATATATATATATATCTATCTATATATATATATATATATCTATATGTATATATTTATATATATATGTGTGTGTGTATGTATATGTATACGTGTGTATATATACATACATACATATATATATATATATTTGTTTATGTATGTATGTATACATATGTATATGTATATGTGTATATGTATATATATGTATGTATATATGTATACATATATATATGTATATGTATATATGTATACATATGTATATATGTATACATATATATATGTATATGTATATATGTATACATATGTATATATGTATACATATATATGTATGTATATATATATGATATGTATGTATGTATACATACATACATACATACATACATACATACATACATACATACATACATAGATACATATATATATATATATATATATATATATATATATATATATATATATATATATATATATAGACACACACACACACACACACACTATATATTGTATGTAGTGTAGTGTAGTGTATGTATATGTATATGTGTATATGTATATATGTATATATATATGAGTAGGTCATCTACACTGGGTTTTCCAATTATTTATTCTTATGGCTGCTTTGGAAGGGACAACACTCTTGTTTTGTTTCTTTTACTAATAAAAAGAATAGAAAAACACAAATGAGTAGGTATCGATGAAAGATGGATCATGTAATAAATGCCTAAACCATAATGTCTGTGTGTGTATACAAAATAAAATTAAGATTTTAATCTTATTATAGAGGAAACAATCTTTGTGGATAAAACCACAACCTTGGTTTGCCTTTTTAATGCAAGGAAAATAGACATCTTCAAGAAAATAATTACATGCTAATAAAAATCCTTAGGATAAGGAGTCAATATTGGAGTAATCAATGTAGAATTGAATATATTAAATTTAAATATATCAAATGTAATATTTAACTTGAATATGGATGGAGGAATTTATTATTGAGGATAATGGGAACTGATTTGGCAATATAGAGAGAATTGGGGCTTTGTTTAGATGAATTCCTCAAAATATACAAATCAATTATATTCTCACTCTAATTTAGCTCCATACCTATTGAATTTATATCCACACATGGAATTTTTTAGTAGACAAAATAAAACCTAAGAAATGTAGATGAACTAGTCCATAATTGATGCATGTAGAAGATGGGCTTCATATCACTTTACTTGTGTATGAAGTGGGGTGTAGTCTAAATATACCATTTTCAGAACTTGTTATGCAAGGATTTAATCTCTTTTGGTGAAGGTCTTTGATGAGTCAATTTAACAATGAATCAAACTCGGAGATAATAGAAGCACACACAATATACCTGGAATGATGATGTAAGATGATAAGTAATACAATTACAATGTTATATGGCGCTCTCATATTAATTCTCTATGATGATCATTAATAATGAAGTGGGACATGTCCTAAATATATCACCCATGAAGACAATTATAAATAAAATTCATCCTTTGTTGACTCTTAGCTACTAATAAGAGATGAAAAAATATTCAACTCAAAAAATTCATATTTTAAATTTTAGAATTGAAATCTACACACATGATAATGACTTGTATTAGTATTGTATTTACAAATATAAATTAAAAAAGAATAGTAAATTTAACAAATAGGCTGAGATTTTCAGATATATGAAAATGAAATAAAATAAAAATAAATTTATCTACCAACTTATACATAAAAATATATCAACTCACATAGTTTTTTTTATCAAATAGCCAAGAAACACACTTAGTTTTCAGCATTCCTTAAGTATAAAAACATATTCTTTATCCAATTAAAAAATAAAAATAAAAATAAAAACATAAAATATTCCAAAACATGAAAATACTTACCTCACATAAAGTTCAAAAATTTCATTTTCCTTACATAAAGACAAATACGCTTATCTCATTATAAATCACAACTTCTCTCAAGATCATGAATGTAATGAATAAATAATCTCACTTTGGCCAACTAAATGACGAAAAGTAGCATAATCAACACTATTATCCTGTTCTTTCGCGTTTGTTTAAGCATTACAAATGTATTTAATAAATCTTCGTCTCAACATAAGATTACATTTATTACTACCCACGGCATTAGAAAGATTTCATGTTAATTACAAGTGATGTCATGCTTGAGCTAAACTTGACGGTTGTCCAGTACATTTTCCACAATAATTATCCATTCCAACTTTAGATCTGACTATTGACATTACATGTCGAGAGCAACACTTACATCAATTATTATTGATAATTACACAAAAATAAAACTTACTAATTTAACCAATTTGTTCCCTTTCATAGATATTTTAGATATATTTAGTTAGAAGGAATCATATATTTTATTATAATATATTCATTATATATTTATTTGAATTTTTATAATATAATTATTTTATATTAAAAAACAGTAAAATTAGGGTGTTGACTTTTTAGACAAATCGATCTGAAGGCAACTTCAATAAGCCATCAACAACACATAAACAACATACCAATCCATAATATCAATTGATATTATGGACTGGTATACACATTCTTTTGACATGTTTATGATATAATTATTTAGTGTTGATGAAGATACAAAATTACATATTAGATCATTCTGATCTTGACACTATGCTTCTATACATGTTAATAGTACTTTGACAAAGGTTATTGGGGATATTTTGATTTGTATAGATAAGTGGTGGTTGATTCATGACATGCTTCTTATACAGATCCTTTCATGTGGTATGTCCTTTCATAGATCAATTTACTATGGGTACAATTCCTATATTTTGTCGAGCCTAAAATGGATAAAAATATACCTAATTTTTTTTCATGTTAATAAATACAACACTAATATATTCTTAATGTGTAAACACCAATAATGTTTTAATGTAGTACTAGGAATGAATGCATTTACACAAACCCTAAACATAAGGCTAAAATTAAGTGTGAAGAATGATATAAACCATTCATTTAATCATTTAACTTGGTGAAGAGATGAAGTAGATATAATAATATGAAAGATATGAATCATTTTCTATTCTTTGTAATAAACATAATAGCTCTTCATTGTTAGATTTTCCCATCAATATATTATCACATAACCATAAGAGTGGTACGATCACATGATATTCTAAGATTAAAAAAAATTATATACTCTATAATTCCCTTGTATTTTATGGTCATTTTATCTTTTATTCATTTTGTTCTTTTATCCCTTAGGTTAACCCTAGTTGTTGTCTTCTTATGTCGAGAATAGTTCCCATTTTCTCATCCTAAGCCCTTTCCATTATTTTTTATCTTTATTTTAGCATTCCCTTTTTTATCTTTATTTTTTATCCTAGATGTTTTTCCCCTTTCAACATTCTCCTTATCCCTTTCTCACAACTACCATTTTAACCTTTTGTTAAGATAATTATAAATATTCTCTCTTATCTAGTACACAAAATCACCTCTTTCTAAATTTTAAATTATATATGTTGAAGCTAATCTTAGCTAGTGCTACCACCTTTATAGGCCTATTGACCGTTGATTTATCACAAAAAGTGGAATTTTTTAACCTCATGGATCAGTCCTCAATGGTGAGTGATTACAAGTCATCTCTCTTTTTATGCAATCATGATTAATGTTTTACAATATGTGCATTATTTAGTAGCTTAAGGTGAGCTCGTTTCTCTCCTTTGGTTTCCTTCAAAAATTTGATAAATATGTCTCCCGCACTTGTGTTTTACATAGAAAATATTAAGTTTTTATTAGGGAGCCTTGACTAAGCATTTCTTTTTGGAAAGAGTGATATTGTGTTAATGTTCACTACATCTTTACAATGAATTTGATTTCATATAGTTTTGCAATAATTTCCAAGAGATCTATTTCAAAATTCATAAGAGATATATCTTTGTTTTGGTATATCATTTTCATAATTTTTTCTTTCGATTAGAGTGGGATTTTTACTAATAAAACCTTTCTATTTTCCCTATAATCCATTTGCACTAGTTTTGCACCTACTTTAGTCAATCTCAATCCATTTACCATAACACTTCTCTTTCTCTTTTTATTTTATAAATTTTATCGACTCCTTGTCACCCGCAAGCCATCAAGAACATCACCTTAGTTCTTGATACCATTATCACATTAGTCACCCTAATTTGCACTTTAGTTATGTAGTCCATTAGTACTATTTTTGTTTCCCTTTATATCACTCATCTCTTATTGATGAAGGCTACTCTCCTTACTAACCCAAACACACAAAACACAACAAGGAAATAAATAGAAAATTGCAAGAACAAAAACACTTTCTTTCTATTATCTTCAATGAAATGACATTACAACATTTTGAAAAATAACATGCTACAGGCACATGGGCATTGATGCAGGAGCATCCTGGGTGTAAGAGCAATCTTGCATCACCCAAAAAATATTTCTATTTTTGTATTCAATAAGGGCTATCTTGTGCAAAGCCGCTATTTATGGAAACTTGCTATTTTAGTAAGTTGGTCTTATGATCTTAGAATGTTCTAATTTTACATATGGAGGTTCATCTCAGTCATATCAGCCTGCCAGCAAAGTTTCATGGCTAGATCAAGTCTAGTTTTGAAGATATTGAAGATTTTCGGTATTAGCAGCAGGGTACAAAAACTTTGAACTCAGTTTTGAAGGCTTTAGAGGCCCCGGATGAGGTCAAAAATTTGGGTGACAAGAACTTTGCATTAGTTAAGCCTATAGAGCACTTCATGGCGTTTCCAGAATGGGGTTATAATAGCCAATCGGGTCAACGAGTGATGACTTATGGTCTTCGGAAGTTGGGTCACCTGAAATGGAGGAAAATAATTTTTCTTCAAAATTTCTGTTTGGGTTTCAAAACTCATTTTGAGCCGACTTTGATGTAATAAATTGTAAAATAAAATAATTCTAAGTTTGGTCGGCCCTAAGGGCTAAATTTCTAGAACCTTCTCGAGCGATGGAAATTGCCTATATAAAGAAGGCCCATAGTGTTGTCTAGGGCAGTTCTGGGTAGTAGATCTGGGTATTGATTCGAGGCTTTGTCCTACAGAATATTGTAAGGGAATGCCCATGTGGCTTTACATATTGTAATTCTGAAAGTTTGTAATTCCATATTTGTGGAGATAATAAGAAGCCAATTTTCTGTTCTTGCATATTATTGTTGTTGCTTCTCTATTTCTGTTATGTGTTTGTGGTATTAAGGGGAGCACCCTTCATCAAGTGGTATCAGAGCCAGGTTTTCTTGAGTGTGTAAATAGATCGCCGACTATGAGGCAGTTTGCACCAGGACCGTGGTTAGGGTTTTAGCACACATCGCGAAAATACCTCTATGAAGAGAATGTGGCAGAAGAGCTGGTGCTGTGACACCCGAGGTTAGAGAGCTGTAGAGATAAGTGCGAGCATTGCAAGAAGAGATTCACAGAGGAATGAATCTTAATGTTAGAGACGAAAGCGACGATGAAGCCGAAGAAGAATATCAAGAAGGAGAAGCCGAAATTGTGAACCAGGAGGAAGAAAGACTTTTTCGGGCAATTTCCAAGATTGGGAAAAGACCTAAGATTGAGGTTCCTACATTTTCTAGAAATCTTAACCCAGAGGAATTGATCGACTGGATCAATGAATGTGAGGAATATTTTGAGTATGAAGATGTTGAGGATCCTGATAGGGTCAAATTTGCGAAGGCCAGACTGAAAGGTCATGCGAAGATCTGGTGGCAAGAAATTCAGTTGGAGCGAAATAGAAGAGGGAAAGATAAAATCACAAGATGGGATCGGATGGTGGATAAATTGAAGCGACATTTCATTCCTGTTGATTATGAGCTTGACCTACTAAAGAAAATGCAAAGTTTGAAGCAAGAAGGGAGATCTGTTCAGGAGTATACAGAGGAGTTCTATCAACTCCTCATCAGAACAGGCCATGCAGAAGCTGATAAGGAGAAAGTTGCCCGATACCTTAATGGGTTAAGGCCAAGCATTTAGGAGGAGTTGAATCTGGTTCGAATGAACAGTATTGAGGAGGCATACCAGTTTGCCCTAAAAGTAGAGGAAAAGCTGAACAAGAAGTTTGAGAGCAGACAAAATGGAAGAGGTCGTGGTGGAAGATTTGGCGGACAGTCATATGGTGGCCGAAATGAAGATCTGAAAAAGAAGGATGAGGCTAGTAGCAATCAAAATCAGAGAGGAAATAATTCCAATCATTTCCAGGATCAGAGTAATAGAGATCAGAGAGGAAGAGGAAGAGGACAAGGATCTGGAAGAGGAGGCTTCCGTGGAACATGTTTTCACTGTGGAGAAGAAGGTCATAGGGCATTTGAATGTCCTCAGCGCCAAGGCATAACAGACAGGAGAAATGAAGGCCAGGCCAGAGTTGCACATGTAGATGAAGATGCTAGATCGTCAAATTCTGAAGATGCTGAAAGAGGAGAAACGCTAATTAACAGAAGAGTCTTGCTGAGTGGTGAGAATGAACCTGAACAAAGGAGGAACCCGTTTCGCACTAGATGTAAGTGTGAGGGTAAATGCTGTGATGTGATTATTGATAGTGGAAGCACTGACAATTTGGTGTCAGAAGAGATGGTGACAAAGTTGAAGCTCAAGAGACAAAAACACCCACATCCATATCGGATTGCCTGGGTGCAGGATGACCACAAGGTCATGGTCAGTGAATAGTGCCTGGTAAAGTTCAAGATCGGCGGGTACCAAGATGAGGTACTATGTGATATCATCTCTATGGATGCATGTCATATGTTATTGGGTAGACCGTGGCAGTTTGATAGATGTGTTGTACATGATGGTCGTGCGAATACCTATTCCTTGACAAAGGATGGAGTGCGACATAAGCTAAAGCCATTGAAGGAGATCGAAGAAAAGGTATGTGGTAATGCAAGAATAACATTTGTTGATGGAAGAAAATTCTTAGATGGTATGAGGTTTGAGCATGTGTGTTTTGCTTTAATTCCAAAAGTTGGTAAAGAAGAAGTAGAGGATGTACCTATAGAGGTTGCAGATTTGTTGAATGAGTTTCAAGATATTGTATCTGATAATGTACCTGATGGATTACCACTGGTAAGGAAGATCAGTCATCAGATGGATTTGATTCCAGGAGCCAGTTTGCCAAACAAGGCAGCACACAGAATGACACCAGCAGAAAGTGAAGAGTTGAACATACAAGTACACGAGTTATTGCAGAAGGGGTTGATTTGAGAGAGTCTGAGTCCCTGTGCTGTATCAGTGGTATTAGCACCAAAGAAGAATGGAGAGTGGAGGATGTGTACAGATTCCTGAGCAATAAACAAGATCACAATCAAGTATAGGTTTCCATTGCCACGAATGGATGATATTATGGATTGTTTGAGTGGAGCTGTGTATTTCTCAAAGATAGATCTGAAGAGTGGATATCACCAGATTCAGATCAGAGAAGGAGATGAATGAAAGACTGCCTTCAAGACAAAGGAAGGACTGTATGAGTGGTTAGTCATGCCTTTTGGGCTAACCAATGCACCGAGCACTTTCATGTGGCTCATGAACGAGGTTCTGAAAGAATTTCTGGGTAAGTTTGTCATTGTTTACCTAGATGATATTTTGATTTTTAGCAAGACATTGCAGGAACGTATGATGCATATTCGTATGGTGTTTGAGAAGTTGAGAGATGAGAAGTTGTTGATTAATTTGAAGAAGTGCAGTTTTGTGAAGAAGGAGTTAGTGTATTTGGGATTTGTAGTTTCAGCAGAAGGTCTAAAAATGGACCCAGAGAAGCTACAGGCTATCCTTGAATGGCCTACTCCAAGGAGTGCTACCGAGGTAAGATCTTTTCATGGTCTAGCTAGCTTTTACAGAAAGTTTATCAAAAATTTTAGTAGTATTTGTGGACCCTTGACTGAAACAATGAGAGGGGATAGAAAAGAGTTTAAGTGGACTAATGGGGCAAAAAAGAGTTTTCAATTGTTGAAACACAAAGTTACAGAACAGCCTGTTTTAGCACTTCCAGATTTTAATAAGGTGTTTCAAGTAGACTGTGATGCTAGTGGTACTGCAATAGGAGCTGTTATGAGCCAAGAAGGTAAACCTGTTGCTTATTTCAGTGAAAAGTTAAATGATGCCAAGAGAAAATATTCTGTTTATGATCAGGAATTTTATGCTATAGTTCAGGCATTAAAGAAGTGGAGACATTATCTGCTTCCTAAAGAGTTTGTTTTGTATACTGATCATCAAGCTTTGCAATATTTGAATAGTCAAGGAAAGTTGAATCAGAGGCATTTGAAATGGGTTGAGTTTTTGCAGAGTTATACATTTGTTTTGAAACACAGAAGTGGAAAGTCTAACAGGGTTGCAGATGCTCTTAGCAGAAGGAAACTATTGCTGACAGAGATGCAGATTGAGGTGGTTGGGTTCAAGGAACTCAATAATTTGTATCTAGAGGATCCTGATTTTGTGAAGCTTGGAAAGCTTGTACAGAACCTGTTACTCTAGACAGGACGAAATGGTTGGATTTCATCATCTAGGATGATATGCTATTCAGAGGGAGTCAGTTGTGCATTCCACGAAGTTCTATGAGGGAGAATCTTATCAAGGAGAAGCATAGTGGAGGATTGGCGGGACATTTTGGTCATGATAAAACCTTTGCTTTGGTTAGTGAAAATTATTATTGGCCACAATTGCAGCAAGATGTGAAGAAGTTTGTACAGAGTTGCAGAGTATGTCAGATGGCGAAAGGAGTGAAGCAGAATACACGGTTGTATCAGCCATTACCTGTACCAGCAAAGCCTTGGGAGGATATCAGTATGGACTTTGTTCTGGGTTTACCGAGGACTCAGCGGGGACATGATTCAATTTTTGTGGTGGTTGACAGATTTTTGAAGATGGCACATTTCATTCCCTGCAAGAAGACTAATGATGTTGTTCATGTAGCAGAATTATTTTTCAGAGAAGTGGTGAGACTACATCGTTTGCCAAAGACCATAGTTTCAGATCGAGATACTAAGTTTGTTGGATATTTCTGGCGGACATTGTGGAAGAAGTTGAAGACAGATTTGAAGTTCAGTTCATCACATCATCCATAGACTGATGGACAGATAGAGGTGGTGAATAGAAGTTTGGAAAATTTGCTGAGATGTTTGGTTGGAGATAAGCCAACAGGATGGGATTTGATTTTACCACAGGCAGAATTTGCATACAATAATTCTATCAACAGGAGCACTGGTAAATCACCATTCCAGATTGTATATGGAAGTAGTCCAAGAAATGCATCTGAATTGAGAAAGATAGATAAAGGAGAAATAAGTAGTGCTGAAGCTGAGGATTTTGCAGAACACTTGAAGAACATCCATGAGGAGGTGAGGAAGCATATTACCAAGATGAATGCGCAGTATAAGGCTAAGGCAGATGAGAAAAGGAGGCATAAGGAATTTCAGGTTGGAGATGAAGTCATGGTTCATTTGCGGAAGGAGCGATTTCCAGTTGGTACATATAACAAGCTGAAAATGAAGAAGTTTGGACCATGTAAGATATTGAAGAAGCATGATTCAGGAAATGCGTGAGGTAGAATTGCCTAGTGAGCTGAATATTTCACCAGTGTTTAACATTTCAGATTTGACAGAGTATCATGAAGGAGGTGTTGAAGATGAGGTTGCAGCAGCACAGTGGAGTATTCCAACAACCAGTTCAGATATCAAGGAGATTGAAGACATACTGGACAGTCGTGTTGGCAGAAGCACAAGGAACAGGACATATGAAGAGTATTTGGTCAAATGGAAAGGATGACCTGTTGAAGATTCATCATGGCTAACAAAGGAGGAGGTTAACCGTCTTAGTTTTCCTTTGCACACCTGAGTCGTGACAGGGTCACTTCTCAAATTACCCTGGATGTCTGATGCAGGAGCATCCTGGGTGTAAGAGCAATCTTGCATCACCCAAAAAATATTTCTATTTTTGTATTCAATAAGGGCTATCTTGTGCAGAGCTGCTATTTATGGAAACTTGCTATTTTAGTAAGTTGGTCTTACGATCTCAGAATGTTCTAATTTTACATATGGAGGTTCATCTCAGTCATATCAACTTGCCAACAAAGTTTCATGGCTAGATCAGGTCTAGTTTTGAAGATATTGAAGATTTTCGGTATTAGCAGCAGGGTACAAAAACTTTGAACTCAGTTTTGAAGGCTTTAGAGGCCCCGGATGAGGTCAAAAATTTGGGTGATAGGTGTTTTGCGCCAGTCAAGCCTATAGAGCGCTTCGTGGCGTTTCTAGAATGGGTTATAATAGCCAATCGGGTTAACGGGTGATGACTTATGGTCTTCGAAAGTTGGGTCACCTGAAATGGCGGAAAATAATTTTTCTTCAAAATTTCTGTTTGGGTTTCAAAACTCATTTTGAGCCGACTTTGATGTAATAAATTGTAAAATAAAATAATTCTAAGTTTGGTCGGCCCTAAGGGCTAAATTTCTAGAACCTTCTCGGGCGGTGGAAATTGCCTATATAAAGAAGGCCCATAGTGTTGTCTAGGGCAGTTCTGGGTAGTAGATCTGGGTATTGATTCGAGGCTTTGTCCTACAGAATATTGTAAGGGAATGCCCATGTGGCTTTACATATTGTAATTCTGAAAGTTTGTAACTCCACATTTGTGGAGATAATAAGAAGCCAATTTTTTGTTCTTGCATATTATTGTTGTTGCTTCTCTATTTCTGTTATGTGTTTGTGGTATTAAGGGGAGCACCCTTCATCAGGCATTTTCATTACAATAATCTACAAGACAAAGCCACAAACTACCCTTCTAGAACTGAGCTTGAAACCGACCTTCATCCATGTATATGTAGCACTAACAACTGCCTTCGAATATTCTAGAAAGTGAAACTTTCCCATTTCGGTACCTAGTGGTTCAATTTCCCACCTAAGGGATTTTTCTCTCTTTCTTTTTGTATCAAAACTTGAGTATTGATGACACAACTTTCAGAAGCCATAAATTTTGAACTGTGTACCTGATTTTCTATTATAACCACTTTTCGAAAACCTCTCAAAGCATTGTATAGAAAGGACAATGTAGTGTAATTTCGGACAAGGTTTGACCCCTTTTGGAGCCTCTAAGGCCTCCATAATTGAGTTCAACTTTTTTGTACCACCCTATTAAAAATAGAAAATTTAATATCTTCAAAATCGTACTCGAGATTTCCATGAAACTTTACTAAAAGGCTTATATATCCTAAATAAAACTCTAGGGAAGTAATCAGAACAATCCATGCTCAAATGGAAAAATTACTAAAAATAGTAAACTTGCCAAAAATATCAACCTTACCCAAAATAGCCCTTATTGAAAAATGAGAGAATATTTTCTGGGGCTGATGTAAGATTACTCTTACATCTTGGATGCTCTTTCATTAGACACCTAGGGTACATTAAGAAGTGACCTGGCCACATCTTAGGTGTTCAAAGGAAAACCAAGGTAGTCAAACTTGTCCATTGATAGGCATGATGAATCTTCAACAGTTTGTCATTTCCATTTAACTAGGTACTCTTCATATTGCATGTTTATTGTGCTTCTACCCATATGAATATCCAAGATATCTTCTATCTCTTCTATAGTTGAAGTAGGTGTTGGAATATCCCACTATGCTTCTACTATTTCATCTTCAATACTTCCTTCATGATGCTCTGCCAAATTTGAAATATCAAACAGGGGTGAAATATTGAGTTCACTAGGTAATTACATTTCGGTTCGACTTTGGAGGATGTTGTTATGCATATACTTTGATTATATAATTTGAGGTAGAGTTATTAAATGTATTTGGGTCCCCTTTTATCTTGTGTGAGTGTGTGTACGCGCGCACGTGTGTGTTGATGCATATGATTGAGAAATTTAAGAGTGGATGTATGAGGAAGTGTGAAGTGTGTGGATCAATTAAGAAGACAAAGTAAAATGAATAAGGAAGAGAAGAAGTGTGAGTTGTTGAATCAAATAGAGAACTCACAGAGGTTGATCGAGAGATCCTATATCTTTTCATTTCATATTTATATATGTTTTCCTTCGGTAGCTTTCTGCAAGTTCCTTTGGTTTCAGTCAAATCCCTAACATCATGATAGTTAGTTCCTAAGTGTTAAGATTTGATAAGCATCAAATCTTCCCAAGAACACCTGCATGCAAAGACTGCTACAAGAATGAAGACAGAAGAGAGACAGAAAGCTATGGCGGCCAAAAGGCCAGAGACTGCAAAACCATGTTGCAAGAAAATAATCTTCTATTAACAATGATAAAAATAATACAATCTCCTTATTGAAATGAAAGAAGTGAATCCTTATAAAAGGAAACACGAAACCCTAAAGGCTAAAACCCTAAAGAATTATAAAGCGCCTAAGTGAAACTTAAGCCTAGAGTATGATAAACTAATAATTAAATGATTTAATTATTAGCTAACATAAGACTACTCTAACACCCCCCCTTAAGTGTAACTTAGGGAGAAGCAAAAAAAGCTAAACTACTGCAGAAAGCAGGAAAGATGGGTCCCGGCAACTAGGCCTGATCAGGTACCCAAACATAAAGCAAAAGATGTCCCAGAGAAAGGAACAAGAAGAGAGCAAGAAACTCCTCTGAAGCATGTCTGAAAACTCTGTCAGAAGATACTGCTGGAACCCCCACTGAAGTGCATGACCAGGTAGAGAAGACAAGTGTCTGAAGAGCTGATCAATCGAACCAGGAAGCAATAGAACCAACAGGTGAACCCCCCCATAATGCTGAACTGGGAGAGGTGACAAGAACACTGAAATGCGATGCCAGAAACAGCTGCAAAAGAAGAACCAGGAACACCAACAGTGCAACAGAAGCACACACACAGGATAAAGGGCGGTGTCATAGACACAGTCTACATGGGCTAATGTCGTGGAAGGTACGCTCACTTGACAAGAGTGGATGCGCCTATAGTGGCAAATGCATCAGAATCCCCCCATGGCACTTTATAACTGAGTGCGAATACTAAAACTGAACCAGGTGAAAAAGATCCCAAAATGCAGAAGAGGGCACTTTATCTTAGTGCGTTTACAGAACAAAGATACATCAGAAAGAGCATGCAAGCTCAGAAGTCAGAAAGAAGAGTGCACTAAGAAACCAGAAGAAGAGATCCCCGGACCTGTAGAACCAAGCACACCACCAGAGGGCATAAACTGCATAACTCGAAGGAGTGAAAACCTGGAGCAGAATCTGGAAGAAATACCTCTGCCACTGAATAGTACACAGAATCAGCTTTCCGACGATATCTCGTTTGCCGAAAAAGGAGTCTGGATGAGCCAGATATGACTCCCGGAAGGCAAAAAGAGACATCAGACTTCAACAGAAAAAAACACTATTGAAACGGTGGAACCAAAAACCCTAACCTCCACCATCGAAAAGTGCTCGGAAAGAGCTTTCCGACGATATATGGAAGTCAGAAAAAGACCCCCGTATGCTCCCTGTAGAGCGAAAACACCGTCAAGGGGTCAAAAAAGCTCCAAAGAAAATTTAAAGCCCCTGGGGCTAGAAAAAAAAGGAGCCCCTGGGCGCATGGCGCGCGCAGGGGGCTAAACCCTGAGCCTCTGGTCCCCATAGGACCGTCGCTGGGCATAGATAAGCCCGCAGGCTTAAACACCCGCCGGGCGGCCCAAGCGGCGGCGCAGTCGGCGGAGCGGCGGTGGGCCGGGCGGAGCGGGGGCCGCTGAATGCGGCGGAGCGGGGGCCGGGGCCCGCTTGAACGCGGCGGAGCAGGCCACAGTGCCGGTGGTGGAGGAGCCGGGCGGCGGTGCTGATGGTGGGCGCGCTTGGCGGAGGGGTGGTGGGGCGGGCCGCGGTGCCGGTGGTGGAGGAGCGCCGGTGGCGCGGTGGCGACGCCAACAAATATCACTGTATGCGTTAATTTTAACGCAAAAAAACAATGAAAAATTGTTTTTTTTTTAATTTTTCGTCTCGGATTTCGTGCCGTACGGCCCTAGGAGGGCAAAAATTTTCTCCCAGAAGTCACAGTGGCCAAAAATTGCAAATTTTATATGATTTTTGACTCTCCCGGACCTTCTGAGCGCAATGGCAGCGTCCGTTTTTGCTCAAAATACCCCCCAAATTTTTTTTTTCTTTTTTTCAAGCAAAAAAGAAATAAAAAATAACGTCTTGCTTCTGAATCACTTCAACAAAAACACGAACAGCGAGCAGCAAGATGGCTCTGATACCATGTTAAGATTTGATAAGCATCAAATCTTCCCAAGAACACCTGCATGCAAAGACTGCTACAAGAATGAAGACAGAAGAGAGACAGAAAGCTATGGCGGCCAAAAGGCCAGAGACTGCAAAACCATGTTGCAAGAAAATAATCTTCTATTAACAATGATAAAAATAATACAATCTCCTTATTGAAATGAAAGAAGTGAATCTTTATAAAAGGAAACACGAAACCCTAAAGGCTAAAACCCTTAAGATTTTCATTTCATATTTATATATGTTTTCCTTCGGTAGCTTTCTGCAAGTTCCTTTGGTTTCAGTCAAATCCCTAACATCAGGATAGTTAGTTCCTAAGCGTCTGGCCTAAAATATTGTAAGTCATTATTTCAAATAGTGAGTATGGTTTTCAATGTGTTTTTTCCCACAATGGGTTTTCCACATAAAAAATTGGTGTTCTTGTGTGTGTTGTCATTTCTATATTGTTTGTTATTGGTTAATTGGATTAAAATAAGTAACTGAGAATTGTGACAAAATATTGAAGTTTTTGTTAATGTTGATTCACTCCTCCCTCTCAACATATGTTAGTGTCTAACATTTGGTTGATTTATAGTTATTTATTAATTCTAATTGGGCTCTAGTGATCTAGACTATAAGAGGTCCCTATGTATTTACTTTATTTGGAGAAGACGATAGTTGGATGAGGAAATGACAAACTATAGCCATGTTGTCTATTACACAAATATAATACATAGTTGTGACATATTCATAAGTAAAGATGTGATATAATTAAAGAGATCATGTTCATGTATTGGCTTTTAGTATAAACATGCAAGAATTGAATGTGGTAGTTAGAGTGAAATCTATTTTGGTTTAGAACTCAATATATCATACATTCTTGAAGCACATTGATTTTTGTATTACATTTTATGGGATTTTTTAAGGGTGGTAGATTCATATTAATAAAAAAGTAAGCACCTAAGAGAATGATCAAAATCCCTTCACTAAGCTATTGAGTATAGATAAATTAATTTGAAGAAAGGAGGTCATGGGCTACATATCTTCTAGAACATGATTTTATATTGTCATTATATTTTAGTGTTATTCCTTTTCTTTTCCAAGTTACTCAAAAAGTGGGAAAATGTTAGGGTAAGGTGTCTTAACCTTGCAAACCTAATTATCATGCTTAACCTTTTGTATGCATGTTGTTATTTTATATTATGTGCCCTTTGTTTCTACTTGGAAAAGTTGTTTGATCTTGGAGTGGAATAGATTTCATATTTTTGTGGTTCTTTCGCTCACATGAGGATTTATGAATTACACTCTTACCTTCCCTTTTTTTTGGATGTGTTGAAATCTTGGGAGGTGTGTAAGAGAGACTTGACTAGTTTACACATGGGTTATATATTATAGATTCTTAGGATGTGTAAGAGCATGTAAGAGATATGTTACATTGTAATATTGACTAGGCTTATGAAAATGTATGACACTTATCATGAAATATCTAATGCATAAGATAATGATGAAAATTGGACACCAACATTTGAATAGTTAAATATTCTTGCATATGATACTTTAGAAAAATTAAAGAAATAGTTGAGAACATCTTAGAACAATAAGGGAATTAGGGTTTTAATTTAACCATTTTGGGTTCAATACCCCCTTAAGATTAATTGTAGTTTCATTTTGTAACTTTTCTAGAAATTTGAGTTTGGACTAGGAGTCTAGAGTTTTTTCATAAATTGTAGTAGTAACAAAGTGCCACGAGAGTATAGGATCAATATAAGGTATGAATTTGCACATACAAGCTTATAGGCCTTGCACATATTATTGCATACACTATAATAAATAATTACTCATCAATTAGGCATTGAAAGTATTCTAAATTGTAAATATCAAAATTAATCATTATTTTATTCATGATTTTCATTTTTTTCCTTTTAGTACCCCCTGCCAAACTCCATTAATTATTCTATGAATCATAATGATTATAATTTTTTATCGAGGCCCTATTTGGGATTCATTTATTCTTTCAAATATCTTTCAATACTTATGGAATGCTCCTTCTACATCCTACCTTGCACATCATTTATGCATGCCTAATGATGGAGAAGAACATGAGCTTTTTACTTAATTTTTACTTGGTATATGTGAGAATAATGTGCTCTTATATCATGATTCATATCTTACACCTCCACAACTATAACATATTGCATGATGCATATCATAAAAAAAATGGGATACATTGAGAAAAATATTTTACCTTATGCAAACTATTTCATCAATAGAGTTGAGAATTTAGAATGGTATATTGTTATTTATGCACAAAGAGTTCAACCACAAGATGATGCTACCCAAATATTCAACAATTCTTTACCAAATGAAATCTTGATCTATCTTTCACCGAATAGATTTTTGATACCTTGTTTTAGAAGATTATGATGGTAGAGGTGATCCATTATTCAATGTACAAATTTTCAAGTTATGTGCCTCCCTTATTTTTGTAGGGATGAATTAATTGCTAAGTTGTTCCCATCAAGCTTGAGTGATCATTCACTTATATAGATTTATTCATTGTCTCACACTTATATCTCTTCCTTTAACGATGTAGCTAGTGCTTTCATGAAACATTTCAAGTACTCTTTTAAGTTGAGAACATCTATCACTAAATTCATGAAGCATAAATAAAAGAAAAAAAGAATTAATAAAATATAGATCATAAATCTTACAAATATTTTAAAAACTTAAAGAAATATAAAAACTCTATATTCATATTAGAAATAGTTCAAATTCTAAAATATTCCTAATTCATTCATTTTTTTTTCATCAAACTCCATAGCCTTCTACACTTGACGCTTATACATTCAATTTCAAATTTGGATACCCCACAACTCATAAATCAAAGTTATTTTTTACTTGGTTATAATCACGTCTAGAAAACTTGGTTATACAATGGAAAATGCAAGGTAGTGCATATAGCATGTATGCAAATTCCAAATGTATTCAAATGCAACTTGTGCAGTAAACGACAATGAAAGGCACACTTCTCCAAACATTGGAGAGCCAAAATGATCATTTATTCCTTGCAAAGTGATCACAAATGACATGAAAATGCCCATTTATGACTAGAGACATTGAACATAAATCAATGCTAACGAAAACGAATAAAGCCGTACTAGTGCAAATTAAATAAACCTTCACCTAGATGTTAAGTGGGAAAGGTATAAATTTGCTGTATAAAAGAGGAAAATGTTCCATCAGATAGTATCTTTAGGGTTACACGTGGACTATTTGATGGAAAAGAACAATCTTTATCTATTCGTCAATGCATTTTGTTTTCAAAATTTACAATGATGTTCTCATTCAATAATTGCTGTTTGCAATCTTCTATCTACTTATTTGTTTTTGACCTTTGAAAGAGATTTTCTCTAGATTATTAGTCCTTTGGGTCATTTAAAATTGACCTTTCACTAAAAGATTAAACCTTTCAAGACCCTTTCTTTGAATATTGAGAAATATTAGTACCACAAATGGGGTTTTTATAATTGTATTGATTACACATTGCAAATTGCATTCACAAGGCTATGAACGAGGTTTGGTACTAATAGTGGCTTTTGGATTGAATTTGAATACTAGAATGTTATATAGTATTTTATTATTTTAAATAATTATTTATAAAGATATTTTTCTGTATGACTGATTGATTTTTTTAAATAATAAGATTTGTGAGTCATTTTAATGATACAAACACTTAAAATTATTATATTTTGTTTATTATCTAATTATAGGTACATAGTGGTGAATTATTATATGTATTCTATTTTTAATTTTATTGTATGTCTATTTTGATGGAACGTTTTAATATAATTGTATTGGTGCATGGTACATTCTTGTGTTTGTTTTAAACTATGTTTCAAATTTATATTTGTTCTCATTTCATCCTTCTTTGCATCAATTCTTATACATCTACCATGTATCCATACACTTATATGCTATAAGGTTTTTTTATCCCCATGGTTCATATCTATTTTAGTTATGATGGTTGTGTTCAATCTTGAGGTGCATAAGAACCATCTAAAAAATTTAAGCAATAAAATTAAAATTTAACTTTATCATCCCTTTCTACTAACTGTTATGTGTTGAATATCACATGTTTTAAGGGACATGTTCGTATATCATGGTATTGACAGACATTCAATCTATAATTAATGCATAAAAGAAGAACCAATAATCATTACATGTTAACTAGAGTTATGACTTGTATTTATAAAGTGCAATAAAAATAAATGATATCTTCATCATGATGATATAGGCTATCTAATATTTTCATATGATGTATTTAATGTCATTGATCACCAATAATATTGTTGGTGTAATATTTTCTTCTTGGATACTTTTATATTCTAAGTATGATAGTTGACCTATTTAATAACTTTACCAAGGTGTAATGAAATAAAATAAGGATGTGAGGAAAAATCACAAGGATGGATGGACACCTAGGAAGCTCGCACCTATATTATATCATACATTGGAAGGAATGTGATCCACTAGAATCAAGGAGGCTCAAGCACTAAGTAGATGCAATGATTACTTTTCTCAAGTTGAAGATGCAAAATGGAAATGGAAATGTAAGATCAACGACAAGAATAGAAGGAAAGATGAAAAGATAAGTGTACCATCCTAAATCGTAAGCACCTATAATTAGATCTTCAATTAGGCCCCATTTTAGATTTTATGGGGTCTCTCATTAATTTTTGGTACTCCAACTCAACATCCCTACATTTCCAACTTCCTCTCCACCTTCTTGACTCTCAAAACAAATTTCATCACAATTTGGTGGGAAGAGGTTTCCCAGGATGATCTCTTCCCTGATTTTTTCCTTGAAATTCAACTCAAAGGCCTATCTCATTGGCTAAGTGTGATTTCCATATCCCCAATGACCTCTTTCAAGTTTTGAGCCTCAAAATATTGTGTGGGGTATAAAAGAAACATATATCTCCTCATTTGGATCATCAAGAAAATATACACAATCAAGATTTCAAGAGTTTTACAATTTCACATCTCAAACATTCTCAAGAAAGTTCTCAAGCATTCCAAAGGTATTTTCAATACAATATTCTCCATGTATAAAGATTTTTTCCCTCATTGAAGGACAAGCAAAGGAATCTACCATCAAGGAAGAAGATCATAGTGCAAGAATCCATCTACATACATTCAAGCATCCATATTCATTCAAACATTCAAGTCTTCAACTCTTCAAGTCATTCTTGTCTCTCTCCGTCAAGCATTGCGATAAACTACAACATCAATTACACAAGGTTTTGTCTTTCATGATTTTCTTTTAGTTTTTTGTGTGAAGCCAAAGCTACTGCATCAACATGCTTGATCACATTCAAAGAAGCATTATTATTTCCAAGGTATAATACACTTGATTTTTTAGATCTAGCCTATTTTATATAACAACATGATTTCATTTATTTCATTTCATTTTATTTATGTATCCATAAATGTGTTATTTTATGAGTGTATAATTTCCTTTATAGGAAAGTAGCAATAGAGGGGTTTCACCCAATAAATTTAGATTTTGAAATTTTAACAACAAATCTTTGAAAAAAGCCATTAGTGCTCATAAACAAAACTCCAACCATACAAAACCAAAATAACATACTAACATCTTTTCCCATCAAAACTCACCAAAAAAATCTCCCTTCATTGTCCCTACTAATTATTACATAAAAGATCCACCATTAAGGGTTTGCACTCAAATCTCCATGTGAACAAACCAGCATATAAAAAATGCCTCATCATTCTTCCTCCTTTGCACTGCACTCCAATGACCCTCCATGTCTCTTAATTTGGTTATTCTATAACTACTAAAACTATGGGGTCTTCTACTTTCCCAAAAGGAAAAGTTCTAAATCTCTCAACTTTCTTGGCCATGAAATGATGTACTAATATAAAAACTCCTTGTGAAAGGATATACCTTCTTAGAAGTTTGTTACAATGTAATTAGTACATATGAGTCCTTGTTAGGAGACTTTGGATCCCTGCTAAAATATCCCAACCATGTGAGGAGTTGATGAGAACTACAACTAAGACAATTGAACCCACTGTCCAAATTGCTTCAAGACTATCTTAACTAAACAATCTTCGGGATAACACATCCAAGGGTGAACTGACTAAAATAATAACTCTATTTGCATGTATAGTTCCTTTGAAGTCCTCAACAAACCAATAACATCATCTTCTTCTCTGATCATAAAGATTTTGCATTCAAAGCTCACACAACATCTCATGATCGCATGATATATTTATCAAATGAACCTCCTTTCCTTTATACCAAGTCCTAATGATGATTGAGTAGGCCAAAATGCTTTCTCAATTTATAATTAATAATATAGGAAATCAATAAGAATTTATAATACTCATTTCAATACATCTAAATACTTCCGTAGAATTATTAATCTATAGTCAGCTCTCAAAGAAGTAACATGCTTCACATCGTGCACAAGTCTTCACAAAATGAAAAGTATATTTTTCCATGTTTATTCAATCATCTTGAAAATGTCTTCAAAAATATATCAACCTTGCTGAACTAGCTTCAACCTCACCAAAATAATAAATCTCAAATAACTGTTACCAGTTCCTGGAAACTCTCACTGTGAATAGTCTTTAGTAAACTTCACATAACTTGAACATATATTGATAACTTTTTCTGCACTTGCAACCACATCATCAAAACACGTTCTTGAATTATAATAAATCTTCACAAAACTCAACTCATCAACATAAAACCTCACCAACCAAATCTATGCCTCTAACTCTGTTAACTCTTTCTAGAAAGCATATATGTTGACATTAATGACAAACCCATTCATGAATGTAACATATAAGAACTCAATCATCTCTAATCAACATCCAAACTTCCCTACTAACAACATTCATTAACATTCATGCTAATAATCTCCCTCTTTGACATTGATAACAACATAGATGAAAAACCATTTGGTCTCGTCCTATCATTATAGATCAGTAATCTATCCCATCAATATATTTCTTCCCCATCTACATATGCTTACTCTCATACTCATATTCATTCTTCTCTTAAAGATTTTTTCCATGTATATCTCTGCCCCATTGACATCAATGACAAAGGTGTCAATACATCAATTCTCAAAGTTCAATCATCTCCAATACAGTCTACAAAAGTGCATGAGTATCAAGAGATACTATACAAAACTCATGTTTAAGAGTCCTTAATGACTCATCTCAAGTAAATATACTCCCCCATAGGAGAAGCATCAAGCATCCAGTCTAGATAGGTTTAGTGCTTTGATCATGATGGACCGATGCATTCATGCATCCATTACTCTAAAGAGGGTTGGGGAATAACCCCAAGAATACCTCTCAGATACTCAAAAGTATCCTTAGCCAAAGGTTTTGTGAATAAATCTGTTATCTACTCCTTTTTAGTAATATACTCCAATCTGATTTCCTTTTCCACAACCTTCTTTCTTACAACATGATACTTTATTGCAATATGTTTGGTCTTTGAATGTAATACTGGATTCTTTGACATGCTAACTCTACTTATATTATCACAATATATGATAATAGGCTCAGTGAATTCACTACCAATATCCATCAACATCTGCCTCATCCAAGTGATTTGATTACAATTATTTTTTGTTACAACATATTCTTCTTCTATTGTACTCTGTGATATACAATTTTATTTCTTGCTCAACCCAGAGACCAATCTTCCTCCAAAGAAGAATTATCCACCACTTGTACTCTTTTTATCATCAATATTTCCTCCCAATGTGCATCATTGTATGCACATAGTGTAAAATCACGTGATTTATCATACCATATGTAACATCCCCACCAGGGAACCTGTAAGGAACAAGTCTAAAAAAAAAAGAAAAGCAACTAATTTTTTTAAAAAAAAACATTACTAAGATCTTATTTGATAATCCTACATGTGAACATGTCCTTAAAGGTTCCCTTAATGATTGTTACCAACATTAGAGTCATTGATACAATTAACTATCTTAATGAATTCATGTCCTTACCTACTTTACATAACATTCAACTTTTAGAGATGAGATAGAAATAAATAACATATTAATTTTTCCAAAAACTCAATACATTTATCCCTTCCTCTTATATTTATTTTTCCATAAACCTTATCTACACATAATTCATTTGTACTTCCAAAAATTGCAGTATAGAAATCCTTACTTTTCAATGATTCAAAGAGAGATAGGGTAGAAGGTAGAGATAGGGTAGAAGGTACACAACTACATTCATTTATTACAATTTTCTGATTTCAAATAATCATTCCCTCCTGATATTCCTAAAGCTACCCTTCCCAAATTACAATGCTTCTTTCTTACAATTTTGAAATACATTTACATCAAGTTGCCCAAGGGCTTACAATACATATTTACTGTTGGATACAATTGTCTGAAGGAGATTTTTGGATTAATTGTGTGTTGTCTTTGATGTCCCACAAATGTCATATCAATTATCAAGCTTAGTCGGTCAGCAAAGCAGTTCCCAGTGTTTACCGAGCTCAATCAGTCAACAGGCGATTTTCAGTGTCTACCGAGATCTTTCGGGCGTCAAAGGAAAGTATGGAAGAAAACAGTGTTAACCGAGCTTCCATGGTTATCGAAGGAAAGTTAGTGTTTACCAAGTTCACTCGGTTTCGAAAGGATGTTGCAAAATTCATAGTGCTTACCGAGTTCTCTTGGTCACCAAAGGAAATCTTTTCGGATTAGTGTTTACCGAGCAAGGTCGGCCCAGTAAAGGATTTTGTTAATTTGAGAAATAAAGTTTGTTTGTTCCAGCCGACTGTTGTAATGAGTGTTAATGTTTGTAATGATTATTAGTGCCAACTTGACAATTTGAATGGACAATCCGAATGGTATATATAGAAGGTCAAGTTGTGAATTAAAAGTGTGCAAGTGGAAAAGAAGGAAAGTGTGAGAGAATTTTGAAGGATGATTAGATATCCTTGAGGAGCAACAAAGATATATTTGATCAGGAAGGATCTAGTGAAGCAAAACAGAGATCTGTAATCAGAAAATTAGTTGCATCATTATTCAGGTCACTTCATTGTTACTTTCTTACCATTGTAGCAGTGATTTTAGAATCTCTTAACAGAGTTGGTTTAACAACCATTTTGTAAATCCTCTAACAAGGTGATAGTTCTATTGAATTGTTTCAAAGACCTCTTACAAGGCCACTCCTAACAGGGTGATTAAATCCTCTAACAAGGTCACACCTAACAGTGTGTTTTGTAACCTTTAACCAGGTTGGCTCCTAATAGGGCTCACTTCAGAAGAGTGAAAAATAGTAACTAGTTACATTGGTGGTTTTTCCCATATTGGGTTTCCACATTAAATCTAGTGTCTCTTGTGTTCATGTTATTTTCTTTATGCATGCATGTTAATCACTGATGAATACTTAAGAACAGTTATAATTAATACTCACTGCAATAACCAAGTTTCAACATTTCTCTGTATGTTTACTGAGTAACAGAAGCAAATGATTTATTAAGACATCTAAGGGATCTGTGGTAATATTTTTGTGGTTAACTGATTCACCCCCCCCCCTCTCAGTTACTCCATCTATATTTCCAACAATTTATATCTTGAATACAAAAGATAGAGGTACATGATACAATAAAGGAAATCTTCACCACTGAATAAATGTGAATCCAATCCAAGAAATGAACCATGAACCATGAGCCACAAATAATACCTCAAAAGATATTTTCCACCCAACCATGTGAAACTTGTGAAGTTCCACCCCACGTGCTAGGAGATAGAACCAAGGTACTCACAAGGCCTAAGGAAATCTAAGAACAAAAGAATCATTCACTCAAACATCAAAAAGAAAAGACATAAGAAATAACATATCACCATACTATACACAAAGGTTAAGGTTCTAGTATACCATCTAGGTGAGCATCATCACACAACCTGTGTATTGGGATCCTCCCTGGAAACCATGTAACCTTGATCTCCTTTTTATGTGAAGGATCCACCTTGGTAGTTACCCATGGTCCTGGTACTCCAACAGGTATATGTGGACTTTATCATTATATGTCTTTCATTATCTTTTGAAACCCCCTTTCCAAGTTAATTTTTATGGTTATCACTTGATTAATAACTCACCATAGGATCCTCTAGCAACCACTTTGGGTTCCAACACATATGGTGAGCCACTCGCCAAGGGTACCTATTCCCCTACCCTAACACAAGCCAAAAGATAAGGAAATACTTTGAATGTCCTCATTCATAGGTTTAGGAAACTCTCTTGTGCACTCAGGCCCTCAGGATGAGTCCTAACCTTATCCATATGCATAAAAAGAATCATAACAAGGATGTAAAACACAAGACACCTTAAGTAAAAAAATGTGAACAACCTCATGCATTAATTTTAACATTCAGAGAGGTCAAATGATGCAGATAAAGATCATGATAAAAAATCAGAAGACATAGACCAAACCCCAAGCCATAGGGTGATCAAAATGGATTTCCATGACCCAAAAATCCAATATGATTATTCTCAGATACCAATACAAGAATTACCATAGGATAATATGAGCATCCTCATAGACTAGTATGATTAAATAGGTTTAGACTTGTTTACTCGTACGAGAACTAGCTCAAAAGTTCCCAGAATTGACCCAAACTAAAAATACAGCCAAAGTGAAGTATGGAGGGCACTTGGGGAAGGTTTTATGAAATGTACCTAGTTAAGTTATCTCAATACCACATCCATAACCCCTCTTGAACTCATAATAAATCCCTAATCAAATAGAAAGAAAAATAATTTAAGGATTCATTGCAAAAATCTGCATAAGGAATAAGAAGGAAAAACTACAAATAGATATTCCTAATCCTTCCTAAAAATTCCTACTCTTCCCTAAAATTCCCTAAAAAATACATATACAGAGGAAACAACTTAATAACATCCATGTATACAACAATAAACCTCCCATGAAGAAATCTGAAAGAGATATTCTATCATTTAATTAATCATTCTTCCCAAAAACACTACACATTTCCAACAACATAACCAAATCAATATATCATTTAACAATAGACACTTTGCAGACCATATGAACATTAAATACATTTAAAAACACACACACACATATATTCACATACAATAAGGTGATTTCCCTGGCTCCCGGCCCTACCTGGAGTCCTGCGAAGAAATCCCTTCCAAAGTTAAGCAATCCACAACACCTGTATGAACCAACACATTCTTAAGCTTCATGATAATGGTTTTCCTTCTGGGAAAAATTTATAACTTCTTATGAAACCAAACACCTCCTTCCTCTTCAAGATTCTCCCAACTCCAAATAAATCCTTTAATAAAAAATTTCTTCTTTGAAACAAACTATTCAATTTTCTTCTGGAAACCCCAAATCTTTCCAATTGTCTCCTTCCTCCCAAATCTCTCTATTCCTTCAAATATTCATAGCCAACCATATGGCTAGAGGAGTTTCTTTACGGGAAGCAACTACTCCAACTACTATAGTTTGTTCCAAATATCAAAATGACTCATGTAAGCCTAATTAAATGTTTTATGTTTTTATTAACTTATTTTAATTTACCAAACCATAAATATGTAAAAGATAACTAAGATTACCAAATAACTCATATATCCCAATGTAAAACTAACTATCCCAACTCCTAGGAGGTTTCAAGTTCAACACTCATAGGCAAGTTAGTTTTATTAATTAAGTAATTTACATTTATTTCCTTTATTTATTTTATTTTATTCTACAAATACATTATTAACTTTATAATCATTTATTTACATATAAACATATTCACACATACAAATACATATATCTATATATATTTATATACACGTAGGTATATATGTGTGCACCCATATATACATACACATATATAATAAATTACACTGCATAATCTAATACATCCAAATTTATATTTAAAAAGAAAGAGAAGCACAATACTTTAACATATATAAATAAATAATGAAAACATACTCTAAAATATAAATCTCAAAATCAACAAAATCATAATACTGCTCACACCCCCAACTAAGGTGGCTTTCTAAATAGGAATCTAAGTCAATAGGGAATCCTTGAGAGTATCTTGGCAATATCTCCACACAACAACGTTTGAGGATTTAAAGGTATGCTCAGACTTATGTAGCTAGGTGCAGTCAATGCCTAGTATCTGCATCCTAGGTGAATTCGATGACTACGACTACCTCTCCTCATCCCACAAGCACATTAGACAATATCAATATTAGAGCATAAATGGATTAGTATAGTTAGCTCCAAAATAATCATAAAGTTCCATAATGTAAAACAAGAATGAATCATTTTCATAAACCATATAATCATATATATGAACAACATGTCATGCAATACTGTAAATCATTCATTACTTTCATAAAATAGTTTTATTAACCAAACATATGCTCAAAAGTCTCATCATCTAATCAAAATAACTAAACATAGAGTCTATCATATTGAATGTAATAATCTTGTCATTCCAAAATATCAGGGTACTAGGGTGGGCATTACACCATATCCCATATCCTGATGTACCCTTCAAGTATCTGAAAATCCTTTTCACTATTGCAACATGTGGCTCTTTAGGTTCTTCTTGAAATCTAGCTACAATCCCAACTGTATTAGCTATATCAGGTCTTGTGTGAGTTAAGTACTGTAGTCCTCTAATCATAGATTTGTACTTTGTCTATGTTGCATTCGATATTCATCCTTGCTTGAAAATTTACATTTAGTTACCATAGGGGTTCCAACTGGTTTACAATTCTCCATTCCAAATTTTGTTAACAAGTCCTTAAGATATTTTGTTTGTGACATAAAAATGCCATCCTTATTTTGTGTAATCTGCAATCCCAAAAAATATTTCATCTCACCAATCATGCTCATTTCAAATTCATCTTTCATTTCATCTGAAAATTTCTTACTTGCTTCATCATTGCCTACAAAGATATTATCACCAACAAATACTTCAACAATCAATAATTCATCATCATTTTTTTCTTAAGTACATATTACTGTTACATTTCTTGAATCAAAAAATGATCAAGTGTTGTCTAACCTTACATACCAAGCTCTAGAAGCCTACTTCAATCCATACAATGCCTTCTTCAATTTGTAAACCATATCCTTGTCTTTTGTTAAAGAAAAACTATCAGGTTGTTCAATGTGGACTTCCTCCTCAAGTTCTCCATTAAGAAAATCTGATTTTACATCCATCTAATATACCTTAAAGTTCTTACTACAATCATATGCCAAAAACATTCTCACCGCCTCAAGTCTAGCCACAAGTGAAAAGGTTTCTTCAAAATCAATACCTTCTTGCTACAAGTATCCTTTACATACTAATCTTGCTTTATTTCTTACCATTTCACCTTTCTCATTCATCTTGTTTTTGAAAAACTATTTTGTGCTAGTAAAATTCTTGTCTTTAGGTCTAGGGAACAACTCCCAATATTCTTCTTTTCAATCTGTTCAAGTTCTTCTTTCATTTCTTTCATCCAATGTTCATCTTTACATGCTTCATCTGCAGTCTTTGGTTCAACTTGAGATATTAAACATAGTTCTTCATTTACCTTGTTCCTTGTCATAACTCCTTTGTTTGTGCTTCCAATGATTTTATTTGTAGGGTGATTTCTTGCAACATATTTAGGTGTTCCTGGCTTATCTTTGATTTCTTCTCTAGGTGTTGATTCAGTTTCAACTATCGGTTCCAATCTAATGTCTTCAATCAACAAATCATTGTTAGTTTCATAAAATAATTCTTGTTCATCACTCTGATTAATGTTAGTCCTTTGTCTTTTATCTTCATCAGAATTATACTCAAGAATTCTCTCCTGAATTTTGAACTTTTCATCAACCTTCACATTAGTACTCTCAACAATAGTCCTCAATATTTGATTAAAACATATGTATTCTTTACTTTTCAATGAATAACTAGGAAAAATTCCTTCATCATTTCTAGCATCAAATTTTCCAATAACATCATCTCTTTTGATATAACATTTACTTCCAAAGATTCTAAAATATTTCACAGGTGTATGTCCAAACACAAGTTCATAAGATGTCTTACCAGTACGTTGTCTAATCTTAAGTTTTTTCATTGTGTAAACTATGGTGTTCACTGCTTCTCTCCAAAAGATATGTGATACATTACCTTCAAGAATCATAGCTCTAGTTGCCTCATTAATTTATTTTTTTCTTCTTTCTGTTATACCATTCTGTTGCGGTGTCCTAGGCGCTGAAAGTTGTCTCTTAATTCTATTGTCTTCACAAAAGATATTAAACTCATTTGAAGTAATCTTTCCTCCTCTATTAGATCTCAAACTTTTAATCTTTAAGCCAGATTCATTCTCAACTCTATTCTTCAATAACTTAAACTTCTCAAATGCTTCAAATTTTTCTTTAAGAAATGCAACCCACATCATTCTTGTAAAATCATCAATAAAAATCATGAAGTACCTTTCACCATAGAATCCTTTTGTCCTTGTATGTCCACACAAGTCTATGTGCACAATCTCAAACTTGACTGATGTTGTAAACATTTTTCTTGGAAATGAATTCTTTCTCGTTTAGCCATAACACATTCCTTGCAAACCATGTTAGTAGGCTTCACAATCTTAGGAAAGTCTCTAACTGCACTAGATGAGCTCATCTTCACAATATTATCAAAGTTGATATGACAAAATCTATTATGCCATAGCCAACCATCATCCACTTTAACAATCAAACATGTCATTTCAGTAGGAGACAACTGAAATACATTACCTTTTGTCTTTATACCTGTTCCAATCAGTTTTCTATCACTCCCTTTAATAACACAAGTCTTCTCCATGAAATATAACATATATCCTTTGTCCATAAGATTTCTAACACTCAAAAGATTATATTTCAATCCATCAACAAAGTAGACATCTTTAGTGTTAGTCTTTCCATCATGTGTAATAGATCCTTTTCCCTTATTATGATATGGTGTATTATTTCCAATTCTAACTGTTCCTCCATCATATCTATCAAGTTCAACAAATTTATTGACATCTCCAGTCATAGGATGAGAACATCCACTATCAATAATCCAATCAAACTTTTTCTGTTCTGCATGTGAAACTAAATATTTTTCTTCTCTTACTTCTTCTTCATCATAATTTTCATCATTAATAGCAAAAAATCCTATTTCATTTTCATTTTCATCATCACTTTCTAAAAATTTTACATATTTAAATAAAAATTCTCCTTCTTCATCAACGTAACAATAATTTTTAGTCTTAGATTTATAAGGTTTTCTATATCTGATCTTCTTTTCTCTCTTAGGATATTTAGATGAAAAATGACCAAATTCTTTGCATGTCCAACAAGAAAAAGCTTTCTTATCTTTAGGTTCTCTCCTTGCAATCAGTGTCATTGCATCATCGAACTTCTTTTCTTCTTCATGCTTAGCTGCCCAATATCTAGCATAATATCCACTGGTACTTGCACTTCTTATCAATATAGGTCTATCCTTTTGTATGGTAAAAGTTGTTTGTACTCTAGGTGATCCTTCCTTCTGTTTCAGCCATTTCTCATGTGCCTGCAAGTTTCCAAGTAGCAATTCTTTTGTAAAGTCAGGTGTAATCATTTCTTCAATGATCTGTGCTTTGTATTCATAGGCCAGTGGTAGAAATTTCCCTATCTTCCATATGACTTCATTATCTAATTTCCTTCCACCACAACTCTTAATTCCTGCAACAATCTCATAAATCCTGCTAAAGTAACCTCTTATAGTTTCATCTTCCTACATCTTAGCACTTTCAAACATACTAATATAATTCTACAATTTAGATTTCTTCAAAGTTTCATCTCCTTCAAAAAGATTTTCCAATTTAGTCCATATCTCAATAGCAAGTCTTAGATCTTTTACCTTAGTATATTATGTATCCGGAAGAGCTGATAAAATAGCCTCTCTAGCAAGCATATTGTACATGTATTGGTTCTTTTCTTCATCTATACATGAATCAAGTTTTCTTTCTTCTACAACTATCTTCTTCATCTTGATAGCCAACCAGTAGTCAATTCCCATGCATAGAAAATGTGTCTTCATTAATTCCTTCCATTTTTCAAAATTAACTCCATCAAACTTCAGACTTTCTTTCCTGAAAAATGTAGTAGCCATGGATCTCCTTAAGCTGTTAAACTTTTCCTTCAAGGACCTGATGCTCTGATACCAATTGTTAGAAAGAAAAGTCGACCAACACAACTGAGAGGGGGGGTGAATCAGTTGTAAGCTTAATTAACTTAAATTCAACTCTATCAAATCTTAAGCTTGTAATCAATAACAACAATAACCACAAGATAATAAACATACAAAATAACACCAGATTTGTTAACTAGGGAAGCCCTTGATCAGAGGGAAAACCCCGGTGGGAATGATGCCCACAAAATGATGTACTTATATTAAAGTTTCTTGTGAAAGGATAGACCTTGTTAGAAGTATGTTACAATGCAATCAATACATATGAGTCCCTATTAGGAGACTTTGGATCCCTGCTAAAAGATCCCAACCCTGTGAAGAGTTGATGAGAACCACAACAAAGATAACTAGACCTAATGTCCATAATGACCTACTAGCTATTTTTGAACATAATCTAAATCGGAAATATAAATAAGCCCTTCTTGGTGTGGGGTTACATGGTAAGATTATTGTTGATGGAATCAGACATGTTATTTTGTTTGATATATGGAGATACAGGTGCAAAGTTATTTTCAATAATCTTAATGATGCTCATCGGGAAACTGCATTACTAGGGTTTTACTCAGACATTTTTAATTCTCTAACATCAACTTTTTCTTAACTACAGGTTGATGTTGAGAAGAACTTAAACATTGATCTCCAAATCTAGCAAATCAAACTTGAGGTTATGCTTTTGCTAAGCAAAAAGACGGTAGTAATGACTCAGAGTCTAAGGTATTCATGTTAAGATTAAGATGTTGGTTTCATGATATGTTTTGGTCTTCTTTTGGATCATGTTTGGAAGGATTATCATTGTGAACAAAATGACAACAACAAAGAACATATATATTTTATTGAAAGTTAAAATGGGGCAGTTGAATGTATTATTTCACTATGTATTTAGTGTCATTGTTTCTATTGCAGCATACAAAATGTATTGTTATACTATATGTTTAGTATCATTGTTGTTGTCATGCAATTATCAACTGATATTTTGTAAGGTTCAACTAGTTTTTTAGTATTCTTTAATCTTCTTGTATAATTTATAATTGCAATCTAAACATTATAATCTGCATTTTTCATTTTTTTAAAAAAACATCTCTTTAAAAAATTACATCATTTAAAAAATATAAAGAAAGATTCCAATCTTGAATAATCTTAAAAATTTCAAATAGTTGACCTTTCACTAAGCACAAAGTAATTTGTCTTGGAGCCCAACCCTAATTAATGATTTTCATAGTTTAAATAGCTCACAAAGGAAAAACTTAATATGCATTTTCTTTCTTTCTTTTCACCAAGGTCAAAGAGAAATAAATGAAATGACTATATTACATAATTGAAAAGATGGTGAAAAAGACCGAGATTGTTCACCTATACCGATATATTATGCGAATTTCCAGCCTTGTTCTTGTAGGCGTTGAAAGTATATTATTTGGTCTATGTACTTTATATTATTTGCTTTGATATAACGTTCTACTCTTTAGTGGGCATTAACACTTCTCTTTAAATTTATTTATTTAAAAATTGAGTAAGAGACCATTTTGCACCATCAATAAGGATTATGATTCGAATTGAATTGAATTTTATCCTCAAGCATAAATTATCACTTTGCAATCGGAGAAGTGGTTTATTTTGTCTTTAGTACTGGTTAATCTTTTTCAAATAATAGTTATACGAATGTCATTGTCACTTATATATAATTTGCATGTAAGAGAGAGAGTCTTTATTATTATTAAGATTAGTTATTGTTTCACTATAACTTTGTGTTTAAAATTAAAATTCTATTAGTATAATATTTTTATTTTAAATATTTAAAATTTTAAATAATAAATTAATACATGTATTTACTTTAAAGGTTGAATCAACGATTAGAAATATTATTGTTTTAGAATAAGTAAATTTAATTTTTTAAAGTTTTAATAAAGTTTTTTTATTTTTTATGTTTATTAAGATATTAAAAAAATATTAATAATAAAAGATACATCAACAATTAAATATAATTTTTATTTTTTATATCATTTTGTAGGGATCAAGTGTAGTTAGACGATCGGATTTGGGTTCCCTACTATTCTAAAGGTAATTGGCTCGGATAACTCGTGGACAAAGCTCCTGTAAAGGGAGAAGCTCCCAATGGTATAAAACACGAGGATTGATACATTGACCATGGATGAAATGGTGAAGGACCCATGCGAATTAGGGATTGACCACCTATGGACATTAAGACATTGTTTCATGCATTAGCTGGGCTCTAGTGGAGGTAAACCAATGGTGAGCATTCATTGTGTACGACTTTTTATTCCCCTTTTGCATTGAACAACAAACATAAGCCACCTTTAGCTCCCAATATGTGGTATCTATTTACCCAAGTTTACATTCAAACAATCGCCTTTTATTATCTCATAATTTTATAATCAATATAAGATTAAAAAATGGAGCGTTTGAGCGGGAGTCGAAGTTTTTTAAATTTTGGAGCTTCTAAGGAGGGAGATAAGGATGGGGAGGACAATTTGGGGGGCTCTAAGAGTATCTGGTTACTACTTTTGCTTGTTCATGCACCTTCCTATGATCTTGAGGAGGGGGTTTCTAGTTTTGGGCCCCATTGTGGTCTCTATTTTGAGCATTAGTCCTACCTTTATGGCATCTACTCTAGTGGGTTCAGGTGGTTTTTGGAGTTCATCTGTGGGAAGCCTTCCCCTACGACTGAGACTATTATGTTTTGTACACTTTTGGGAAGGTTTCCCATGCGTGGGATACCTGTTTAATGGTTCCGGCCAAGGTGTTCAAGGTCCTTCTTGGTTTATCATTGATGAAAGTCCCATGCTTTCTATTTATGACAAGGGATTTCTCCCCCTCTCACTTGATATGTGGTTTGGGGTGTGAAGCTGTGATGGGTTTGTAGGACTGTGCTCCTCCTTCTTTTTCCCAGCTAAGAGTGAGTGTTATTCAAAAGTTGGAAGATGTTGTGGTGTATGACATTGTCCATCCTTGCAGCCATGCTTGTGGAGGTTGGCTTTGTTTCTTCCTAGGGCCATGGATGTCATTCCCCCAACACTTGTGCTTGGCTTTGGGGATGATTTTGATGTTTTTCCCCATTTATTTTTTTTTGGTTTGTGTTTGGTCTACATGCCTACTTGGCTTGTTCTTTCTTATAGTAGGAGTTGTCACCTACTATTGAAGGTTTCCGATATGGGAATCTCCCTTGTGGGGAATTGGTTGGAGCCCTATTTCTCTTTGGGCTTTGGTGTTTTAAAGCTGATGGCTCTTTCCTTTTTCTGCTAGTTTGGGTCTCCTCCTTTTTGGACCACTCTCTTCCCCTCTAAGGTGAACAAATAATTATAGACTATTTAGTCTTCTAGAGAGTAGAATAAGGTTTTGATTTGGTGGGTTTGGTAGCTAGGGTTTTTTGTACCTCATTGCTTCTTGATGGGGAGGATGAAGTTGTTACAAGTAGTGGTTGTTGTTACACCAAAGGATCAACATGTTAATGCTCAATATAACCACTAGACTTATAGAAGACATAGGAGGCTGTTAAACCATGTCACAAATCTTGAGGGGAGCATTGACCATTTTTCCAACAATCTCCCCCTCAGCGTTACCCAAGGGGATTCAAACCTGTGACCAAGCTCTGATACCACTTTTTACAAGTAGTGGTTGTCGTTACACCAAAATATCAACCTGTTAATGCCCAATACAACCACTAGACTTATAGAAGACACACGAGGCTGTTAAACCATGCCATGAATCCCGAGAGGAGTGCTGACCATTTTTCTAATAGAAGTAATGGAAAGGATCATTCAGGTTTATGACATAGGTTTGAGAGGGAAGTTTGGTGCTAGTGGGTGTTCCTTTCCCTCTTTGTACCTCATATGATGGGATTTTTTGGGGATGATACGAATGATGAGGATACAGATTGAGGCTATACCTATTTCAAATTTACTTCTTATGAAGAGGATTTTTGCAAGATGGTATTTACCTCTTTGGATATCAATCTTTGATTTGTGATTTTTAATTGAGCCATAATGGAAGTTTCTATCTACTATGGTTATCTTTATGTCTTTTCTAGTGGCATGTCTATTTGATGTAGGAGCATCCTGGGTTTCTTTACTATCCTACTCTTTTGTTCATTATGCCAGTTACTGACGAGTTGTAGTAATTATCGAGCATTCAAGTGTGCCGAGTTGTTTAGTGTTGGCTGAGTGATCTTGTGTGTGCTGAGTTGTTTAGTATTGGCCGAGTGTTCCTTCATGTGCTGAGTGAACCTGTTATTTGTTGATGCTCAAATCTTCTTTGGCTAAGTTTGTCCGTGTTTTAATTCTTAGTGGGAGTTGACTTATGTTTTTAATTTGGGTCACAAATTTAATGATTGGGATCTTGTCTTGGGATGTGTGCAAATTGTTTTGTGGTTGGCCTTCTATTTGTAATTATCTAGAATCTTTTGTAAGCCATTTGGGAAAGTATAAATAAAAATGTTTAGATGTAGTGTAAGTAGTGAGGAATTAGGGAAGAAGAGGTAGTGAGATAGGAAATAAGAAATTGTTAAATCTTTGTTGGCCGTAACCTGGAAGGCTTAACAACTGGGCATGTATGAGGAAATTTTGATCAATCAATAAAGGGTTTGTCCTCCTTCTCTCCTTGGTGTTGTTCTCTATGTTGTTGTTTCCGTTGTGTGTTACTCTGCAAGGTGGTTGGATAGTTAGGTGAGCCTTTGGCCCTATCTTTCTCATCTCTCCTTGCGCCAAGTGGTATTAGAGATTGAAGTTCATCCTTGAGGAGATTATATTGTGTAGAACCCTGAGTTGGATTGGTTGTAGGGTGGAAGATCTACGGATTTGACCTATAACTTGCAGAGGGTTATGATCTTCCAGGAACCTATTTGTCAAGATGGTTTAAGGTAGAGGAAATGTTGATAATTCTATAATGGACATGTTAAGACAAATTGTAGCCATACTAGATGTTGTGGAGACAACCCAATGGAGAGGAGCACATCTTGATGATGTGAGTGATGATGATGAAGTAGAAGTACCAAACCCTAATCCAGAACCTAAGGAAGATAAAGATGAGGAAATATGGTTGAGAGTATTGTCTAGGGAACATTCAAAGCCTATTGTTGAAGTTATTCCTTATGATGGAAAGTAGGATACAAATGTTGTATTGGATTGGATCTTTGATATGGAAAATTTATTTGAGTTTGAAAGCACTCATGAGAATAGGAAGGTGATAATTGTAGTGACTAGGTTAAAAGGTCATGCCTCACTGTGCTGGGAGCATTTTCAAACTGATAGACAAAGAAGAGGAAAGGAAAAGATTGGAACCTGGCTGAAAATGGTGAATAAGGTGAAGAAGAAGTTCCTCCCTACTTATTACCAAGTTAGTTTGTTGAGGAAGATACAAAACCTTAGACAAAGGGACATGACTGTAAAGGAATACATTGAGGACTTCTATAGATTGGACATCAGATCTAGACATGTGGATGATGAGGTTGAGAAAGTTGCATGATACTTGAATGGATTGAGATCTAGAATTCAGGATGAAATAAGTTTTGTGAAACTGGATAGTGTGGAAGAAGTATACCAATATGATTTGAAAGATGAGGAGATCTTGACAAAGAAGCATGAACAAAGACAGAGTGGTAGAGGTGGTAGATTATAGAGAGGTAGAGGTAGATCTTATGGTGAAGGTGGAAGATCTGATAATTCTGCGCAAGATAAGAGAAAATCTGAATGGAAAAATGAAGATAAAAGAAATACCAAGTGGAAAGGTGGTAGTTCTTACCGAGGAGGTACTATTTCATACCGAGGAAGAGGTAATTCTTATTCTAGAGGTGGTTTTAATGGTAATTATTTCAGATGTTGTAAAGAAGGGCATAGATCCTTTGAGTGTAGACATTCTGATGGAAATGAACAAAGTCATAGAAATGTTGTGGTATAAGAGAATCTTGAGGGGTCATCAAGTAAACCTAAGGATGGAGAGAATATGATGGTAAGGAGAACTTTGTGTAATAAAAGAGTTGATGAAGAACCTATCCTGAGGAGAAGTCTTTTCAAAACTAGATATAAGATGGTAGGAAAATGTTGCAAAGTAATTGTTGACAATGGTAGTTCATAAAATTTGGCATCAGAGGAGTTGGTTACAAAGTTGTAATTGCAGAGGTTGAGACACCCTAAACCCTATCATGTTTCATGGATCAAGGATGAGCATAACGTGTTGGTAAGTGAGAAATGTATTGTGAAATTCAAAATTGGGAGTTACTTTGATGAAGTTTTGTGTGATATTATGCCTATGGATTGTTGTCATATTCTATTGGGAAGACCTTGGCAATATAATAGATATGTTGTGCATGATGGTAGATTGAATCAATATACTCTTTGGGTAAATGGAAGAAAGAAAACATTGTTACCTTTGATTGAAGTTCTAGATGAGATAAATTGTACTACAGTGAAAATTTGCATGGTTAATGGAAAGCAATTTAAAAAAAATATGAAGAAGAACCAAGTTTATTTTTCTATAATTCCTAAGAGGCCGAGTTGTGGTAATAATACCCAAGTGAAAGAAAATAGAAAATGTTGAGTGACATAAAATAGTGATGACTGAGTGCCAGTAGAAATTGAAAACTTATTGAGTGAATACAAGGAGATTGTTGTAGAAGATATTCTTGACGGTTTTCCACCAGTAAGAAGTATAAGTCATTGTATGGACCTAATTCCTAGAGCTATTTTTCTAAATAAAGCACCATATATATTGAAACCTACTGAGAATGAAGAACTTAACATACAAGTGTAGGAGTTGTTGTAGAAAGATTTGATCAGAGAAAGTTTGAGTCTATGTGTTGTAGTAGTTGTATTAGAACCTAAGAAAAATGGAGAATGGAGAATGTGTACTAATTACAGAGCTATCAACAAGATAACAATTAAGTATAGGTTTCCTATGCCAAGGATGGATGACATAATGGATTTTTTGAGTGGAGAAAAGTATTTTACTAAGATTGATTTGAAGAGTGGGTATCATTAGATCAAAATTAGAGAAGTTGATGAATGTAAGACTGCTTTCAAGACAAAAGATGGTTTGTATGAGTGTTTGGTTATGCCTTTTGGTTTGACTAATGCACCTAGTACTTTCATGAGGTTGATGAATGAGGTTCTAAAGAGATTTTTGGGTAAGTTTGTGATTGTCTATCTAGATAATATACTGATATTTAGTAAAAATAAGGAAGAACACCTTGAGCATATTAGACAAATGTTGCAAAGATTGAAATAGGAGAAGCTACTAATTAATTTGAAGAAGTGTTCCTTTATGCAAGAAGAGATTGTGTATTTGGGATTTGTGATTTTAGATGATGGTTTCAAAATGGATCCTAAGAAGGTTAAAGAAATTCTAGAGTGGCCTACACCTGAGAATGTGGGTGAGGTAAGATCATTTTATGGTTTGGCTAGTTTTTATAGAAAGTTCATTAAGAATTTCAGTTCTATTTGTAATGCTATGATTGAGACTATGAGAGGGGATAAAAAAGGATTTTAAGTGGACACATGGAGCTGAAAAGAGTTTTCAAACTTTGAAACAAAAGGTTGCCAAGTTACCTGTGTTAGCTTTACCTAATTTCAATAAGGTATTTCAAGTTGAGTGTGATGCAAGTGGTAGTGAAATAGGAGCTGTGTTGAGTCAAGAGAATAAACCTGCCACTTTCTTTAGTGGGAAGTTGAATGATGCTAAAAGGAAGTATTTTGTGTATGATCAAGAATTCTATGCTATTGTTCAAGCCTTGAAAAAGTGGAGACATTATTTGATACCGAGTGAATTTGTGTTGTATACTAATCATAAAGCTTTGTAGTATTTGGGAAGTCAACATAAGTTGAATTAGAGACATATGAAGTGGGTTGAATATTTATAGAGTTTCATATTTGTGATCAAACATAAGAGTGGAGCCACTAACCGAGTTGCAGATGCACTAAGTAGAAGATGTTCCTTGTTGACCGAGATTAAAGTTATTGCTCTTGGATTTGATGTGATGAAGGAGTTGTATGACACTAACCTTGATTTTTTTGAGGCATGGAGAGATTGTAGAGTACCAAATTTATTAGAACAACCACGTAAGTTTGAGGAGTATTTCATTCAAGAAGGTATGTTGTTTAAAGGAATTCAGTTGTGTATACCAAGAAGTTCCATGAGAATTAATTTGATGAAGGAAAAGCATTGTGGTGGATTGGCTGGACATTTTGGAATTGATAAGACATTGAGTTTTCTTAAGGAAAAATATTATTGGCCACACACGTATAAGGATGTTCAGAAGTTTGTAAGGAGTTGTGGAATTTGTCAAGTAGCAAAAAGAGTAAGTCAGAATACTGGATTGTATACACCTATTTTTGTTCTTGAGAAACCTTGGAGTGATATTAGTATGGATTTTGTTCTGGGATTACCTAAGAAAGCCAGAGGGTATGATTCTATATTCATTGTTGTGGATAGATTTTCTAAGATGGCACATTTCATACCATGTAAGAAGACATCAGATGTTGTGCATGTTGCTGAGATTTTCTTCAAGGAGATTGTTAGATTGCATGGATTACTTGGAAGTATTATCTATAACCGAGATAGAAAATTTGTTGGTTATTTTTGGAGGACTTTGTGGAAGAAGATGGACACCGAGTTGAAGCTTAATTCTACATTCCATCTATTAGAATAACTGAGAGGGGGGTGAATCGGTTATCCATAGTCCCAAATACAAAATGTATCACTTAAAACAAATTCAGCTAATTCTGCAGCTCAGTAAACATGAAATACTAACTATCTGTGTAATTACTAATTACCAGTTAATTGCTCATAGTGATTAATGACCAAATCAAATATGCAACATATAAAGTATGATAACCAAACAATCACCACATAAACACATAACACAAAAGATTTAACGTGGAAACCCTGCAAAGGGAAAAACCACCTGGGACCGGTAACCCAAAAAATTTTCACTCTTTTGAAGTGAGATCGGTGAAGAGCGAACCCTGTTAAAGGTTATAAAACACACTATAAGGTGTGACCTTGTTAGAGGATTTAACACTAACAGTTATCATCCAACCAACATTCACTATGAGGTTGACAGGATAACAATGTACATTATATGAATGACATATAAGACTTTCAAGTCCACTCGGTTAAGAGATTTTATCTGTTACAATGGTTAAACTGAAATATTAGGTGATTTGATTACAATAAAACTTGATTTGTAGATGTTCAGATCTATTCTAAGTCCATACAATCCTATGATCAATATTTCTTATTCAGTTCATCAATATTCAATAACTTACTATCCCTCGGTAAATCTCTCTGACGCTCGGTACTGTTCTGTAGTCTGGTTCTTCTTCAACCAGTATGATCAGGCATGCATGAAGCTTGTTCACATGATATCTCTGTAGTCTCCTTCTTCTGGCTTAAGTTTCACTGTGAAACCCTAGGCTCTTAAATAGACAAGTAAACTATTTTCTTTTCATCCATCAGATTTTTCCGCTTAATCTCCTTCATTGATTTTGCCACTTAAACCTTCCTCAGCTAATGTGTCAGTAACACATTTCAATTCCATCCTTTACATCTTCTTCAAATTTTTTTATCCCTATATCTCACAACAAACTTTATCTTTCCACCTCGTAATCATACACTTTACAACTCATCAATTTTGTCAGCTAAACTAATCATTTAGTTCTTTTGTCCATACTCAGTTAACGAAGAAATGGGTCGATGAACACAAGCTCAGTTGATACTATCACTTGGTATACACTACACTGGCTCGGTGTATACTGGAATGCTTCATTAATTGATCACACTGATTTGTAACAATTTTGCTTCTATCTTCATAACAGATTAATGCAACATAATTAAGTCAACAATATGAAGTCATAGACTCATCAATACATTACCAAAAGTATTCCTTATCCTCATTTTTCATATCCATCTTCCTCCATGTAGATATCTCGGTTCTTCATCTTTTCTCTCATTTCTTTACAGATGTTTAGATATTTGCAACTACCATGATAAGTACCGTCAAAGCTAGTTGACATCAATGAAAACATAATGACTGATTCAATTATCTTACATAACACTTCAGTGCTTGGTGATCTCTAATCACTTGTATTCCATTAATCATGTTCTCAATTAGTTGTTGTTCATCAATCTCTCCCTTTGGCATTGATGGCAACTCAAGAAATATGAAGTATACCATACACATACCAAACATGTATTCTACAACTTTGTAAGAAAATGATGTAGCTAGGTAAGCTCTCCCTTAGCTTAATATGTTTAATAACTACGTTACATGATAGCATTGCAAATGCAGACTTTCCTCTACAGATATGATCTTTCCAGTTCTTAGATTCCTTCTTTCTCAACAACAAATCTTCAAAACTCTCCCTAACTTTCTTAGATTATCTCTCCCTTAGATAGATGTTCTAGTAATCACCTCAATTATCATATTGTTTATCTCTCCCTTTGACAACAATGCCAAATAAATACATAAACATATAGCTCTGTATTAGCCATGTGACTCTCTGTTGCCCAGTGCATATAATGTATCTTTGTATCTCAGTATACCGATATGCAAATAGCTATTCCTGAAATCTTTCACAACCTTAGACAGAATCCAAAGTGTGAGCTATGCTGCATCAACATAAATGATCTTCTGATAAGATTAGGCTGATGCAAACTCTAGATCACATTAGTGACCAGTAGACAGGGGATGGACCCCAAGTCTAGTCCTCAAATATTCATAAGTTTCCTTTGGTAGAGGCTTTTTTAATATGTCAGTAAGTTGCTCTTTTGATGTAACATATTCCAGTTTAACTTGCTTCTCATGTACTTGTTCTCTTAAGTAGTGATACTTAATAGAGATGTGCTTGGTCTTTGAGTGCATTACAGGATTCTTGGAAATGTTTATTGCACTTGCGTTGTCACAGTATATAATCACTGGCTCAGTGATTACCTCGTTCATCCCTTCCAACACTTGCTTGATGTAAGCAATGTTTGAATAGTTTGTAGCAGCAACAACATACTCTGCTTCGGCAATAGACTGAGAAATACAAGGTTGTTTCTTACTTGTTACTTGGACTGAGAAATACAAGGTTGTTTCTTACTTGTCCAAGTAACAAGTCTTTCACCAAAGAAAAATGCTCCTCCGGTGGTACTTTTCCTGTCATCTATATTTCCAACCCAATCTGTGTCGGTGTAGACTCTTAGTTCAAACTTCCCTTCCTTAGGATACCATAATCCATAATCCTCTATTTTCTTTAGGTATCTTAAGATTCTTTTTGTTGCAATCATGTGTGTCTCTTTCGGATTTGTAGAAAATCTAGCAATAATTTCCACATGTGCAATATCTGGTCCACTATGCACTACATACATCAACTTACCAATCATAGATCGGTACAATGTCTGGTTCACCTCTATGGATTCATCATATTTAGTCAGTTTGCAGCCTATGACCATTGGTGTTCCAACTGGTTTAGCATCTACCATGCCAAATGTTCTCAGTACTTCATTTATATCCTTTGATTGTGTGATGAATATTCCATCATCCTGTTGAATAACCTGCAAGCATAGAAAGAACTTAATCTCTCCAAACATAGACATTTCAAATTCTTTGTGCATCTCATCAACAAATGATTTACAGATATGATCTTGTCCTCCAAAAATAATATCATCCACAAATATTTCAGCAATCAAAATAGTATCATTAGTATCTCCTTTCATATACAGATTGTTGTTCTCACTAGTTCTAACAAAACCAATACTTAAAAAAAAAGTATGCAACCTTTCATACCAAGCTCTAGGTGCTTTCTTTAAACCATATAAAGCTTTATGTAGTCTACATACCATATCTTTCTTGTCTGGATCAACAAACCCTTCTGGTTGTTCGATGTAGACCTCCTCTTCTAGTATCCCATTCAAAATTACAGACTTAACATCCATTTGATAAACTTTAAACTTCTTATGTGCTGCATATGCAAGTAACATTCTAACTCCTAGTCTAGCAATAGGTTCAAAAGTCTCACCATAATCTATACCTTCCTCTTGTGCATACCCCTTGCATACAAGTCTAGCTTTATTTCTTGTAACCTCTCCATTTTCATTCAACTTGTTTCTTAAAATGCATTTAGTACTAATAACATTCTTATCCTTAGGCCTAGGTACTAAAGTCCATGTCTTGTTTTTCTCTATCTGTTCTATCTCTTCATTCATTGCATTTACACATTCTTCATTCTCCAATGCAACCTTAACATTTTTCAGTTCAAACTCACAAACTAAGCATGTACCTTGTCCTAACTTACTTCTTGTCATCATGCTAGCTTTCTTGTCGCCAATGATTTGGCTCTCAGGATGATGTCTTCTGATAAATCTAGTTAGTACTTGATCTCTTCTTTGTTGTTCATCTTGTTCAGGTTCATGTGCTTGCTCGGTAGCTCCTTCCCGATCGTCGATTTCTCTTTGTTGTTCCTCGGTGTTATTTTCCTAATGACCAGTTGACACAGTTTGTAGCTTCAGTAAGTACTTTGGTTGTTCAATGTAAGTGAATCTACCGTAGTCTTCCAGCTCCCTAGTGCTTTCTTCACTGTTCTTAGTATCAAATTCATTAACCCTGACATTAGTACTTTCAATCATTTTATTAGTAACTTTATTCAGACACTTGTAAGCTTTTCTTTTAGTGGAATATCGAAGAAATATCCCTTCATCCCCTTTAGAGTCAAAATTTCCATTTCTTTCATCTTTCAAAATAAAACATTTTCTACCAACAATTTTGAAGTAACTTATAGTCGGTTTGTGACCAAACCATAGCTCATAGGGTATTTTGTTTGTGTCCTTATTCAATTGTACTCAGTTCAGTACATAAACAACTGTGCTGATTGCTTCTCTCTAGTATGTTTGAGCAACATTCTTTTGCAACATCAGTGTCCTAGCATAATCAATAATTGATCTATTCCTCATTTCAGCAATACCATTCTGCTGAGGTGTTCTCGGTGCAGAAACCTGTCTTTTTATACCATGCTCATTACAATAGTTAGTAAATTCATCAGAAATAAATTCACCACCTCTGTCAGATCTCAAGCATTTCAGTTCCTTCCTGGTTTCTTTCTCTACCTTTGCTTTATACCATTTAAACATCTTAAATGCCTCTAATTTCTCTTTTAAAAACATCATAGTCATTAATCTAGTGTAATCATCAACAAATAGAATGAAATATCTATCTCCATAATAGCTCTATGTTCTCATGGGACCACATAGGTCGGTGTGAACTAGCTCCAAAATTCTCTTTCTTGAATAGTCTTTACTCTTAAAACTAGATTTTGTCATTTTACCCTTTTGACATTCATGACACATAACATGATCTAGCTTTGCTAGGCTAGGTAGACCTCTAACCTTTTTCTTTCTACTGATTTTAATCATGTTATCAAAGTTTACATGACATAACCTTTTATGCCACAACCATGCATCCTCATTTTGCATTATTAAATAGGAAGACTTATCATTGTCAAGATAAAATAAGTTACCTTTCATTTGTGCTCCTATTCCAACAAGTTTTCCTCCATCATCAAATATCTTAACCTTTTTGCTCTCAAAAGCTACTTGGTGAATTGAGTTGTTAAGTTGTGCCACACTTAGCAAGTTATAATTTAGTCCTTCTACCCAATAAGTATTATCACATTTGATTTTATCATTTATCAGTAAAGATCCCTTTCCTCTAACCATACAAGGTGTATCATTACCCATTTTATAGATCCTCCATTATATTGCTCAAGATGATCAAATTTTTCTTCATCACCAGTCATGTGATGGCTGCAACCACTATCAATGATCCATGTATCATTTTATTTACCTTAGAAATGAGTTATGTCTCTACATACCTTTCTTCTTCCTCAGAATCATCCTTCATCGCAACAAAAACTACTTCAACATCATCATCTGTGTCGGTCTCGGTATCATTCTCTTCAACAATGTAACATACCTTTTTGCCTTTATCATTGTTCTCTCAGTTATCTCTATTGTAGTTTCGGTAACTTCTGTTGTTTCTCCTCCCATAGCTTCCTTCACCATATTGGTCCTTGTTTCTATCATCTTCTTTCCTGTTTGGGCATCTAGCAACAATATTACCAACTTTTTTGTAGTTAAAACATGCTAAAGGTAATTTACCCCTATATCTACCTTTACCTTTAGGTAACCTCCTGTCCATAAGAGCTTCAAGCTCATCAAGCTCATCATCAGTATTACTATGATTATCATCATTATTACTTCTACTACTAGACTTACCGATCCTCAGAGAAGTCATGAAAGTAGACTCAACAGGTGGTAGAACACTATTATCATAGTTGTTTAGTTCAAAAGTTGTTAGCTTACTAATCAGATTATCAAGGGTGAGAGTACTGTTAGGTGCTGACCTATTTTCATGTATTGCAAATATTCTGATTGCATAAACAGGAAATAAAGTCCTTAGAATTTTTCTTACCACTGTATCTTCATCAATGACACCACCAGATCCTCTGATAGCATTAACTACCTCCTTTATTTGGTTTGTATACTACACTATGTTTTCTCCTTCTTTCATTTTCATATCATCGAATCTTCCTCTTAAACTTTCAGCTCTGGCTTTTCTGACATTTATATCACCACTATAAACTTGAGTAAGTTTATCCCACATTTCCTTTGAAGTAAGGCAGTCCTTGACATCTTCAAACTCAACATCTGATAGAGAAGCAACAATCTCCATCATAGTAACATTATGCTCATGTCTATCTCTCAATTGATCAAGAGTCAAAGGTCCTGTAGGTAGTGCTAAGTAGCGATTATCCAATAGGGTGAGGGTAGAATTCCCAATCCCAGATATATGAAGTCTCATTTGGCTTTTCCATATTGTAAAGTTATCCTTATTCAGCTTTGGCACTTCCCTCTTATACATTTTGTGATCTTTCTACTGAAGTCCTTAAAACTCTGTTCCAAGCAACCAATATGCTCTAATACCAATTTTTAGAATAACTAAGAGGGGGGGTGAATCAGTTATCCAAAGTCCCAAATACAAAATGTATCACTTAAAACAAATTCAGCTAATTCTGCAACTCGGTAAACATGAAATACTAACTGTCTGTGTAATTACCAATTACCAGTTAATTACTCATAGTGATTACTGACCAAATCAAATATGCAACATGTAAATTATGATAACCAAACAATCACCACATAAACACATAACACAAAATATTTAATGTGGAAACCCTACAAAGGGAAAAACCACCTGGGACCGGTAACCCAAAAAAATTTCACTCTTTTGAAGTGAGCTCGGTGAAGAGCCAACCCTGTTAAAGATTACAAAACACACTGTAAGGTGTGACCTTGTTAGAGGATTTAACACTAACAGTTATCATCCAACCAACATTCACTATGGGGTTGACAGGATAACAATGTACATTCTATGAATGACATATAAGACTTTTAAGTCCACCGGTTAAGAGATTTTATCTGTTACAATGGTTAGACTGAAATAGTAGGTGATCTGATTACAATACAACTTGATATATATATATATATATATATATATATATATATATATATATATATATATATATATATATATATATATATATCTATATATATATATATATATATATATATATATATATATATATATCTATATATATATATATACCTTAGCTTGGTTTTTCAACCAATATTAGTTTAATCTCATCCAAAAGATGATCATACATTTTTTGGGTCTGATGGGAAGGGCAAGAAAAAACATGTTGTTCGATGGTCTTGGTGCACAACGAGAAAGTGTAAAGGTGGTCTAGGGATGAAAGATCTTAAACCTCAAGGGATCTCCTTAGCAGAAAAAATGGATCTTTAAATCCTTACAGGGAATGAGATGTGGAAAGTCTTGATTAGATATAATATTTCTAAATAAGTTCCTAGCCAAGGGAACTCATGGATAGAACTACCCTTGGTTGACATTATTATTGAGCATTTCCCAGATAAGCCTACAGGCTCAACTATATTTAAATCTATTTAGAAGGCATGGGATACAATGAGGAAGCACAACACTTAGAATGATGTTATTGAACCCAATAATAGGATATATGGAGAACAATCTATATGGTGTTACTTAAAGCACAATAATAGACATCTTGCACTCAATTAAGGGTTCTCAGCTAGAGGCATGCTAACAAGTAATTAGAATTTTCAAGGATATCATCTTGGATGATCAACTTATTCCCTAGAATGTTCTATGTGAGGACATTGACATACTCTGCACACAATGGAAAAGCTACTCTATGTTAAAGAGACCTTGTTGCTCCTTGTATCTTCTTAGATCTTGTGAAGTCATTGATGATAGATACAACTGATTTCTTTGGCCTGATGGCTTCCCCCTACTAAGTATCAAAACCCAGATCATTTATTCTACCCTTGCTGATAACAATGATATCCTTACCCACCTTGCCTCCTCCTAGAACTCTAGTCTTAATTCCTCAGATTGACAGTCCTCCCTTAACAATATTTGTTCAAGATCTATTGAGCCTAAAAAGAGATGTTTTCTTTGGAGCCTTTTATTTTCTTAAACTACCCATCTTTTCTACTAATGAGGGACTTAAATTATGCCCTATTTGTAGATTCCCAGAAACTATAATGTATATTTTATTTATTGTCTCTTTGCTAAAGAAGTGTGGAAAATATTTGGCTTTAATATTGGTTACAACATCAATCCTTGGGAAATCATTATGGGAAAAATCCATTTCTTAAAGAAAGATGCTAACTTTTTTGTCTATTCTTTCAAGCTGCAAGATTATTTGGTTAGTTTGGAAATCTAGGAATAATGAACTATTTAATGGATGTACTAGATTGCTTACTAAGTCTACCAGGAGACGCATCGTTGATGATATTCATTGGAAGGCAACTATTACTTTCACAATCACATGGAAGAAATTTGAAATGCTTCTCAGAGATGGAGAGGTTAGAGTCTATACTAGTGAGATCTCACATTGACACACTTGGACTAGAAGGACTACTAATTAAGAGAACACCCTTTGAAATTGGGTTGGATAATTTCATAGAAGAGCTGAAAGCACAAAGGAGAAGAGAATGTGAAAATGCAGCAAAGGGTAAAAGCAAAATAATGTGTCACCCTTTTATAAAGGAAAAGGCTAACAAAATCAAACTTGTTCAACTTCAATAGTATAAAAATGACATTTATGTTTGGAATTTGAAGATGATGTAAACTAATTAAAAGTGTTAAAATGGATTAATTTTATGATTAATATTTTTAATAATTTTTTTGAATAAGAATTGATATGTTTCTTTAATTTTTAAAGATGATTTTTTAGTTGCTAAAAAATGCTGAAAATTAGGGGTCTACTTCCCACCCAAAACTTATATGTAAATAAACATTTTCCCCCTAATTTCAAAATATGTTATAGATGACATATATAGCTAGTGCATGAAGAAATAAAAAATGGTTTGAAACCTATATTTTATCTTTTATAACAATTCAAATTCCAACTCACCTAAAATCAACATTTTTCATCTTTCGCTATATTTTTCATAACAAATCTATCCCAATCAAAAAAAGAAACATATATTCTTGAAGAGGACTCTCTCCTCTAGTGCACCATATGTTTTTCAAATTGTTTTAATATGATTTGCTATTTTTTTCTTTCTCCAAATCAACATCTCCTTGACTATTAAAATACCTCCTTGCAATATTTTTTTAATTACAATAGGATATGTCTAACTAAAACACTATAAAATCTACATGAGGATATTCATGACTCTGGTCTCTACAAAAGGGTATTTTAGTTTTTTTTAAAATATTATTAAAAAGATTAGGAGTTATTGAATTGTCACTTTTCTGAAATAATTTGATTTCTATGGTAATTGGACCCAAAGTGGTATAAAACATGCATTTAATAGACATTTCCAATTGGAAAAGTTAAATCACTTATCTAACTTAGCTAGAATGAATCTAGCTAAACCATATGTTTGACCAAAATAATTTTTTAGTTAGAAATACTAAAATTCATTTGTGCTGATAAGTTAGCCTAAAAGGTAATAGATTATTGTGCTTTTACCTCAGAATCTATTGTAGTTGTACCTAAGGCAACAATACCACTGGCTATAGCTTTCCTTGATGGAGTTGTAGTCCAAAACTCAATTGTAGCTAATGTAGTTGTTCTCAGATGGGTTGTTGTCATGGACAACATGGATCAAAGAAAGATAAACATTGACATATTTGATGTGACTTTAGTTGTTCCTTAGTATAGTTTGACAATTCTCTCACTATGCATAGTTACTACATACGTCTCTACCGATCAAGCTCTATATGATTTTGTTTGTAGCTTTGATACCATCATTTTTTTGGTATTAGATCGATCAGATAGATACTGGTAAATGCATCTAAAAATGTAATAGGATTTGTTATACTCATGATATAACTATTTGGTAAAACTGATGTATTTTTCTCATATTATATCTAATACAAAATATATCTTAAATATATGTATGAAGACATTTATATTAAAATTATTATTAATTACTAGTTTTAAATATAGATGTAATTCAAATTAAAAAATAAAACTATTTAATATTTTCTTAAATATTACTTTATTTCTTTGTTATCTTATTTACTATTTACTTTGTTACTTTACTATAGAACTATTTTTTTACTATATTTTTTATTTACTTCATAATTAAATCTTTATATTCAAAAAATAAATAACAACCCTAAATAGCTTTTATTTTAACTATTCCTTCGCAATCATACTATTAGTTACAATTATAATCTATAACATTTATAATACTCTCTTTTTTTCCATTTCATTCTATTCTATTCTATTTTATTTTTAAAATTTTATTATTTTCTTATAATAAATTAACTTACACACTTTTCTTCCTATAAAAATATAATCTACACATCTTAATTAAAGTATAATACATCACCACACTTTCCTAGTTTCTTTTTTTCATTTTTTGTAATAAGTATATACAACATAATCATATCTTAAATTTGATGATTTAGACAATTTTGAGAATTTAATTTTTTATTTGAAAATATACAATTAAAATTTTTAAAATGTTATATCACCAAAAAAATAAATATTTCGAATAAATTGTTAAACATTTGTAATCTTTCTTCTACATCTTGTAATTTTACATTTCTTACACTCTCAATTCTAATTTCTAATTTTACATCTCTTACACTCTCAATTCTAATCATGGAGTGGAGTGTAATCAGAAACATGATGATAAAAATACATACACAATCAAAATTAAAAATTACTGAATTGAATTCAATTTTATTATAAAACTAGTAGAAGCCTTTGTGGATGCACAAATGAGCATAGAATCAATAGCAAAGGGTAGTTAGTGTGTCAGTTTGTCAATCTTTATTGATAATGTGAATGCCAAATTTAATATATCAATTATTGTATACAATAAAAAATATTAAATTTAAAATTTTAAAATAACACATATTTTTTAAACTAATTCAATTCACTTTAAAATTAAAAATTTAATATATTCCAAATAAAATATTGTAAAAAAACTCTTTAATTTAAACAAAAATATCTTCAAATTTCTAAAATAATAAATAAATAATAATATTTTGTATTAATTAAAGAAATACAAAAAAATTAAAATTAACAATAATAATATCTTCAAATATTTAAAATAAATATTATAAAAAATTCTTCAAATTTAAATAAATGTTAACAAAATATCTTCAATTTTCTAAAATGAAAAATTAAAAATCATTATTTTGTATTAATCAAAGAGAATAAAAATAAATTATAAATAATTTTTTTTAAAAATAAGATAAATTATGATAATTATGATCAACTTTATATCAATATCCCCAAAATTAATAATATCCCCCCAGAAAAATTAACTGACAAAGCTGAATATGCCGCATCTAAAATCAGAGCAGAGCATCTCAAATCCAATTTGTGTACTGCTTCCACGTCATCACTTCTTATGAAACAAATTTCTACGCCTTTTACATGATAATGACTAATCACTTCCCTTCCCTTCCCTTTGACAAGACATAAAAAGACCTATTACTTGCAATAAAATACTTTTCATGAGCTTCCACATTACTCATATTATACTGCTCCAACTCATACTCATCCATCTATTCAAACCAACTTAATATTCCTTTTAAGTACGGAGAATAAGATAATTTTACTTAGTCACATTGATATTTACAAAGGACAAAGAGACCTTAATTACCTAGCATTACTCACCTTCTTTTTGTCCCCCCAAATGCCACAATGTATAGAAACAACCAAGTATTGCCTTGAGGCCGAGACAAGGTAATACCTTCTCCAAATATTTGCCAATTCATTATTGTCTTTGGATTTTTGTGTGATTGTGACCTAAACTTGTACTCACATTTCATATTATTTGGAGACATTCTTGTCATGTGGTGCTCACAATACATTATTGCTTGATAACCTTATCAAAATAGATAATTGAGAATCTCATCTTTTTAAATAGTGTTTTATGAATATATATTACATATTAACTCTAATTAAACAAGTCAAACAAATTAGTTTATAGGCCAATAACAAGAAATCACTTTTCAAGGTAGCAATAATAAGACTTTCAATAACTAACAATTATAATCAATGACAAAAAGAAGATGGTTCGTTAGCTATTTGTGTATAATTTAAATTGTAAAAGAAAAAATATAAAAATAGAGTAAAAGAAATAATGAATAGGAAATTATTGTAAATATCATATTTTAAAAGATTGTTATTTAGGTAATTATAGAGTTCAAAAAAATATGTTTTCCTTTAAGTTTATAAAATTGTGATTATGAAGAGTTGATTTTTTAGGTAGATTTATTAATAAAAAATTGTGTTTATTTGATATTTTTGATATTTTCATGTTATGTTATGGTTTTGTTATGTAATAGATAAGGAAGGGAATTAGAACATGTGTGGTGTATTTTAGATTAATGTTGTAAATAACTATATATACAAAGTAAATAAGAATTCATTCATATACCATTTGTTAATATATTATATCCAAACAACCTTCATATAATCATTATATTATGATGTGATTCATACAATTTCATCAATCTTGAATTGACATTCAAATCATAATAATTCCCAACCTAATTAATTTTTAAATCAATTCTTTGAGAGAGCTAAACCAAGTGTCAAAAAATTGCTTGCAACTTGGAAAAAAATAAAGAAAACAAGCACGAAATTAAATAACTTATTTGGGTGGTGCAATATTTTCATACATTCTTGGATGCTCTTGCATCAAACACTTGAAGTAAGTGGAAATATTATGAAACTCATAAATAAATAAAAAGTTACATTTCTTTAATCCATCTTTCTTTCTTATCTACATGTTTATTCTTCTTCACCATATTCTATAACTCTTCTATCTCTTCCTTATTTAATTTTTTCCTCATTCTCTTATGCAGAGCCCCCGACTGATCAGATCTAAAACTCCAATAACTTGGAAACTTCCCTCTTTTATAGATACAACTACTCACATCAAGCCCATCTTTGGCTTTCTCTATCAAAGGTTCTAGGAAAGCCAGTCAAGAGCTATGTACTCATTCCAAGTCTAAACAACACCATTATATGGTTGAGCCATATTCCCTTACTCCAAGTACTTTCTCTGTCCCAAACCAAACTCAATGCAAGTTCAAGTTCTCCTCTTGACACCTAGTGACCCTAGTGGGCAAGCATTCCAAAAGTATGGTAAAGCACTCAAATGGATGAATGGGGTGAAACCAATTCATAAATTGTCAATTTGGAGCTTCACTAACATGATCCAATAGACCAATCCTTCCTAGAAAAGTTTGAGATGAGACTTCCTTCTTTAGGGGTTCCTAGTCCTTGTAGCCTTTTCCAGAAGGTTTTTCAACTACAACTCCATGCATCATCAATATATTATTGTTGTTTCTATAGTTTTGGATACCCTTTATGGACCACATAAAAGACTTCTAATCATAGGCCTAGATCATGGGATTTAGTGCCCCAACCCTCAGACTCTTCACTAGGCCTAATAGATCTAATTGGGCACATTTTCAAAGGAAGTTCTCTATTTCATACATCTAGTTAGGATAGGTTTTACAACTCTTGAATCCAAATGCTTGGGTCTTGATTCCACCCCAAGATGCTCCTATCTCTCAATCTTCCAAACTATGCATAAGCAGCCACATAGAGATGTCTACCTAATTGCACTCAAATCCACACCAAACACACTCCAACCTGCAAATCACTTCCAAAATCATAAAATAAATATTCCAAGGCCTCATCCTACCAAGATTTAGGTTTTTTTGATGGTGGCAAGATGAGGGATTGGCATTTCTTTGTGAAACCCTAGGTTAGCTAGGGTTTTGGACCTTTGCTGACAGAAAATTAGTTATCTCGCTCCTCACAAATCCTCAAAAGCCCAAACTAGGTTCAAATGAAAGATAATTTGAATACCAAACTTTTGAAACTGGTCTTAGATCCTCATTCCTCCATACCAATCTGTACCATTAAAAATACTCACAGAATTATAGGGAAAAGTGTGTAATTTATTGATTAAATGAAAAAATTACATCATGATGCCTCTAACCTGACCGAATGGGGTACAAATAGGCATTTACAAATATCCACAACTTATTTTCAAAAGGTTGTGACTGTTGGGGGGGTTTAATTAAAAAAGTTGCAAAGTTGACAACTTTTGCAAAGCAACATTTTGTGCAAGTTTGCACTTTTTGCTCCTAATGAGAAATTTGACTACTTTCTTCACATTCGGGGTTCCACATGAACCAAACCTAACAAAACATATGTAAAGACTCTTAACATAGTCTAATTGACCTTTTAGGTGATCCTTTGACCAACTTTGACCAAGGGGTTTATAGAAACACCTACTTGGTAAAGGGTCTTACAAAGTGGATCTTATTACAAGATTTGAGTCCAATTGAATTTTATTTCTTCATCATGATCCTAGGAGAGTTGTTCATCCTAGGAATTGAAAGATTTCTTCCTTTTTGTTAGGGTTCTTCTGCACCATACTCCCCTGGATGATTAGAGCTCAATTTCCCACTTGAGTCTAGTTGAGCCAATGTAAACAGATGCATGTTGTACAATCTCCTATTCTGTCATCCATGTTGCATCAATATCAGGGAGTCATTTCTATTTAACAATATATTGTGTGTATGTGGTGTTCCTTATCTTCTTTAGTACCTTGGTCTCTAGGATTTTGTCTAATTGTAATGGTTGGCTAGGAGGAAAGTCCTTAGCCCAATAATCATTAAGATCATCTGTATTTTTATCTTCACCTGTAAAACTTGCATTAACTTTGAAAGGGGTGAAATCAGAAATGTTAAATATTGGAGAAATTGCAAGTGTATAGGCGGTAGAGTAATTTCATAGGTGTTTTCACCAAATTTGTGAAGTATAGTGCATGGCCCCACTTTCTTCATGTGGATCTTTGTGCATCTACCCTTTGACAATATTTCTTTCCTTAGATATGCCCATACTTGGTCACTAATCTGAAAATGTGTAGATCTTATCTTCTTATCTACATAAGCTTTATATTTTGTAGTGGCTTCTTGGAGGTTGTCTTTCACATCTTCTTGTATCTATTTGATCCAATGTGCTAAGTCCACACCTTGGGCACAGATCTTAGGGTCATCGTGGGGATCTCTAAGTTCTAATACTCCTTTGGGGTGCATACCATAAATAATTTGGAATGGAGTCTTCCCTGTGGATTTGTTGATGGAGTCATTGAATGCATATTCTTCCTGTGGGAGTATCATATCCTAATTTTGTGCATACTATTTTGTTAAACACCTTAGAATTTTCCCAAGAGATCTGTTAACCACTTTAGTTTGACCATCTGTTTGGGGGTGGTAAGAAAAAGAGAATGTCAAATTTGTCCCCAATTTCTTCCATAGGTCCTCCAAAAGTGTCCTTGAAATTTAGTGTCTTTGTTTGAAACAATAGACTGTGGTAATCCATGAATTCTCACTATTTCTTTGAAGAATAGATGTGCAATATGAGATGCATCATAAGTGCTTTTGTAGGGAATGAAGTGTTCCATTTTGATGAACCTATCCACAACTACAAAAAACATTATCATAACCTTGTTTTTTTCTTGGAAGCCCCGTTACAAAGTCCATTAAAATTGCTTCCCAAGTTCTAGATAGGATTGGTAAAGGTTCGTAAAGTTCTTGATTTATGGAGACACCCTTTGCTTTTTGACATATTACACATGTTTCTACAAACTTCTTGATGTCATGTTTCATCTTTGGCCAAAAGTAATTTCTCCTCACAGATTCAAGTGTTTTATCTAAACCAAAATGACTACTCATGCCTCCACAATATTTTTCTTTTATAATATTGTCCCTAATTGAGCACCTAGGGATACATAGTTGTCCTCCTTTGAATAATAAGCCATCTTGAATTAAAAATTATGAGAAAATAGTATGGTATTTATCAACAAGGTTTTTGCATACCTTATATGCTTCTCCAAAATCTAGATATCCTATATACAAATGTTTTAGAGCATCAATACCTATGCTTTGAGTTTGAATCTCTTGCACCAATCATATTCTCTTGCTTAGGGCATCAACCACTTTGTTAGATATACCTTTTTATGCTTGATTGAAAATGACTAAGCTTGAAGTTGTTCCATCCATTTAATGTGTTTGACACTTAACTCATCTTGAGAATTTAGATAACTTAGTGCATGATTATCAGTATAAACAACAAATTCTTTAGGAACAACAAATTCATTATGTAATAGGTAGTGTTTATATTTTTTTAGGGCTTGCACCATTTCATATAGTTCCAAGTAATAGGTAAAATACCTCTTCTTTGCTTCATTTAATTTTTCTGAAAAGAATGTCATTGGTCTCCCTTCTTGGCTTGGACCAACCCATATTGCCAAGTTACTTGCATCAATCTCAATTGTAAATACTTTGTTGGAATCGGGGAGGGTGAGGATGTGATAATGTACTACCCTATATCAGGTACTCAAAGGAATTATTAGCCTCTTTTGTCCAAGAAAATTTAGTCTTTTTTCCACCTTTTATGGTGTCTAGCATTGGTGCACACACATGACTGAAAATTTTAATGAATTTTCTATAAAATGTGGCTAAACCATGAAAAATACTTACATCACCTTGGTTTTTAGGAGGTGGCCAATTGATGATTGCATCCACTTTTGAAGGATCCATTTTTAGTGTGCCCTTGGAGATTACAAAGCCCAAAAAGATAAGTTCTTCCTGCATAAAGATACATTTTTCCAAATTTATCATTAATTTATGTTCATGCAATCTCCTTAATTCTAACTCCAAATGTTTTAGGTGATCTTCCTTGCTGCTACTATAGATCAAAATGTCATCTAGGTAGACTACAATAATTTTCCATTGTAGTCATGGAAGACCTCATTCATTAGCCTCATGAATTTGGATGGTGCATTACTCAACCCAAATGGAATAACAAGCCACTCATATAACCCTTATAAGTTTTTGAATGTTTTCTTCCATTCATCTCCTCATTTTATCCTTATTTGATGGTATCCTGATTTTAAGTCAATTTTAGAGAAATAACATGCATTTCCTAACTGATCTAGTAGATCCTCTATTCTTGGGATGGGGAACTTGTATTTGATGGTGATTTTATTCATTTCCCTTCTATCAGTACAAAGTCTCCATTTCCCATCCTTCTTAGGGGCTAAAATAGATGAGACTGCACAAGGGTTCATGCTCTTTTGTATCAAACCTTTATCCAACAATTCATGCACTTGCTTGTATATTTATTCATTTTGTGAAGGAGTCATCTTATATGGGGCATTATTTTGCAAGGATTCTCTTGGTACAAAGTCAATTTAATGACTTATTTCCCTTATGCATGGGAGGGATGAGGGTGATTCTTTTTCTCTAACATCTTGGTAGGTATCTAGCAGATTCTAAACTTATTTTGGTATTGGTTTATCTTCCTTTGGAACTACCTCATCTTTGGGTTTTAGGACTAGTGCATAGCCCCCTTCTTTGGATTCCCCTATTGCTTTAACCATTTATTTCTCCCCAATGACTATCATGATGGGTTCCTTTTCTTCTTTTGGATCTAGAAAAGGCTTCATGGTGTAGGAGACATCATCTTTCACAAGGATATATGTGTTCTTCCTTCCATTGTGTGTGGCATCAACATTATATTTCCATGGTCTACCTAGAAGTAGGTGGTATGCATCCATTTCTACTATGTCACATAGGAATTTATCCTTGTAATATCCTATTGAGAATTCAACCCAAGTTTATTCTTTTACCAAAGTTTGCTGACCCTTAGTAAGCCATGAAACATTATAGGGACAAGAATGTGGAAATTGTTTTAATTTTAATTTTTTCACCATTTCATTTGATACTAAATTTTTTGTTGAATCAAAATCAATAAGAAACTTACATACATTTCCTTAGCATTTTAAATTAGTTCTGAATAGGGTCTTTCTTTGTGGAGGTTCTTGAACTTGAGGTGTTTGCAACAAGGCTTGTCTCATCATTAAGCACACACCTTCTTCTAGCTCTAAGTATTTTGATCTAATAATTTGGGTGTCCTCTTAGGTTAGTTGTGTTCTCCTTTCCTCTTGTTAATTTTATCCCACCCTTTTAGGGCATCTTCTGGCATGGTGTCCCAATTGATTGAAATTGAAAAACTTTAAGGGTCCATTGTTTCTTCCTCCAAATCTTCCTCTTCCAAATGGTCTCTTCTCTCTGAAATTTCCTCTAGAGATTGACTCTCCCTATTCTTTATATGTTTTCCCTTGTTCACCAAAAGGTTTTGGGGATTTTCCGCTTCTCCAAGAGTTTCCTCTTCCTCTAAATTTCTTATTGTTGCATCTTCCCCTACTATTCTGGTCTTGTCTTCTCTTGATCTTATCTTCCACCTTTAGTGCTAATTGATAGCACTTCTATATTGTGTTAGGGCTGCAAAGATTTAGTTCATCCTGAATATTCATCTTCAAGCCATTCAAATATTTGGCTATCCTTTCACTTTCACTCTCTGATGTCTTAGTTTTCAAGAACAATCTCTAAAATTATTCTCTATAACTACTTACATCCATATCCCTTTGTCTTAGGTTTTGTCTTTTCTTATGAATTTGTACCTCATAGTCTTTAGGGATGTAGGCCTCCTTAACTTTAGCCACCATTGTCTTCCAAGAGGAAATCATATTCCTTCCCTCTTTGACCCTTTCTCCTTGGAGAAAGTTCCACCATGTCAATGTTGCACCCTTTAACTTTGATTTTGAAATCTTGATTCTTTGGTTCTCAGGGATCTCATCACACTTGAAGAATAAATCCAATGCATCAATCTACTCAGTGACCACACCAGGCTCCATCTTTCCATTGAACATAGGTAGATCTAACTTACTATCAGTGGTTCTCCTTGACACTTATTTGAGGGCATCCACACGGTACCTATGGTCTGCAGGTATCTCTGCTTCCCAATCTTCCATCTTAGGGGTCTCCTCTTCTTCTCCCCTATCTCCTAGGTGTTCATCTTCCGTCCTATCAACTTTTCCTTTGAGACTATTGACCCCATCCTTCAAACTCTGGATTATCTTGGCTAATTATGCATTGATTACCCTTGTGGGTATCCTAGTGTCTTCTCCTTTTGAGTTGTGTGCATACATGTTTGATTGAAAATCCATTAGATTATAATTAAGCTCTTATACCACTTGATGTAGAGCCCCTGAATGATCAGATCTAAAACTCCATTAACTTGGAAACTTCCCTCTTTTGTAGATACAACTACTCACATCAAGCCCATATTTGGCTTTCTCTATCAAAGGTTCTCGGGAAACCAGTCAAGAGACCACACCTTTTTACTCATTCCAAGTATAAAAAACACCATTATATGGTCTCCATATTACCTTACTCCAATTACTTTCTTTGTCCCAAACCAAACTCAGTGCAAGCTCAAGTTCTCCTCTTGACACCTAGTAACCCTAGTGGGAAAGCATGCCAAAAGTATGGTAAAGTGCTCAAATGGATGAATGGGGTGAAACCAATTCATAAATTGTCAATTTGGACCTTCAGTGACATGATCCAATAGACCAATCCTTCCTAGAAAAGATTGAGAGGAGACTTCCTTCTTTAGGGGTTCCTAGTCCTTGTAGCCTTTTCCAGAAGGTTTTTCAACTGCAACTCCATGAAACATCAAGATATTATTAATGTTCCTATAGTTTTGGATACCCCTTATGGACCACATAAAATAACTCTAATCATAGGACTAGATCATGGGATTTAGTGCCCCAACCCCCAGACTCTTTGCTAGGCCTAATAAACCTAATTGGGCACATTTACAAAGGAACTGCTCTATTTATTCATTCCATAATTCTCCCAATCATACATATAGTAAAGATAGGTCTTAAAACTCACAAATCCAAACCCTTGGGTCTTGATTCCAGCCCAAGTTTATCAATCCTCTCAATCTTCCAAACTATGCATAGGTAGCCAAATAGAGATGTCTACCTAATTGCGCTCTAATTGCGGTCCAATCCACACCAAACACACTCCAACCTGAAAATTACTTCCAAAATAATTAAATACATATGCCAAGGCCTCATCCTACCAATATTTAGGTTTTTTTGATGGTGGCAAGATGAGGGATTAGCATTTCTTTGTGAAACCCTAGGTTAGCTAGGGTTTTGGACCTCTGCTGACAAAAAATTAGTTATCTCGCTCCTCAAAAATTATCAAAATCCAAAACTAGGTTCAAATGAAAGGTAATTTGAATACAAAAAAATTGAAATTGGTCTTAGGTCTTCATTCATCTGTACCAATCCGTACCATTGAAAACACTCATAAAATTACGGGGAAAAGTATGTATTTTCTTGATTAAATGCAAAAATTACATTATGATGCCTTTGACCCAACCAAATGGGGTGAAAATAGGAATTTACCAATTTCCACAAATGATTTTCAAAAGTTTTTGACCATTGGGGGGTTTAGTTAAAAAAGTTGCAAAGTTGACAACTTTTGCAAAGCAACATTTTGTGCAATTTTGCACTTTTTGCTCCTAATGAGAAATTCAACTACTTTCTTCACATTCAGGTTTCCACATGAAATAAAGTGAATAAAAAATATGCAAAGACTCTAAAGGTAGCCTAACTAACCTTCTAGGTGATCTTTTGATCAACTTTGACCAAGGGGTTTATAGAAACACCTACTTGGTAAAGGGTCTTACAAAGTGGATCTTATTAAAAGCTTTTAGTCCAATGGACTTTTATTTCTTCATGATGATCCTTGGAGAGTTGTTCATCCTAGGAATATAAGGATTTATTTCTTCTTGTTAGGGTTCTCTTGTACCATTCTCACCATCATAAAATTCAACTTATTAAAATATAAACCCCACCAAGGTTCATCTTTCTAGACTACTACGTCATCTTCAACTTGTGCATACAAATCAATATTAATTAACATTGTTATGAAAAGTAAAGAACTTTTTTTTTCATACATGTTTACTCTTTACTCTCCTTTTTTTCATATCAACTAAATATTCAATATATTCTTGTCCTTTATCTTATACAATATTTTATTTCCACACCATACCATCTCTATGTCTTCTCTTGATTTTACTATTTTATCCTCACAAAATTAGCTTCATTAGCAACATTGAGAAAATTTGATAAATTAACAATTACCCATGTTTTCTTCTCTTTTCCTATCGTTATGATTTTTCTCTCATTAAAAGAGACATATTTCTACATCAACCTCTTTCTTTCCATCATTTTATTCTATGAAATAGTTTTTCTAATTTCCTTATCTCCTCTTTCAACAAGAGAATCTATTTTTTTTAATCATCCACTTTATTGTTGGCAATTGGTCAGTGCATGCACACATATGCACATGCACACATATGGAATGTTATAATTTATGGTAACACTTATCAGGTTTATGGTCGCACATATTGGATATGATGAATATGTTTGAATGTAGTTGTTGAATGGAAAAATGCCTAAGTCCACAGACTGTTCTAGTAACCCAGTCTGACAAGGAAGCTTAGCGAGTTGTACACAAGTTGTATTAAGGATTGAAATCTTAAGGACATAATTGTAGGACACCAAGGAACACATGTGTGAGGTAGCACATTTTAGTATTGAAGGATTGAAGAGATATGTTTAGTTGATTGGATGTGAAGACAATAAACAAAGCTTAACATGTTAGCGATCATTGAGGCCGACCTTGTGAGCATTTGGAAAGATATTTTTGGATGCTATCTTGGATTTGAGGCTGAATAAGGATGATAATAAAGTAAACAATTGTGCTTGAATTAATATGATGTTTAGCTAGAGCAATGTTGACTAGCTTTTGTAATTATACCTCTAGCTGGGTATACGTATACAAACACTTTTGTAAAAGTGTGTGATGATGATAATGATGATATAGATGGATGTTAGATGCAAAATATGAAGACATATAAAAGGAAGAGAAAAGATCAAGAAGAAGGAGAAAAAAAGAGTTCTAGGAATACTTTGGTAACTTTGTGTATTCAGGACAATAGATTGGTTGTAAGTGTTGTTGCACCTATTGTACACCCCTAATAGGGTTTATTCACTTTTAGTAGGGATAGGACCTTTAAAATGGTCAATTAATTATCTAGAATCTCATTGTATATGTCCCCTAACAAGGATTTTCCTATATTGTATTAATTATCTCCTAATAGGGCTAGAAATTCTAATAGGGTTTAAAAATTCATAGTAGAGAATTTTGTGGGTACCATCCCCACCGGGTTTTCCCTTGGCTAGGGTTTCCTCAAAAAAAAATATGGTGCTATGATTTCTTCTATGTTTGTCTTTGTTGCATGGTTTTTCATTTTATGTTATATCTTTATCTGTTGGTTAAAGAAGTTAAAGAAGTTTGAGAATTCAATTAAGTACTGTAACACTAATTCAACCCCCCTCTCAGTGTGACCAAATCCTAATAAATGGTATCAGAACATCACTCCCTTAAAAGGAAAGCTTAACAACTTTGGGGAGATCAAGATGGATTTGGAAAACTTGAAGAAGAATTATGAAATGGCCTTGGCAAATGTGGACATTGCTATTGCAAATAGAGTGGATCTAAAGTACAAGCTAAGGAAGGAAGATGACTTTATCAAGAAGTTGAAGCAGCAACTTGAACATGAGAGAAAATTGAGAGATGATCTTATGGAAGCACAAACTAAAGAGTTATCATACCAAGATCAGATTGAGCAGCTGAAGCATGAAAAGGATTCCTTGAAGGATGAATTGGAGATAAACAAAATTAAACTCGATGAAAGAACATGTTGAAAAAGAAGTAAATAAAAAAATGATAAATGAAATGGAAAGTAAAAAGGATAGGATGAAAATGTTGGAAAGAGAGATGAATGCATTAAATACAAAGTATGACAAGGTAGATAAATACTATGTCCATTATTGGTGAGCTTGATCAGACTAAAGGTCGCATACAAAAACTTAATGACAATAGACATAAATTATATGAGAAAATTGACATCCAGAAGCCTATTGGAGATAAGACAGGAGTAGGATTTAATGAAAATTATGGTCAGAGGAAAGATAGAGTTTTTGTAAACCTTGATTCACCTAAGAAGTCAGAATTTGAGGTTGTGATAGAAGAACCTAAGATATCTCCTCGCAAGGAAAATGAAAAGGATTGAAGCCATGTGGTGCAGGAGCACCTAGAGAACTAGGGTTAAGGACCGTTAAGAACTTTTACATTTGATTTAAGTTGGTTTGTAAAGTGTTTATTCATTCACTCCTGTGATGACCAAGTATAAAATGGGTCAAGTTGGTGAATAAACATTCTAGTTCCTAGATATTTGCTTTCAGTTCTATTGTGTGTTAGAGGTAGTTTTTAAGCCTCTATAAATTTAACCAAGGCATTATGAACCTTAGATAAGTTGCTCGGTATGTATTGAAATTGCTCAGTAATACCATTGCTTGGTATTATTGGTGCTCGATAAGACTGGTACTCGGTAATACGAATGCTCGGTAAGAGGTTCTCGGTAATATGGGTGCTTTGTGAGACTGGCACTTAGTAATGTTACTTCTCGGTACCCATGGTGCTTGGTACTATGGCAGAGTTTACATTTTTTTTGCTTGGTAAAACCAATTGTAACGATTGTGAAAGGTGGATCTTGTTTGTAATGGATAGTATGGTTAGTCGTAATGGTTCCTGACAAGATGCTTTCGATAGAGTGGGAAATTAAGAATGTCCCAATGATGGGGTGGCTATTTATTACGTCCTAGGCCTCCTTTTTAGAGAAGGGTTTTTGTAAGAGGAGGGAGATAACAGTTGGATTTTTAGCATGGTTTTTTGATTATTTTTCAAGTGAATGAAAAGTTGCAGGTTGTGTACTTAGTTGATTTTGAAGCTTTGTAATTTACTATGCATGATAGTAGCTTAATTCATTTTGTTTCTATTTTCAAGTTGTGAGTTCTTTACCCATTCTGGGTTGTAAATATTGAATGGTTCCTCAAGGTTCCTGAATCCAAGATGAAAGTCATGTCCCTGGATGGAACTTGAGAGGAGCCCCTGTATATAGTTTTATTTTTCTTTTTTTTGGTAGGAGAAACAAAATATATGAATCTAGAGACCTTACCCTAGGCGAGCTCGGTGATAGTCCGACTAGGGTAAGTAACAAAGGAAGATGCTGTGAAGGCATTAGTTGAATGAGGAGAGTGGATCTACCTATGTAGATTCAGTGAGAGAGGAGAATAACTTTTCTATAGGGACCGAGTCTTGAAGAGGGAGTAGAGTCCTTAGTGGCTTACTTCAGTTTAGGGTGGTGAATTCTCTAAGAGATCTAAAGGAAGGATCTCTGAGTAGAGTCAGGCCGACTTTGTAGTAGCAACTAGACTTGGGTCACCCCATCAGATTGGTATTAGAGCCCTAAAAAGATTTGGGCATGTGTTGTTTGGGTGTTATCTATAGAAGAGTTTGTTGATTCATTCAAAATGGTGACCAACACAGAACTAGAAAAAGATGTGGAAGAGAAAAAGGAGGAGAATAGACTCCTAAAAGAATAGTTGGCCAAAATGGAAACTAGGTTAGAAGAAGTGTAGCTAAGAATTGCAACAATTAGTGAAAGAATGAGAGAAGATGATGAAAAAGACAACACAGTGGTTGAGGAAGACATAGTGCCAGAACCCAACCCTATGCTTCAAGGAGATTCATTCTTGAGGGCGTTGAAGGAAATTAATAGTAAGTCCTTGGAAGGCATGCCTCTATTCAGTGGAAAAATGGAACTAGAACTAGTTATGGAATGGATAGAAGGACTGAAAAATCACTTTGACTGTGATAATATGACCGAGGCTCAGAAGGTCAAAATAGCCAAGACAAGATTGAGGGGAACTTCTCTCACTTGGTGGAAGTTTGTCCAAGATGAAAGGACAAAAGAAGGAAAGAACCCCATAACCAGTTGGAAAGGCATGGTGGCTAAGATAAGGGAAACATATCTCCCTAAGGATTATGCAGTTTAATTGCATAAGAGGAGACAAAATTTGAGACAAAAAGATCTAGAGGTCAGTACCTATACCGAAGAGTTTCACAAGTTATGTTTGAGATCAAATGTAATGGAAGAGGAAAGCCTAAAAGTGGCTAGGTATCTGAATGGCCTCAAGTAGAGTATCCAAGAGGAACTCAATCTCTTAAGTCCAAGGACAATACATCAATGCTATCAGCTCATTCTCAAAGTGGAGGAGAAGTTCAAAAAGAAGCAAGATAGAAATAACAAAGGAAGGGGAAGGGACAATAGAAGTCACAGAGGAGGATTTGGTGGAAGAAAATTTGAAGCTAAAAATCAGAGTGAGTCCAAGCCCTATGAGAATCAAGGAGAATCCAACAACACAAGAGGAGGTTATAATTGAGAAAGAAGTTCAAGAAATGGTTCGAGAGGAAGAAATAATAATCAGGGAATATGATCTTATTTCTCTTCAATGAAGTGTTATAATTGTCAACAGTTTGGGCATCTAGCCTATAGATGTCCTAAGAAGAGTTCTACATCACAAGGATGTGAGAAGAGGACACATTCTGTGCAAGAAGAATCTTCTAGCAGAAAGACGGTAGAAATAGCCCTAGATTTTGAGATAAGAGAAAATTTGATGATCCAAAGAGTACTCCTCAAGGAACCCATCAAAGAAGATCTTTATTTTGAGTCAAGTGCAAGGTGATGGGTAAGGTTTGCAAAGTTATCATAGAATCTGGTTCTATTGATAACATAGTTTCTATGGAAGCCGTAGAAAAGTTAAAATCGAAAAGGATTCCTCATACTAACCCTTACTGAGTGACTTGGTTGAATAAAGATCAACATGTTCTAGTTAATGATCAATCTTGGGTAGAATTTTCCATAGGGAGATATAAGGATAATGTTTTGTGTGATGTCCTACCCATAGATGCTTATCATTTATTGTTGGGTAGACCTTGGCAGTTCAACTGAGCAACAGTACATAATGGAGCTGAAAACTCCTATTCCTTCAAGAAAGATGGAGTGACCTTCAAGATACAGTCAATCTTGGAAGAAGGTGAAGTGAAGAAAGGGGGTCCTAAGATATTGTTAGTAGGTGAGAAAGACTTATTACAAACATTAGAGGAAGAAGATGGAATAGGCTTTGGTTTGGTTCTGAAGCCAAAGAGTGACAAAGGGGATGTTGGAAAGTTGACTATACTATTGTCTATGACTAAATATAGTGTTTTCATTCTGGAAACAAATTCATATACTATTTTGGAGTCAGCGCACATTATCAGAAGATTAGAATTTGGCTAAGTACATAAGACTGGATAGTTAGCAGAGTACCAGAAGGTCAGAGCATCAACGCACATGCTTATGACCTAGTCAAGGTATGCACCCTTGAAGTTACACTTGTATGTATGTATTCATACTAAGTCTAAGAGTGCATGATTAGATGTGACAGTATGATGAAGATACAGATAGTTGAAAAGCTACAACCAGTGAACGCCAGAACATAACAAAGTATGCAACCGACTAGTAGTATTTTTTTTAGCGGTTATAATATTGTTTTGTAAAGGCTATGTGCCTATTGTAATAGAGTTTTAGACATGTAATTATGTTTGTATGTAAACACACTTGAGCCAATTCAATTGGAAGCGTTGTATGTAATCGGTTATAGGCTGACCTAGTTAATTGTTTTGGTAGCTCATATAAATATAAGATGCGCCATTGTAATATGACATGGAAGTTGATAAAGAGTTGAGATAAGTAGAGAAGAAGTGTTCAAAGAGTAGATAAGATGTATTAGAGCTTTGCAGGAGGTCAAAGCAGGAACACATCAAAGGAACTAATCTGACAAGAAGTGTCACAACACCAGTTCATCCAATAGATATAGTGTGTATCTGAGTTCAGAAGGTTGTAGCCTTCACCACTTGAGTAGTGAGTTGTATGATAGTATGTCCCCACCCATAATAGGGTTATTGTAAAAGAATCCTAAGAGGGTCTGACCCTTGACAAGGTCACTGTACTAAAAGCTTTATAAAGATCAACTCCTAATAGGGTTGCAAGGTCTCGTAATAGGGATCACAATACACTAGTGCAAATTATTAGTCGGTGTCAATTCCCACTGGGGTTTTTACCTATTTGTGTTTCCTTGTAACCATATTGGTGTTATGTGTTGTGTTCATATATCTTTTTTATGTTAATTTTCATTTTAGTACTTAAGCATTAAAGTTAAGTTTCAAGAGTAAAAAGAAAAGATTAATTATAGTGAACACTGATTCACCCCCCCCTCTCAGTGTTCCCATTCCTAACAATTGGTATCAAAGCTTTGGTCCTCAAAAAATAAGTTTAACCACTTGAGGTGATCATGGATAAGGGAGAAATGAAACATCTAAAAAAGAATCTTGAAGTGGCTCTTGAAGACCTTAACAAATTTGAAAAAGAAATTGAAGAACTAAAAGAAAAAGTCAGCGATTCTCAAGAAGGCATCAAAAGACTAAGAAAAGATTTGAAAGATTGTTCAAACAATGATTTAGGGAATATGGTTAAAAATATAAATGAAGAGAACACATCTTTGAAAGATCAGATTGAAGAACTACATGAAAAGCTAACTAACAATCAAGAAGTTTATGATGAACAGATCAAGGAGAACCTTCAACTGAATGAAGAATTGAGGCAAGCAAACATGGAAATATTGGAGTTAAGAAACAACAAAGAAAAGTTGGAATTTGAATTGAAAGAGGCAAAGAATCACATTGATAAATTACACACATGAAAGGATCTGATTGAATCTCAGTTATATGCTCAGAAACTTGAAGGAGATACCAGTGACATTGGATTCAATGAAGTACAAAATCAAATTGACAACATGTGAGCAAGAATGAAAGCACCAGAAGACACCATAGATTCTAAGGAGTCTGGAAGTCAGACTAAAAATAGTATTGAACCATCTAAGGATGAGCGCAAGCCAGTAGACCAAACTTGTTATGCATGTAACAAGCATGGAAATATAGCAAGGAATTGTAAAGAGGTAAGACCTTTCAATGGACACTATTATTCATGCAATAAATTTGGTCATAGAGCTATGAATTGTAAAATAAGTCAGAAGAACAAGACTCAGAATAATCAGAGAAATCAGAATTAAAAAAATGCAAGAAGTTCTTAGAGTATTACATGTTAGATATGTAATTATAATGATCACTCAACTAGACAATGTAAAATGGTAACCCATATCAATGCACCGAGGAATTAAGGCCTCTAGTTATTTGTCACTCATGTAACAAGGCTGGACACATCTCAAAGTTTTGTAGATCAAGAATGCAAAGTCAGGAAAGCCCTAAAAATCTAGAAGAATCAGTATTAGATACCGAAGGAGAAGTCAAGTTTTTGAAAGCTGTAGAAGATGCAAGCTTGATTTGGTCAGAGGAAAATAAGGATAATGTTGATGAGTATGTATTGGATGCATCCATAGTGGACACACCCTCTACATCTGGATGAATGACCCTCAAAGTCATAGGGGGAGCTAATTTAGCTCTAGACCCCTAGGTGGATGGTATACTCACCCTTAGAGTACGCGCCTTTGGATTTAACCTTTTGGAGACTAGTAGAACCTTTGTGCAAAAGCTCACTACCTAATTGATTGCAAAATGAAAGTTGGAGATTTTCAGTGAAAGTCTAGTTTACGCGACAAGCATTAATGGTTGAATTTTCCACTTTAAAGTACTCAAAGACTTGCAGATCACTCATTGCATTCAAGTTTGAGTGATTGGAGAGCACATAAGCCCTAGCAGTTGATTGTGAAGGATTGAAGCATGATTCACCAGTGAAGAAGTGTATTTGATCGGTTGCGGATGCCCTAATCCGTTGTGATGATCCAGAAGTTCTTGGAAACCTAATTAAAGTGATAAAAAAGTAAGTTATGGCTACTCCTGTTGTGTTTGATGTTGCAGAGAAGAATAGATACATTTTCAAGAGGCACCCTTTCAAATCTACCCTAGATGATTTAGAAGGAGCATTCTCTTGAACCCCTATGGGTGTTATGCATGTTGAAGACATCCATGCATACATTTACTGCAAGAAGGAAGCAGTAGGTCTTGACAGAATTAGAGCGCACATTGAGACTATGATGAAACTAGATAAAACCTTCCTTGATGAGTTCACGCAATTGGAAAACCATCCCATAGTTGAATATGCTACGACATATGAGTTTTATGAGTCTGAATGGATAAAGATTTTTCTCAACAAAATTCATGATGACCTATTCTAGATAGGTGAAGTACCAGTGAGAATTACAGGAGACCTAATTCATGAAATGATAGGCCTTTCAAGGACAAGCATCATTCTTCAGCAGGTAAGGATGTAAGGAAGATAGTTGAGAAAACATGCAAGTCAAGAAGTGATAGGCGTAGAATGACAATTGAGCCTATAGAGGAGAAAGACATGAAATTGATGTCCATGATATTGGGATATAGGTTTCAACACACCAGCAGGGTGAATAGTGTGTCTGCAGCCACTATTCTTACAACAATAAGAGTTGTGAGAGAAAATTGTGAGTTTAATCTATATGAGATCTTGTGCACACAACTAATAGACAAAATTAGAGCTATTAAGCATGACAAGACCAAAATATTCAGGTTTGGGTCTTTGATTATATACATGTACTTCCACATACTTGGAAAGGTGTCAAATTTGTATTTAGACAAGAGTATTCCCACAATGCCACATATATTCTTTAAGGCATCCACTGAGAGTACACTGAAGGATTACATAATGCTATAATTGAAGACATTTAGGGCCAAAATGCAGATGAGGTATAGGATTCCATAAATCATTGTTGAGAAATACAAAGACAATATTTGCTTCATGGTAGAAATTGACACAACTTGCATGGAAGTAGTGGAGCCTAGAACAAAGTAGATTCATCCACTTGGATATTAGGTTGATGAAAAAATCTTGGAAGCCTATGCTCAAGTACTACTATCAACACCTAAGGACCCTAATGAACCTAGGTGGGGTACTTATGAAGAGAAGACAAGAGAAGTTGATACAGTTCTTAACAGTGGATCAACAAAGTGGAAAGTAGCTAAGGTTACTTCTGAGATACTCATAATTCATGGAGTAACACAGGAAGACCTTGACAAAGAAAGACAAGAAAATATTTCTTTGGGAACTGAGAGTGCATCTACAGAAGCCAAGGAAGATGACCCTAAGTTAAAGAAGGTCAAGATAGAGAAAACTGAAGATCCTAAGGATAAACATGACAAATTTGATGTTTCCCCTCCTGCACCCACAGAAATAATTTATCTTACAACTCCTAAGTATAAGGCAATGCCTAAGAGGACGAAGGAAATTAGCACTATTCACCCATCCTCACAAGCAACCAGAAGTAAGAAGAACACTCAAGCACCTCCACAAGTAGGTTTCAAACCTAGTCTTAATGTGTTGAGTAAAAGGATTATTGAGGAAGGAATAATTGATCAAGTAGGAAAATTCTATGAGAAATAAAGTGAAATAGAAAAATTAAAAAATCATGGAATGATTATCAAACATATGGTAAAGTTTAAAAGGACAGTCCTAGAACTGAAGACAATGATTCTAGACAATGTGTGAAATATCTTAGAATTCTTAAAGAGACAAGCTATTGAAGAGGATCAAAGGATAAGAGAAAAGACTCTAGATGAAAGCCTCCTAGTATAATATCTAGAAGAGAAAACCTTGTTGTTAGGTTTTGTGAAACCGCACCTCCGAACTAAGACAAGAAATTCAAATATCATGGACAAGAATTATGAGTTGGTTGCAAAGGAAATAGAGAAAGCCTTTGAGAAAGTTTTTCTGAATAGGCACATGTATCCACCTACTGTGCCCACAGCTCAAGTACCCAAAAAGGTAGCCAAGGAGTCAAAGATAAAAAATTTACCATTTACAAGTCCTCAAGATTCAGCGCTTACAGTTGAGACACCTACAGAGGTAGAAAATTCTACGCCCATGACAGAGACACTAAAAGATAACACTATCATCATTGATAATGTATAGATAGCCATGGTGGCCACATATAATGACTTGGACAAGTTTGAAGAGGCCTTTGTAAGAACACAAGAGGTTGAAACTCTATGTGGTGACAATTCACCCAAGTTACAAGAAGAAGAAGAGAAGGAGACAAGAAAAGAGATAGAAAAAGAAGAAGAAAAAGAAGAAGAAAAAGAGACACAAAAAGAAGAAGAGAAAGAGATAGAAAAAGAGGAAGAAAAGATAGAAGAGAAGAAAGGAGAAGAAGAGGTAAAAGGAAGTGAACCAACATATGAGCCATCTTTTGAAATGACAATCAGAGTAAAGAAATAAGTGGTGGATAACACTCCTATCACTCCTATCACTCCATTACCTTCTGTATCATTATTGTCAAGTTTGACACCAAACACCACTAGTTTGGATTCTTGGGGAGAAGAAGACTTGATCAAGATCAGTGTCTTATCCATGAAGAAAGAAAAAGAAAAATAGGTAATGAGGAACCCCCTATTTTTTGAATCAATCAAAATTCTGAATAGTTTATTACCTTCAGACAAAAAGTGTCTAAGGTTAATACAGTTGATGATGTTAGCAACATCCTTACAACCTTGAAGACTAACTTCTCTATCTAGGAGGAATCTACATCTCAAGTAGAAGAGGAGAAATATATGAAGAAGAGGCTAAGTGAATTGGTTACAAACTTTTCACTTGACCTAAGTTCACTAAATATTGGTCAAGCATCTTTGAAAGAATTTGTAGCAAAAGGAAGGAAGATCATTGCTAATTGTATTAACTAGGATAAGTTGACTGGTGATCATTACAAGAAAATCCAAGAGGAAGAGGAAATGATAGAAAATGTAAGGAAATTAGTAGAAGAACCCTCCACTGATGTGAACATGTGCAAAAATGTATACCAGGGGCAGTTAGACAAGATATAAAAGGCTGAAAAAGAGATGTCTAAGATAAGGGCAAGGCAGACACAGCTCATGAATTCTCTTGCGCCCTCTCTGGATGTACTTAATCAGAACATCAAGAAGAATGATGCCACCATGGTGACATATGATTAAGGTCCTAGCACATACTTGGAGAAGATGGAGAAGTTGCAATATGCCTTATGCACCCATCTATACATTGTCAATGCACTGTTTGCATTTTGGAAACAAGAGGTCCACAATTTACATATTGCATATCCGGATGTACTTTCTTTGTAAGTACTTGTAGAGATACATTTTTTTTTAAGAACCTTTGTCATTAATGTCAAAGGGGGAGTATTGTGTATAGACTATGGAGTCCTAGAGTCTTAAATGTAAAGAAGATGTATAGTAAAGAGAGGAAGGGAGATATAAGATAAAGTATGTTACAAAGTTTTTGTATAAGGGTACATTAGTAACTTTTCCATATTCCTTTGTTGCCATCAATGAAAAAGGAGGAGATTATTGGAAAGTTGACTATACTATTGTATATGACTAAATATAGTATTTTCATTATGGCAACAAAGTCATATAGTGTTTTGGAGTCAGCGCACATTATCAAAAGATCATAATTTGGCTAAGTACAGAAGACTGAACATTTAGCAGAGTACCAAAAGGTCAAAGTATTAGCACACATGCGTATGACCTAGTCAAGGTATTTTACCTTGAATTTAAGCTTGCATGTATGTATTAATGCTAAGTCTAAGAGCGCATGATCAGATGTGACAGTATGATGAAGATATAGACAGTTGAAAAGGTACAACCAGTGAGTGCTAGAATAGAACAAAGTATGCAACTGACTAGTAGTATTTTGTTTAGCAGTTATAATATTGCTTTGTAAAGGCTATGCACCCATGGTAATCAAGTTGTAGACATGTAGTTATGTTTGTATGTAAACACGCTTGAGCCAATTCAATTGGAAGCATTTTATGTAATCGATTATAGGCCAACCTAGTTAATTGTTTTCGTAGCGCATATAAATATAAGATGCGTCATTGTAATATGACATGGAAGTTGATAAAGAGTTGAGATAAGTAGATCAAAAGTGTGTGAAGAGTAGTTAAGATGTATTAGAGATTTACAGGAGGTCAAAGCATCAATGCATCAAAAGAACTAATCTAACAAGCAATGTCACAAAACCAGTTCATCCAAAAAATATAGTGTATATCTGAGTTCAGAAGGTTGTAGCCTTCACCACTTGAGCAGTGAGCTCTGGGACAATGTTTCCCCACCCCTAACAAGATTATTGAAAAAGACTCCTAACAGGGTTCGACCCTTGACAAGGTCACTATACTAAAATCTTTTTAAAGATCAACTCCTAACAGGGTTGCAAGGTCTCCTAATAGGGATCACATTACACTAGTGCAAATTATTAGTGGGTGTCAATTCCCACTAGGGTTTTTACCTATTTGGGTTTCCCCATAACGATATTGGTGTTATGTGTTGTGTTCATGTATCTTGTTTATGTTAATTTTCATTTTAGTGCTCAAGCATTAAAGTTAAGTTTCAAGAGTAAAAAGAAAAGATTAATTATAGTGAACATTGATTCATCCCCCCCTCTCAGTGTTCCCATTCCTAACAGGGGACAAGAGGGAAGAGTTACCCTTAGAAGTCAAAGAGTTGCTGAGTGAATACCAAGACATCATTATTGATGGTCAGCCAACTATTCTGCTACCTGAGATGTCTATTAGCTATCATATTGACTTCATCCTAGGAGGCTCACTTCCCAAGAAGGCTGCCTATAAAATGAACCCACAATAGAATGTAGAGATAGCTAGCCAAATTCAAGAGCTACTGGATCAAGGACTAATCAGAAGGAGAATAAGCCCATGTGTTTTTCCCACTATCCTAGCTCCAAAGAATAATGGTACTTGGAGGTTGTGTACAGATTCCAGGGCCATAAATAGAATCACTATTCGGTATAGATTCCCAATCCCTAGGATAGAGGATTTGATGGATTCCTTAGGAGGAGCTAATTATTACTACAAGATAGATCTTAAGAGTGGGTATCATCAAAGAAGAATAAAAAGTGGAGATGAGTGGAAGACTACTTTTAAGAATACCGAGGGACTCTATGAGTGGCTTGTTATGCCTTTTGGGTTTTCCAACACCCCAAGCACATTTATGAGGATGAATGAAGTTTTGAAGGACTTCATTGGAAAATGGGTTGTAGTGTACTTAGATGATATTATAGTATTCAAAAAAATGAAGGGTGATCATCACAGACATCTACAAATGGTAACACAAAGGTTGCATGAAGAGAAGTTGGCAATCAATTTAGAAAAGAGTGAGTTCATGAAGCAAGAGCTCATATACTTGGGTTTTGTTATCTTAGAAGGTAACTTGAAGATGGATATAAGCAAGGTGGAAGCCATTTTGAATTGGCCTACACCTAAATCACCCACAGAAGTAAGGAGCTTCCATGGATTGGCACAGTTCTACAAGAAGTTCATTAGGCAGTTTAGTGAAATCAGTGCACCTATCTTAGATACCATAAAAGGAGGCATGAAATCAAAGTTCCAATGGAATAAGAAGGCTGATGAAGGATTTAAGAAATTGAAATAGAGAATAGAGACTCAACCTATCCTGACACTTCCCAGTTTTGACAAGTTGTTTACTGTGGAATGTAATGCTAGCAATGTTGCCATAGGTGCAGTTTTGAGTCGAGAGGGAAAACCAGTCACTTTTCATAGTGAAAAAATGAATGATGCAAAGAGGAAGTATTCCTAATATGATTTGGAACTATATGCACTAGTGAAAGTACTAAGGAAATGTAGACATTATCTACTTCCCAAAGAATTTGTAGTCTTTACCGATAATTAGGCTTTATGTTTTTTGAATTCACAAGATAAACTAAGACACAAGCACATGAAATGGGTGGAGTATATCCAAGCCTACAGCTTCACCATCAAATACAAGAAGGGAGTATAGAATAAGGTATCAAATACATTGGGTAGGAGATTTCTCACAGTGCAAGAAATTCAGCTAAGAAGCATTAACATAGACAACTTCAAGGATATGTACCCATCAGATGAAGATTTTTCAGCAGCCTATAAGTTATGTCAAGATTTTCAAAACCACTTTCATAGTGAGTATTCTGATTTCACCCTCCAAGAAGGTCTTCTATTTAAAGGATGACAACTCTATGTACCAAAAGGTTTAATGAAAGAGAACTTATTACAAGAGAAACATAACGGGTCATTGAGTGGACATTTTAGGGTGCATAAAACTTTAGAATTGGTCCAGAGGTACTATTATTGGCTTAGAATGAACAAGGATGTTCAAAAATATGTAGAGACTTGTATAGTCTGTCAAAAGGCCAAGGGGACTTCATCAAATGTAGGATTTTATCAACCACTTCCAATCCCAGACCGACCTTGGGAATGTATCAGCATAGATTTTGTGGTTGGACTTCCTAAGACCAAGCTAGGAATGAACAATATTTTTGTGATTGTGGATAGATTCAACAAAATGGCTCACTTTGTACCATGAAAAACCACACATGATGCATGCTATATAGCACATATTTTCTTCAGAGAAGAATTAAGGATACATGGATTACCCTTAAGCAGTATATCAGACAAGGAATCTAAGTTTACGAGTCATTTTTAGAAAACCTTGTGGCAGAAGCTCGGTACAAATCTTTCCTTTAGCTTGGCATATCATCCACAGACCGACGGTCAGAATGAAGTAGTGAATCAAAGTTTTTGAAATGTTTTGATATGTCTCACAAAAGAATATGGACAATCATGGGATCAGTAACTTGCATAGGCAAAATTTTCTTATAATGATACATTCAATAGATCCACTGGAAAAATCCCTTTTGCAATAGTGTATGGGATCCATCCTAGGGGTATATGTGAACTCAGGGATCTTGGAAACAATGTAGAGAAGAGTGGATATGTAGAAGATTTTTCTCAATCCATGATAGAAGTCCATGATACTGTGAAGAAGACACTAGTGGGGAGTACAACTCACACCAAGAAGAAGGTAGATGAAAGGAAAAGAGATGTTCAGTTTCAAGTTGGAGATTTAGTCATGGTGCACCTGAACAAAGAAAGACTACAAAAAGGTTTTCCAAGTAATCTTCAGATAAGGAAGATAGGCCCCTATGCAATTTTGGTGAAGTATAGGTCTAATGCTTACAAAGTTGACCTTCCCTCTAATATGGGTTTATCTCTAGTCTTTAATGTGGAAGATCTTGTGTCCTACAAGGGACCAATTCTAGGAGAAGGTCCTGATTTATCATCAAATGTAGAAGATCTCAAGGCACTAATACTTCCAATTACTCCAAAGCCCAAGGCAAAGAAGATCTTGAATTCAAGAGTTTCCAAGCAGACTAGAACAAAGACTTACATGGAATATCTAGTCAAGTAGCAAGGGCAAGCCGATTCTGAGGCTACATGGGTGCAAGAGCACCTAGATAACTAGGGTTAAGGACCCTTAAGAAATTTTAGATTTTATTTAAGTTGGTTTGTAAAGTGTTTATTCATTCACTCCTGTGATGACTGAGTACAAAATGGGTCAAGTCAGTGAATACAAAATCTAGTGATTAGATGTTTGCTTTCAATTATGTTGTGTGTTAGAGGTAGTTTGTAAGCCTCTATAAATCCAACCAAGGCATCATGAACCTTAGACAAGTTTCTCGGTAAGTATTGAAATTTCTCAGTATGTATTGAAATTTCTTGGTAATACTATTTCTCGGTATTATTGGTGCTTGGTAAGACTGGCACTCGGTAATACAGACACTCGGTAAGAGGTTCTTGGTAATACGGGTGCTCGGTGAGACTGGCACTTGGTAATGTTACTTCTTGGTACCCATGGTGCTCGGTACTATGGTGGAGTTTACATTGCTGCTTCTCAGTAAAACTAGTTGTAATGGCCGTGAAAGGTGGATCTTGTCTATAATGGACACTATGATCAGTCGTAATGGTTTGTGAAAAGATGCTTTTGATAGAGTGGGAAATTAAGACTATCCCAATGATGGGGTGGCTATTTATGACATCCCAGGCCTCATTTTTAGAGAAGGGTTTTTGTAAGAGGAGGGAGATAACAGTTGGAATTTCAGCATGGTTTTTTTAATTATTTTTCTAGTGAATGAAAACTTGCAAGTTGTGTACTTAGTTGATTTCAAAGCTTTGCAATTTACTATGCATGCTAGTAGCTTAATTCATTTTGTTTCTATTTGAAAGTTGTGAGTTCTTTACCCATTTTGGGTTGTAAATATTGAATGGCTCCTTGAGGTTCTTGAATCCAAGATGAAAGTCATGTGCCTGGATGGAGCTCAAGAAGAGCCCCTGTATATGGTTTTATTTTTCTTGTTTTTGGTAGGATAAGCAATAGATATGAATCTAGAGACCTTACCCTAGGCAAGTTTGCTGATAGTTTGGCTAGGGTAAGTAAGAAAGGATGATGTTGTGAAGGCATTAGTTGAATGAGTAGAGTGGATCTATATGTGTAGATTCAATGAGAGGGGAGAATAACTTTTCGATGGGGACCGAGTCTTGAAGAGGGAGTAGAGTCCTTAGCGGCTTACTTCGATTTAGGTTTGTGAATGCCCTAGGAGATCTAAAGGAAGAATCTCCTAGAAGAGTCAGGCCAACTATGTAGTAGCAACTAGATCTTGGTCACCTCATCACCATGAAGATCAATGAAAGAAACCAACTAAAAAAGGTATTCCTAAGCCCAAGTTTATTGGTTTTTGTTTTAATTGCTACTTGTATGGACACAAGATGAGAAATTGTAGAAAACCATATATGAGATCTAGCAGACCTACATGTAATCAATTGGATGATTTCATTAAGAATCAAAAGGAGAAAAGTTTGAATGAGGCAAAGATAGAAAAAGGTGAATATAGTAAAGATGTAGAACATAGACAACCTGAAGATAAGGAAACACGTAAAGAAAATGATATTGTGCAAGATGTGATGAACTACAACTGATTTAGAACCTAATTGAAGAATCTGTGATTAGAGATCACTGAGTTTTTGATTAGATATGTAATATGATTAAATCAGTAATATGATTGTCATTGATGTCAACTAATTTTGACAACACTTATCTTGTAAGTTACTATACCGAAACATCTGTAGAAAATATTAAGAGAGATGAAGAACAAAAATATCTACATGAGGAAGATGTATATGACAGATGAGGATAAGGAATACATTGGGTAACTTGCTGATGAGTCTATGACCTTATGTTATTGACTTGATTATGTTTCATTCATCTATGATGAGGAAAAGAGCTGAAAGACACAAGGTAGTGTGGTCAGTTGATGAAGCATCACAGTATACACCGAGCAATGTAGTGTATACCAAGCACAATATAAACCGAGCTTGTGGTCACCGACACATTTCTTTGTTAACCAAGCAGGAGAAAGGAACTAAATGATTAGTTTAGCCGATAAGGATTGATGAGCTGTAAAGTACCTCGTGATAGGAGATGGAGATACAGTTTGTTACGAAGATCGACGGCTAACACAATTCATGGAAGATCTAAAGGATGGAATTAAAACATGTTACTTACACAACAACTGAGGAAGGTTTAAGCGACAAAATGGACAAAGGAGAACAAGCAGAAAAATCTAATGGAGGAGAAGAAAATAGTTTACTTATCTACTTAAGAGACTAGGGTTTCATTTTTTGAAACATGCCAGAAGAAGGAGACTAGAGAGTTATCGCATGAACAAGTTTTCATGTATGCCTGATCAAACTAGTTAAGGAGAACCAAACTGCAGAGTTTGCCGAGCGTCAGAAAGCTATTACCGAGTGACAATAAGTCATTGATTATTGTTGATACATAATTGATATATTGATCAAAGGATTTGAATGAGCTTAACATAGATTTGATAATCTGCAATTGAATTTGTGTTATGATCAAATCAACTACTGTTACATTTTAACCATTGTAAATAGAGAAATCTCTTAACATAGTGGACTAGGAAAGTCTTATGTATCATTCATAGAATGAACATTGTTATCCTGTCAACCCCATAGTGAATACTGGTTGGATGATAATGGTTGGTCTAAAATCCTCTAACAAGGTCACACCTAATAGTGTGTTTGTAACCTTTAATCGGGTTGGGTCTTCACCGACCTCACTTCAGAAGAGTGAACAATTTTTGGGTTGCTGGTCCCAGGTGGTTTTTCCACAGGGTTTCCATGTTAAATCTTTTGTGTTGTGTTTATTGTGATGATTGTTTGTTATCATACTTTACATATTGCATGTTGGATTTGGTCAGTAATCATTATATGTTATTGACTGGTAATCGGTAAAAGCATAGACAGTATAAGTATTTAATGTTACCGAGTTGCAGAAGTTTAAGTAATTTATTTTTGGATTATACATTTTGATTTGGGATTGTGGATAACTGATTCAACCCCTCTTAGTTATTCTAACAATTGGTATCAGAGCTATGGTTTCTTGGAACAGAGTTTTAAGGACTTCAGCACCAAGGTCTCAAAATGTTTAAGAGGGAAGTGCCTAAGCTAAACAAGGATAACTTCACAATATGGCAAAGTCGAATGAAGCTGCATGTATCTGGAATTGGGAATTCTGCCCTCACACTAATAGAGAATGGATACCTTGCACCGCCTACTGGTCCCCTGACCCTTGATCAGCTAAGCGACAGGCATGAATATAATGTTACCATGATGGAGATTGTTGCTTCCTGTTTAGATGCCAAATTTGAAGACATCAAGGACTGTGTTACTGCTAAGCAGATGTGGGATAAACTTGCAAAAATATACAATGAAGATGTGAATGTCAAGAGAGCAAGAGCTGAAAACTTAAGAGGAAGATTCAAAGACATGAAGATGAAAGAAGATGAAAACATTGTGCAATACACAAACAAAATAAAAGAGGTAGTTCACACTATTAGAGTATCAAATGGAGTTATAGATGAAGACATTGTGGTAAGTAAAATTCTAAGGACCTTATTACCTATCTATGCCATTAGAATATCTGCAATTCATGAAAATAGGTCAGCACCTAACATCACACTCACTCTTGATAACCTAATTGGAAAGCTTACAACATTTGAACTAAATAATTATGATAATAGTGTTGTATCGAATGTTGAATCTGCTTTCATGACTTCTCTGAAGATTGTTAAGTCTAGTAGTAGAAATAATAGGAGCTACCGACACAACAATAGAGAAGACCAATATGAAGGAATGTATGGGAGAAGAAACAACAGGAGCTATCGACACAACAATAGAGACAACTGAGACAATAATGATAGAGGTAAAAAGGTATGTTACATAGTAGAAGAAAATGAATCTGAATCTGACTTAGATGATGATGTAGAAGTTGTATTTGTTGCTATGAAAGATGATTCTGAGGAAGAAGAAAAAAATGTAGAAACAACACTGATTTCAAAAGTTAATAAAAATAATACATGGATCATAGATAGTGGTTTTACACATCACATGACTGGTGATGATGATAAATTTGATCATCTTGAGCAATACAATAGAGGATCTGTTAAGATGGGTAATGACACACCCTGTATGGTAAGAGGTAAAAGATCCCTGATGATAAATGATAGAATAAAATCTGAGAATGCTTATTGGGTAGAAGGACTAAACTATAATTTGCCAAGTGTGGCACATTTGAATAATTTAGGTCACCGAGTTTCTTTTGAGAGCAAGAAAGTGAAAATATTTGATGATGGAGGAAGACTAGTTGGAACTAGAGCACAATTAAGAGTTAATCTGTTTTATCTTGATACTGATGAGTCTTCTTTCTTGATGATGAAAAATGAAGATTCTTGGTTGTGGCATAAGAGGTTATGCCATGTGAATTTTGATAACATGATTAAGATCAGTAAAAAGAAAAGAGTTAGAGGTTTGCCTAACTTGTCAAAACCTGATCATGTTATGTGTCATGAATGTCAGAAAGGTAAAATGACTAAATGTAGTTTCAAAAGAAAAGATTATTCAACAAAGAAGATACTTGAGTTGGTTCATATCGACCTATGTGGTCCTATGAGAACTTAGAGTTATTATGGAGATAGATACTTTATTCTTTTTGTTGATGATTATACTAGGTTGATGACTGTCATGTTTTTAAAAGAAAAATCTGAGGCATTCAAGATGTTAAAGTGGTATAAAGCAAAAGTAGAAAAAGAGACTGGTAATGAATTGAAATGCTTAAGATCTGATAGAGGAGGTTAATTTATCTCTGATGAATTTACTAATTTTTGTAATGAGCATGGTATTAAAAGACAGGTCTCTGCATCGAGGACACCTCAGCAGAATGGTATTTCTAAAAAGAGGAATAGGTCAATTGTTGACTACGCAAGGACATTACTAATAAAAAAGAATGTTACTCAAACATACTAGAGAGAAGCTGTCAGCACAACTGTTTATGTTCTGAACCGAGTACAACTGAAGAAGGACACGAACAAGACACCCTATGAGTTATGGTTTGGACACAAACACATTGTAAGTTATTTCAAGATTTTTGGAAGAAAATGTTTTACTCTAAAAGATGAAAGAAATAGAAAGTTTGACTCAAAAGGTGATGAAGGGATATTTTTGGGATATTCTAGTAAAAGTAAAGCATACAAGTGTCTGAACAGAGTTACTAATAAAATGATTGAAAGTACTAATGTTTGAGTTGATGAGTTTGATGATAAGAATGTAGAGAAAAGTAGAAAGGAACCAAAAGACGACGATAGATTCACTTACATTGACCAACTTGACTATCTATCGAAGCCAAAGACTGTGACAACCGGTCAGTAGGAAAACAATACCGAGGAATAGGAAAGAGAAACTGATGAGCAAGAAGGACCTACCGAGCAAGCAAATGAACCTGCACAAGATGAACAAGAAAGAAGAGATCGGATACTGGCAAGATTTTTCAGAAGACATCATCCTAAGACACAAATCATAGGAGACAGACAAGCTAGCATGCAAACAAGGAGTAAGACAAGACAAGGTACATGTCTAGTTTGTGAATATGAACCGAAGAATGTAAAAGTTGCATTAGAAAATGATGAATGGGTTAATGCAATGAAAGATGAAATAGAATAGATAGAGAAGAAAAAAACCTAGACCTTAGTACCCAGACCTAAAGATAAGAATGTTATCAGTACTAAGTGGATATTCAGGAACAAGCTAAATGAAAATGGGGAGGTAACAAGAAATAAAGCTAGATTAGTATGCAAGGGATATGCGTAGGAGGGAATTGATTATGGTGAAACATTCACACCTATTGCTAGATTAGAAGGAGTTAGAATGTTACTTGAATATGTTGCACACAAGAAGTTCAAAGTTTACCAAATGGATGTTAAGTCAGCATTTTTGAATGGAAGACTTGAAGAAGAGGTCTACATAGAACAACTAGAAGGGTTCATTAATCCAGACAAGAAAGATATGGTATGTTGATTACATAAAGCTTTATATGGTTTGAAGCAAGAACTGAGAGCCTGGTATGAAAGGCTGCATACTTATTTGTTGAGTATTGAATTTGTTAGAGCTAGTGAGAACAACAATTTGTATATGAAAGGAGATACTGATGATACTATTCTTATTGCTGAAATATTTGTGGATGATGTTATTTTTGGAGGTCAAGATCACATATGTAAATCCTTTTTTGATGAAATGAGAAAAGAGTTTGAAATGTCTATGTTTGGAGAGATTGAGTTCTTTTTAGGACTACAAGTGATTCAACAGAGTGATGTGATATTCATCACACAATCTAAATATATCAAGGAAGTACTTAGAACATTTGGCATGGAAGATGCTAAACCTATTGGAACACCGATGGCTACTAGATGTAAAATGACTAAGGAAGATGAAACTACAGAGGTGAACCAAACACTGTACCGATCTATGATTGGTAAGCTAATGTATGTAGTACATAGTAGACTAGATATAGCACATGTTGTGGGAATTGTTGTAAGATTTTCTGCAAATCCTAGGGAGTCACACATGATTGCGAAAAAGAGAATGTTAAGATGCTTGAAGAAAACAAAAGATTATGGATTATGGTATCCTAAGGAAGGAAAATTTGAACTCAAAGTCTATACTGACGCTGATTGGGCTGGAAATGTGGATGACAGAAAGAGTACTGTCAAAGGAGCATTTTTCTTTGGTGAAAGACTTGTTACATGGATGAGTAAGAAGCATGCTTTCATTTTTTAGTCTACAGCCAAAGCAGAGTATGTTGCTGCTACTACAAACTATTCAAATATTGCATAAATTAAGCAAGTGTTGGAAGGTATGAATGAGGTAATCACTAAGCTGGTTATTATATATTGTGACAACACCAGTGCAATAAATATTTCAAAGAATCCAGTGATGCACTCTAAAACAAAGCATATATCTATTAAGTATCACTACTTAAGAGAATAAGTACAGGAGAAGCAAGTGAAGCTAGAATTTGTTACATCAAAAGAACAACTTACAGACATATTTACAAAGCCTCTACCGAAGAACAAATTTGAATACTTGAGGACTAGACTTGGGGTCTATCCCCTATCTACCGGTCACTAATGTGTTCTGGCTATTGTATCAGCCTAATCTTATTAGAATATCATTCATGTTGATGCAGCATAGTTCACACTTTGGATCATGTCTAAGGTTGTGAAGAGTTTGAAGAACTAGAACAGATTGGCATATAAGTATACAGAGATATAGAGAATGCACCGAACAAACAAAGAGTTACATGGCTATTATAGAGCTGTATGTTTATTTGTTTCTTTGGCATTGTTGTCAAAGGGAGAGATAAATAATATGAAATAATATGCACTGATGAGAACACTGAAACATCTATCTAAGGGAGAGACAATCAGAAAGAAATAGAGAACATTGAAGATCAGTTACTAAGAACAGAAGAAGGAATCTAAGAACTGACAAGATCATATCCGCAAAAGGAATGTTTCATTCGTAATGCTGTTGAGTAACGTAGTGATTAAACATATTAAGCTAGGGAGAGCTTGTACATCTTTTGTTCATAGAGTTGTAGAATAAACATTTGGTATTTGTATGGTATATTTCATATTACTTGAGTTGCCATCAATACCAAAGGGAGAGATTGATGAACTACAACTAATTTATAACCTAATTAAAGAATCTATGATTAGAGATCACTGAGTTGTTGATTAGATATGTAATATGATTAAATCAGTAATATGATTATCATTGATGTCAACTAAGTTTGACAACACTTATCTTGTAAGTTACTATACCGAAACATCTGTAGAAAAGAGTAAAAGAGATGAAGAGCATAAATATCTACATGAGGAAGATGTATATGACAGATAAGGATAAGGAATGCATTGGGTAACTTGTTGATGAGTCTACGACCTTATGTTATTGACTTGATTATGTTTCATTCATCTATGATGAGGAAAAGAGCTGAAAGACACAAGGCAGTGTGGTCGGTTGATGAAGCATCACAGTATACACCAAGTAGTGTAGTGTATATCGAGCACAGTATAAACCAAGCTTGTCTTCACTGACACATTTCTTTGTTAACCGAGAAGGAGAAAGGAACTAAATGATTAGTTTAGCTGATAAGGATTGATGAGCTGTAAAGTACCTCGTGATAGGAGATGGAGATAAAGTTTGTTACGAAGTTTGATGGCTAACAAAATTCATGGAAGATCTAAAGGATGGAATTAAAATGTGTTACTGACACAACAAATGAGGAAGGTTTAAGTAGAAAAATGGACGAAGGAGAACAAGCGACAAAATCTAATGGAGAAGAAAAGGGTTTACTTATCTATTTAAGATACTAGGTTTTCATTTTTTGAAACATGTCAGAAGAAGGAGACTGCAAAGTCATCACATGAACAAGTTTTCATGTATGCCTGATCAAACTAGTTAAGGAGAACTGAACTGCAGAGTTTACCGAGCATCAGAAAGCTATTACCGAGCGATAGTAAGTCATTGATTATTGTTGATACATAATTGATATACTGAATAGAGGATTTGAATGAGCTTAACATAGATTTGATAATCTGCAATTGAAGTTGTGTTATGATCAGATCAACTGCTATTACATTTTAACCATTGTAAACAGAGAAATCTCTTAACAGAGTGGACTAGGAAAGTCTTTTTATGTATCATTCATAGAATGACCATTGCTATCTTGTTAACTCCATAGTGAATGCTGGTTGGATGATAATGGTTGGTCTAAAATACTCTAACAAGGTCACACCTAACAATGTGTTTGTAACCTTTAACAGGGTTGGGTCTTCACTGACCTCACTTTAGAAGAGTGAACAATTTTGGGTTGTCGGTCCCAGGTGGTTTTTCCCTTCACAGGGTTTCCATGTTAAATCTTTTGTGTTATGTGTTTATTGTGATGATTATTTGTTATCATACTTTACATATTTCATGTTGGATTTGGTTGGTAATCATTATATGTTATTGACTGGTAATTGGTAAAAGCACAAACAGTATAAGTATTTTATGCTACCGAGCTGCAAAAGTTTAAGTAATTTGTTTTTGGATTATAAATTTTGATTTGGGACTATGGATAACTAATTCACCCCACTCTTAGTTATTCTAACAAGAAGATGTTTCTAATAAGGATGATGACAAGATAGTTGAAGAAATTAAGAAACCTATTACCAGACCTTGAAAGATTGTATGTTACAAATACAATAACTTTATTCTTATTGCCAAGTATCGCAAGTTGCAAATTGATTATAGCCAATTAAAAGCTAAGAATAAGGTGACATGTTTTAAGTGTAACAATGATGAACATATAGCATAGTATTGTAGATATATTGGACTAGTCAAGAAGTCCTTCAGACCATTTGCAAAGGAAAAAGAATTTAATAAAGAAGACAGAGAGTTAGCAGAACTGAAAGTAGAATTTAAGGAAAAATGGGTCAAACAAAATGAACCTATGGAGTTTGAGGTTAAGAAAGATGAAGAGAAGATTACGAGCATTCAAAAGAGTCCTAAGAGTCTTGTCTAATCATTTCTAGGGTGTATTTCTTCACCATCTTTATGGTGGGAAATGTATGCCTTAGGGGGATCATGATAGATTAACATCAGTCAGATATAGATCCCCTATATGGATGATTTAAGAAATGCAAAATTGAAGGAAAATTAGTTACTATGTTGTGTGATCTTGGACAAGATTTCATAAGTTTTGGAGATGTCTGTGAGAAGGTCTACCAGTTTGAGCCTACACTAGTTTATTGTAGCTTTATGGGTAATTTTTGGGACTTGTGCTAAATTATCTATAAGTTTAATATCGTGGTCAAATTATATACCATTTCCACTAAGATCAGAGAGCATTGAAGAGTCTAGAGAAGTATTTGGAGCTTGAAGTGTTTGTAGTTGTGTTCAAAAAATCCTCACATGACCGTGCAAGCTAGGTATTTATGATTAACTCAAGAAATATTTGTCAATTACAATAAAAAAGTAATCAGTATGGATACACCTAAGGTTTTCAATGTACTTGAGAGGAATAGATACAAATTTAAGAGTCACCCCTTCAAATCTATCGAAGAGGATCAAGAGGGAGAATTTTTGATGCAGGAGCATCTTGGGTCCTTGGCAATCCTATGTCACCAAAAATATGGTTGAAGTTTTCTGTGTTGCTTAGTTTCTTCTTTGGCTGAGTTGGTCGGCTCCTTTGGTTACCAAGTGTGGTCAGTCATGTCTTGGGTGGTTGGTTGTTTCACTGGTGCTCGGCTTTGCTTGTTTGTTTCTTGGTCATCCTTGTTTGCCGAGTAGTTTATTTTGAGTTCTTGTTGGGCCGACTTGTGCATTTATTATGGGTCACGGATTTAATGCTAGAATCTTTTATTGGGAGGCATGTATAAATGTAGTTGTTTGGTTAGAGATTAAAAGAAAGGAGTTTTAGGGATAGAAGATAAAAGTAGACATGAGAATTGAGAAATTGTAATAGATCCTCACATGTTTGAGGACTTCTGAGATTCATTGTAATATCTAGTTGAAACTGGGAAGGCCTTACAACCTGACATGTATGATTCTATTTGATTAAAATATATGAATGATCTTGCATTCTCTCTCTCACTGTTGTGTTTGTTCACTTCCATGTGTGTTGAGAAGGCTTGGATCATCAGGGTGTGCCATACTTTGGCCCCTCTTGACCCCTGCCTTGTGTCAGGTGGTATCAGAGCAAGGTTAGATCTAGATCTAGATCTATGGATCTAGGTTTGCTGGTTCCTCTTGAAGCCCTAGTTGATTATTGTGGGGTAGCAGATTGTGATCTGACCTACAATTATAGAGGGTTGTCAAGATGGTTCGTGGGAGGGGAGATGTAGATCCAAGATTGGCAGATATGCTAAGACAGATTGCTGCTAGATTAGAAGTAGTGGAGACAACCCAAAGAAGAGGTAGACATCTTGAATATGTTAGTGATGATGAATTTGAAGAAGAACAGGTGAATGCAGAACCTACACTTGTTATGGATCAAGGTGAAGAAAGATTTTTGAAGGCTTTGAAAAGTCTAAAGTTGTAAGAATTTGCCTAAGGCAAAGAATAGAAACCAAGATCTAGAAGCTCAAGAGATAGCACAAGAGAGACAAAATAATATGATCAAATGATCAAATGATGGATAATTGATTGATTACATAGTAGGAGTGCCTAAATATATAGACAATGCAATGATATCTAGAAGATATGCAAGTGATAAGATCACAACTAGACATGGTGGAATCACATGTCCACCAAAGGTGGATCATCCTCCATTGTACATGAAAGTATGTGCACATGTGCAACAATGAGAGGATGATAATATGATAAGATCACTAAAGGTGGATCTCACACACAAAGAGGTATGAGAAGAGAACTATGACCACCTAAAGTGGAGATTCTCCTAACCATGTGCTAAAATAAAATGCAAACTCCTAGGTGTCTCAAAGACAACTAATTATGCAAATGCATTATCCTAAGTAAACTTAAGTAAAGTGTAATTAGTAAATACTTAATTACACCAACACCCCCCCTTAAGTGCAACTTAGGGGAATGCACTTAAGCTCACAATGCAAGATGGGTCCCGGCTACTAGGCCATGTTAGGTACCCAAGTACAATAAGCAAGAACAATGCAATCTCTCATAAAGTGGAGAAAGAGGGAAAACCTCATGGGAAAAACCCTCCCCCAAAAAGAGAGATGAATACAATAATAGAATATGAGAGAGAAGACCTCATATGAGGAAAATATCCCCCCTATAAGATAGAAGAAGTGGAAGAGAGACCAAGTAGCCCCCCCTCAATGTAGAATGAACACCAATGGTAGATGCTCCAGGCTCGATGTAGAAACTGCTCCATAAGTGTAGAACAACATTCCTCCCCTTAGGATGAAACAAAACCAAAGGTGTATAGGTGAAGCCTCCTCCCCAATCTTTAGGAAGAAACCACAAAAAAGATGGATTCTCTGAAACTTGCTCAAGTGTCCCCATGCCAAAGCTGAAAGGTGCCTCCTCCAAATCATGTGTACTAAGCCACTCTGCTAAAAAAGACAAATCAGGATCAACTGAGGATGAATGTAGAACATGTACCAAAGACCCAAGTATTTCCTTTGAAGAGAAAGTGACCTCCTCCAACTGCTAGATCAAAGTATCCACAATCATGTCACCCTCAAAAGAATGATCAAGTAGAGAATGAATATGAGGGTCAGCATGTTCCCTCGCAACAACTGAAGAAGGATCATCTTCACCAAAGAGAAGATGAATATCATCAATGATGTCTCCCAAATCTGAAGTATAGGACTCCACAAACAAACCTGCAATGTCTGTCAAGTAGTCATCCCATGGAACAAAGTCTGGAAGACAAGGAATATCTTGCTGCACTAAATCACAAGAGTCAATGGCTATAGGAAGACATGCATCATCAAGAGATGTGATCTCAGAAGGAGGAGAAGGAGCTGCAACTGGAGGTTCTAGACATTTTGGAAGTGGAGGAATATGTGGATCTCCATACAATTCCCAAATAATAATCCAAAGATTATTCATTGTTTCATCTTCATAGTCATCAAGGGACTCCATAACATCCATATCCATATTCAAATAGATAATCTTCATAACTTCTAAGTAAGAGTCAAGATTGAAAGAAGGACTTTTAGGTCTATACTAATACAAATAGGACAATAGGTTAAGCTCACTAAGATGAGCAAGAACCAATTCACTCCATTGCTTATAGTTCCATCTTGTTAACTTAATGAAACCATCCATGATGTACTTCTCACATGAAACAATGAGCCCAAAAAATTAATGTACCCCCCAAAATGCAATGAGCCAAAGAACCCCCCCAAAATAGATGATTTTGGCACTTTATATATAGTGCATGTACAATTGCCACTTGCCAAAATGAATCAAAGTGGACTTCTAATTTTGATGATTACAACAGAAAATATGAAGCTATAGTAGACTCAAACAAATAAGACACAAGATCTCTCAAGGATCTAACAAATTACAAGTGCCAAAAATAGGCCAAAATAGACCAAATTTTGAAAGTACTATGTCTACTCAAAATTTTTCCAAATTGATACCAGATATAGAAAGTAGACAAAAAATCATGAACTTTAAAAAAAAATAGCACTTGAAAATGTGTCCATATGAGCCCGAATGAAGCCTCTAAAGTTGTAAAAATTAGAATTTGTAATTTTCAGAAAATATCAGAAATAAAGATCAGAAATCATCTGCACCATTGTGTAGATTATGAAATTCTACCCCAAAAGAAAGAAAATTTCTCTAAAAAAGGAGTCCAGATGACTGAGATATCACTATTTGAAAATCGCCTCTGAAATTATTTTTTCTGAATCACCGCCGCCAAACCTTGAAAATTCAAATGGCTCTAGATTTTGCTTCAGATATCCAATTTGGATGAAAAAAAATTCAATTTAGGAGTTTTTGGACCTCCTCAATGTGATGCCAACCTCTGATTTGCACTAGCAAGCTCCAATTTTGACCTGCAACAAAATCTCTCAAAATAGGCTATTCAATGAAACTCCTATGGCTCTGATACCATGTAAGAATTTGCCTAAGGCAAAGAATAGAAACCAAGATCTAGAAGCTCAAGAGATAGCACAAGAGAGACAAAATAATATGATCAAATGATCAAATGATGGATAATTGATTGATTACAAAGTAGGAGTGCCTAAATATATAGACAATGCAATGATATCTAGAAGATATGCAAATGATAAGATCTCAACTAGACATGGTGGAATCACATGTCCACCAAAGGTGGATCATCCTCCATTGTACATGAAAGTATGTGCACATGTGCAACAATGAGAGGATGATAATATGATAAGATCACTAAAGGTGGATCTCACACACAAAGAGGTATGAGAAGAGAACTATGACCACCTAAAGTGGAGATTCTCCTAACCATATGCTAAAATAAAATGCAAACTCCTAGGTGTCTCAAAGACAAATAATTATGCAAATGCATTATCCTAAGTAAACTTAAGTAAAGTGTAATTAGTAAATACTTAATTACACCAACAAAAGTCTACACCACATTTCAATCCTCCTGAGTATGGTGGAAAATTGGATTCTGATGAATTGGTGGACTGGATCACCGAGATGGAAAAGTATTTTGAATATGAGAATATCCCCGAGGATAAGAAGGTGAAGATTGCAAGAACTAAGTTGAAAAGTCATGCATCCCTATGGTGGGAACATCTACAATTAGATCAAAAAAGGAAGGGAAAAGACAAAATCAAGGTATGGAACAAGATGGTTAACAAATTGAAAGGACAGTTCTTACCTTGTGATTATCAGATTAACCTAGTTTGACGAATGCAAAGCTTGAAATAGAAAGATAGCTCAATAAAAGAGTATACTGTGGAATTCTATAGATTGGATATCAGATTTGGACATGATGAAGATGATGTGGAAAGAATTGGTAGATACCTGAATGGTTTGAGAGTTTCCATCCAAGAGGAGATCAGCTTGGTTAAGTTGGAGAACATTGAAGAGGCTTATCAATTTGCTTTGAAAGTTGAGGAGAAATTGAACAAGAGACATGAGAAAAGACAGAGAGGTCGAGGTGGTAGATTCCCTAGAGGAAGAGGTAGATCTAATGGTGAAACTAGTATATCTAAAACTGGAAAGACAAATCTGGACAAAGGCAAGACCAAATGGAAAGGTGAAAGTTCATCTAGAGGTAGAGGTAGTAGCTACCGAGGTGGTTATAGCAGAGGAAGTTTTTGAGGAACTTGTTATAATTGTGGAGAAGAAGGACATAGATCATTTGTATGTACACAAGTAACTAAGAAGGCTGGTAGCAGTAGAAATGTCGTAGTGCAAGAAGAGCCATTGAATGAACTTGAGAAGGAAAATAACCTGATGGTAAGGAGAGCACTGTGGAATGAAAGCAAACAGGAAGATCTGGTAAGGAAAAGTTTGTTCAAGACTAGATGTAGAGTTTTTGATAAAGTTTGGAAGGTAATAATTGACAGTGGTAGCTTGGAGAATCTGGCATCTGAAGAGATGGTCACCAAACTGCAGTTGGAAAGACTGGAACATCTGAAACCCTATCAGATTTCATGGATCAAGGATGAGCATATACTCCTGGTAAGTGAACAATGTTATGTGAATTTGAAAATTTGGAAATACTATGATAAGGTGTTGTGTGATATCATGCCTATGGATTGTTGTCATATTTTGTTGGGTAGACCTTGGCAATATGATAGACATGCTATATATGATGGGAAATTGCATAAGTATACTATTGTGGCCGATGGAAAGAAAAAAGTCTTGTTACCATTGATGGAAGAACCTGTTAGTAATGTTTGCACATCTGTGAAAGTTTTCTTGATGGAAGGAAGGAAGTTTGTGAAAGATTTGAAATGGAATGAATAATGTTTTGCTGTAATTCCTAATAAGCTAAGTAAGAAAATAGAAGATAGTGTCCCTGAGGAGATTGACAAGTTACTCACCGAGTATAGTGAAATCATTTCTGATAATGTACCTAATGGTTTGCCACTGAAAATAAGTATTGATCATTGTATGGATCTAATCCCTGGAGCTAGTTTACTGAATAAGGCACCTCATTGGTTAACACCTACCAAGAATTAGGAATTGAACCAATAGATTCAAGAGTTGCTGGAGAAAGGTTTGATCAAAGAAAGTTTGAGTCCTTGTGTAGTACCTACTATATTAGCACTGAAGAAGAATGGGGAATGGAGAATGTGCACTGATTCTAGAGCAATCAACAAGATAACAGTGAAGTATAGGTTTCCTATACCGAGAATGGATGACATAATGGACAGTTTGACTGGAGCAAAGTATTTCACCAAGATTGATTTAAAAAGTGGATATCATTAGATTAGAATTAGAGAAGGTGATGCGTGGAAGACTTCTTTCAAGATAAAAGAAGGTTTGTAATAATGGTTGGTTATGCCTTTTGGTTTAACTAATGCACCGAGTACTTTTATGAGGCTGATGAATGAAGTTTTGAAGAAATTCTTGGGAAAATTTGTGATTGTATATCTTGATGACATTCTGATATTTAGTAAGACCAGAGAAGAACATTTGTTTCATGTTAGACAAGTTTTGCAGAGATTGAAAGAAGAAAAGCTGTTGATAAATCTAAAAAAGTGTTCATTTATGAAAGAAGAGATTGTGTATTTGGGATTTGTTATTTCTGTTGATGGTTTGAAGATGGATCCTAAAAAGGTTGAAGCTATTCTAAATTGGCCTACACTTGAAAATGCTAGTGAGGTAAGATCATTTCATGGACTGGCAAGTTTTTACAGGAAGTTCATTAGAAATTTTAGTGCAATTTGTAATGCTATGACTGAGACTATGAGAGGAGACAAAAGAGTATTCAAGTGGACACATGGAGCTAATAAAAGTTTTGAGACTCTGAAGTAGAAAATTGCTGAATTACCTATTTTGACATTACCTGATTTCAGTAAAGTATTTCAAGTAGAATGTGATGCAAGTGGAAGTGCAATTGGAGTTGTGTTGAGTCAAGAAGGTAAACTTGTTGCTTTCTTTAGTGAAAAGTTGAATGATGCTAGAAGGAAATATTATGTGTATGATCAAGAATTCTATGCTATTTTTCAAGCACTAAAGAAATGAAGACATTATTTAATACTGAGTGAATTTGTGTTGTATACTGATCATAAGGCTTTACAGTATTTGGGTAGTCAGAATAAGTTGAATCAGAGACATATGAAATGGGTTGAGTATCTACAAAGTTACACATTTGTGATAAAATATAAGAGTGGAGTCACTAACCGAGTTGCTGATGCATTGAGTAGAAGAAGATCTTTGATGACCGAGATGAAAATTCAAGTTCTTGGTTTTGATGAGATGAAAGGTTTGTATGAAAATGACCCTAATTTTTCTAAGCCATGGAGAAAGTGTAGAGCACCTATACAAGATCAACATGATACTAAATGGGATGAATATTTTATTCAGGAAGGTATGTTGTTCAAAGGTATTCAATTGTGTATACCGAGAGGAGTAATGAGAACTAATTTGATAAAAGAGAAACATAGTAGTGGTTTGGCTAGACATTTTGGCATTGAAAAAACATGGAATTTGTTGAAGGAAAAGTACTTTTGGCCGTAGTTGTATAAAGATGTTCAAAAATTTGTGAAAAGTTGTAGAATTTGTCAAGTTGCAAAAGAAGTAAGTCAAAATACTGGTTTGTATGTACCGATTACTGTACCTGAGAAACCTTGGATTGACATCAGTATGGATTTTGTTCTTGGATTATCGAAGATAGTAAGAGGAAATGATTCTATATTTGTTGTTGTGGATAGATTTTCTAAGATGGCACATTTTATACCATGTAGAAAGACATCAGATGCAATACATGTAGTAGATCTTTTCTTCAAAGAAATTGTGAGATTGCATGGGTTACCGAGGAGTATTATCTCTGACCAAGATAGTAAATTTGTTGGATACTTTTGGAAGACCCTTTGGAAAAAGTTTGGCACTGAGTTGAAATATAGTTCTACATTTCACCCACAAACTGATGGATAGACATAGGTTGTAAATAGAAGTTTGGGTCATCTTTTGAGAGGCTTAGTTGGAGACACACTGAGTAGTTGGGATTCTGTGTTGGCACAAGTAGAATTTGCATACAATAATTCAGTGAATAGAAGTACTGGGAAAACACCATTTGAGATTGTGAATGGCACACAATGTAGATGTATATCTGATTTGAGAGAAATTTATGATGAGAATAAGAGAATTGCTTAAGGAGTGAAATTTTCTGAATACATGAAGACATTGCATGAAGATGTGAAACTGAAGCTGGAAGAGAGTAATTAGAAATACAAAGATAGAGCTGATAGATCAAGAAGACATAAGACTTTTGATGTTGGTGATGAAGTGATGGTTCATTTGAAGAAAGGCTGATTTCCTATTGGCACATATGGAAAATTGAAGATGAAGAAATTTGGACCTTGCAAGATTTTGAATAAATTTGATAGTGGAAATGCTTATGAGGTTGAGTTACTTGATGATATGGACATATCACCTATTTTCAATATTGTAGATTTATATGAGTATCATGAATCTGATGAAGAAATGACAGTACTGACAGAATATCCTAAGAAGCAGAAGGAAGAAGTGGAGCAGATTTTGAAAGAAAGAGTTGGAAAGAGCACAAGAGGAAAATAGTATATGGAATATCTGGTAAAGTGGAAGAATAGACCGATGGAAGATAGTTCATGGATTTCAAAGTCTGATTTGGATGTAGCTCAGATCATACCTATTAAATGATTGTAAGAATCATTTCAAAATAACCCGAAGTGTCCGATGCAGGAGCATCTTGGGTCCTTGGCAATCCTGTGTCACCAAAAATATGTTTTAAGTTTTTTGTGTTGCTCGGTTTCTTCTTTGGCCGAGTTGGTCGATAGTTGGTTAGTTCCTTTGGTTACCGAGTCTTGTTGGTCATCTCCTGGGTGGTTGGTTGTTTTACTGGGACTCGATGTTGCTTGTCTGTTGCTCGGTCATCCTTGTTTGCCGAGTAGTTTATTTTGAGTTCTTGTTGGGCCGACTTGTGCATTTATTATGGGTCATGGATTTAATGCTAGAATCTTTCATTGGGAGGTGTGTGGTCCTAGATCTAACTATTCCTTTCATTGATTGTGGATCTAAAGGCCGACTTAGTTCAATAGACTCTTGTATAAATGTAGTTGTTTGGTTAGAGTTTAAAAGAAAGGAGTTTTAGGGATAGAAGATAGAAGTAGACATGAGAATTAAGAAATTGTAATAGATCCTCGTAGGTTTGAGGACTTCTGAGATTCATTGTAATATCTGGCTGAAATCGGGAAGTCCTTACAACCCAACATGTATGATTCTATTTGATCAAAATATATAAATGATCCTGCATTCTCTCTCTCACTGTTGTGTTTGTTGGCTTCCACATGTGTTGAGTAGGTTTGGATCATCAAGGTGTGCCATACTTTGGCCCCTCTTGACCCTTGCCTTGTGTCAATTTTCACACACTCCCATTGGTTTCCTTCATGTTGAAGAAATCAAAGAATACATAAACAACAAGATTGAATTTATAGGTACCACAAAGATTTATGATGAAATACTAGGGTTATATAATGCAGAAAAAACCCTAAGAGAAGAATGTAGGAAAGTTCATGGGTTTCCAGTGGTCAAATTCATGGAGAGATTTGAATTTGATGAATTAGACTGGATCAAGATTGTACTAAGTAGAATACATGATGAATTCATATGGATTGGTGGAGCTCCCACTAAGATTAGCAAATAACTACTACATGAGATTACTGTACGTGTGAAAATTGTACCTATTAAGAAGTCACGACACTTTAGTAAAACATTACAGATAAATGATAAATAAGAAAATGATCAATGAATATATCATTAATTAGGTGATCTACTCCCTTCTAAGAGACGTGAGTATGGTATTCTTTGATTATGATGGAGATCAGTGACAATGCAACATCTGGATGAAGGATTTGAATGCTAAATGATTGAAATGAATGCAAGATTTAATCTATATTTTTATAATTTTTCAATGCAATAACAATAATTAATCTAGATGAAATGATCTAAAAATTGATATCAATGAAATCAAATTAAACTATGAATGCAAAAACTAAGAAAATGAATAGAAATGATCTAAATGGAGGCACAATCAATGAAAAAGTCAATAGTATAACACTGTTGTTCTCAAGATTGCACATGCTTTGTGAATAACTGAGGGTCATTTATATAGAAAATCCCGGATTTGATAACTCATGGAAAAGCCAAAAAACACTCCTTGATTGACTTAGATTGATTTGAAGGTAATCAGGGAATTAGAAATAGTTAACTTTCAATAATCATGCAAAATCAAATTTATGACTCACAATCAGATGTTGAGATCATGCAAATCAGCTTTATGAATCACAATAAGGTCTTGAGTTAGAAACTTAACAGGATGAGTTAAAAAATTGATTTTGAGTTAACTGATCTTCTAATTTTTGTGTAGATAAATATTGATTTATATAATTTCCATGTGTTTTATGTTAGAAAGTAAAGTCCACCAAGTTAACTAAGAGGGTGGGGGGGGGTGGGTGAATTGGTTATTAGATAAATATAAATTTTATCACCTTTAATAGATTTCAACCATGTAAGAAATGTAATCAACAACCATAAAAAGATATACATACACAACAACACAATAACACAAGATATGTTGACTAGGGAACCTCTTGATCAAAGAGTAAACCCCGGTGGGAATGATGCCCACAAAAGATGCACTAATATGAAAATTCCTCGTGAGAGGATGGAATCTATTAGGAGTCTTACAAGATACATTAAGTACATATGAATCTTTGTTAGGAGACTTTGAATCCCAGTTAAAAGATTCTAACCTTGTTAGGAGTTATGGAAGACAGAAGGACCCACTGTCCAAATAGATTCAAGGGAAATATCACTGAACACACTGTCCAACTGATCTCTGCATTAATCAGTAGAATAATACCAAAATCTTACTGATATCAACAACTTATCACTTCTCCTTTGACTATGCGAAACCGTACCTACTACTTCATCAGATCTCAATACCAAATCTCTGTACTTCGCATATCCTCTTATAAAAAGTATTGCTCAATTCCGCAATTCACTTCTACATACTACTCTATTATTATATGGAAAATAATCCTTCCTTTATAAAACACTCAAATAATTACAAATGAGTCAGCATACAAATTACAAAATAAAATCTTCCACACCTTACACAATATTCCACAATTACATAAAACTGTTGGCTTCCAATTAAGATAATTCTTCACACGTGCAACCTCTAACCTTGCTGTCATTTCCACATCACAATAATCATGTATTCATCATCTGTACAACTTTTCATGCTCAGATTCTATCCTGATTAGGAGATATCATCCGATTTCTACAAACTTCTTCTCAAGAACACTGCCTAAATACTGCTTCATCTGATTTACACATATCTGTTATGAATAGTTGAATTTTCATATCTTCTCTTAACCATGATCTCAGGAAATATCATAGATTAATTTCTCAACTCTGCATAGCTTGATCTTCAATATCCCATGTGCGCTAATACAAACATTGTCTGCTTCTCTGCTAATCTTTAGTAGATCACTGTGTTGACATCATTGAAAATCATAGTCATGAATGCAACAACTACTACAGAATGGCTGAGAAAACTCCCCCATAGAATAAATCTAGCATTCATTCCTAACAATCTCCCCCATTGGAATTGATGCCAACATAGATGAAAAAACATCCAAGTTCCATGGATACCAACACTGCTACACTACTGCTTTGAAATGTTTTCAAGTTCTCTTCATCAATCAAATCTTGCTTTATTTTCCTGCTCAATTCTTTAAGTTTTCCATTTTATATTTCTTGTATCCTTCTCCTTCAAATTCTCTTCAAATAGATGATTTTTCATGTATCCTTCTCCCCCATTAACGTCAATGACAAATGCTACATCACTATGTAAACAACAACTTCAATGTCAAAATAGACTTTTCAAAAAATACATTTCACTAGAGTCCTCATGACTTAGCTCAGAAACACATACTCCCCCATAGAGGAAGTACCAACATCTAGTCTAGAAAAAGATAAGGCTCATATACCACTGGACTGATGCAACAATCTACATCACTTCTCAAAAGTAGGCTGGGGCATAACCCCAAGCATACCTCTCAAATACTCAAATGTATTTTTAGGCAAAGGCTTTCTAAATATATCTGCAATCTTCTCTTTGGTACTTATATACTCAAGTCTGACTTCTTTCTCTGCAACTTTCTCTCTCACTACATGATAATTTATTTCTATATGATTTGTCTTAGAATGTAGTACATGATTCTTAGACATACTAACTGTACTGGTGTTATCATAGTGTATAACAATAGGCTCATCAAATTTCATTCCAAGATCCTTCAACATTTGTTTCATCCATACTACCTAATTACAATTGTTTGTTGCTGCTACATATTTTGCTTCTATTGTGCTCTATGAAATACAGTTTTGTTTCTTGCTTAGCCAAGAAACTAATCTTCCTCCAAGGAAAAATGCTCCACCACTTGTACTCTTTTTGTCATCAACACTGCCTCCCCAATCTGCATCTGTATATGCACATAGGGTAAAGTCATCAGACTTTTCATACCACTATCCATTTTCAATTATGCCTTTCAAGTACCTCAGTATCCTTTTTATTGCTGCATAATGTGATTCTTTAGGGTCAGCTTGAAATCTTGCAACGATTCCAACTGCATGTGGTATGTTTGGTCTTGTATGAGTTAAATATTGCAATCCTTCAATCGTAGATCTATACTTCTTCTATTCAATGATAGGAGTCTCATCTATGCTAGATAACTTGTGTCTATTTACCATAGGTGTGCCAACTGGCTTACAGTTCTCCATTACAAATCTCTTCAATAAGTCATTTTCAAATAGCATGGCTCTTGTTGCTTCAGTTACTGGCCTATTTCTTCTTTCTGCAATACCATTTTGTTCAGGTGTTTTAGGGGTTGAAAACTGTCTCTTAATGCCATTCACTTCACAAAAAGTGTTAAATTCTTTTGAAGTAAATTCTCCACCTCTATTTGATCTCAAACATTTAATCTTCATTCCATATTCATTCTCAACTTTGTTCTTAATTACTCTAAACTTATCAAATGCCTTAGATTTTTTTGTAAGAAATGCAATCCACATCATTCTTGTAAAATCATCAACAAGAATCATAAAATACATTTCACCATAGAATCATCTAGTCATTGTGGGACTGCTCAAGTCTGTATGAACAATTTCCAAATTTTATGTTGTTGTGAACTTCTTGCTAGGAAATGAACTTCTCTTCTATTTAGCCATAACACATTCCTTTCAAATCATGTTAGTAGGTTTCATAATTTTAGGCAAATCTCTTACTACAAGTGTAGTACTCACTTTCACAATGTTATCAAAGTTTATATGACAAAATCTTCTATGCCATAACCAACTGTCATCAATCTTTGTAATCAAGCATGTCATCTCAGTAGGATTCAACTGAAATACATTACCTCTATTTCTTGATCCATTTCCAATCAAATTACCATTCTTGTCTTTGATTACACAAGTTTTCTCAGTAAACCAAACTCGATATCCCTTATCAACTAACTGTCCAACACTCAAAAGGTTATGTTTCAATCCATCCACAAAGTAAACATCATCAATGTTAGTCTTTCCATCAAGAGTAATAGATCCTATTCCTTTTATCAAACAAGGTGCATTGTTTCCAACTCTAACAATTCCTCCATCATAATTGTTAAACTTTATGAATTTATTCATGTCTCCAGTCATATGATGTGAAAAACCACTATCTATAATCCAATCAGATCTCTTTTCTACTTGAGAAACTAAATATTTTCTTCTTTAACTTCTACTTCAGAGTTTTCTTCTTTTAGGGCTACAAATCCTATACCATCATTCTCATTATCACTTTCACTTAGAGATTTTTCAATACTAGCTTCGAATTCTTCATCATTAGTATAGTAACATTCTTTAGATCTTCTAAGTTTAAAGTTCTTTCTATACTTCTTTACTCTCTTAGGACATTTAGATGCAAAATGACCATAATCTTGACAAGTCCAACATTTAAAAAATTTCTTACTGTTTGGTTCTCTTTTCACAAGCAAGGCTATTCCTTTCTCAATCTTCCTATCTTCTTCATTCTTAAATCTACTACCACTAGCATAGTCTCCACTTACACTAATGTTTCTTAACAAAGTAGGATGAATATTAAGTGCACTGAATGCTATCTCCATTATAGGTAGATCTCCTAATTGTCTCAAGTTCATCTCTGCTACTTCTAGTCTTCAAAGAAGTGTTTCTCTGGTGAAGTTCTCAGTACAATGTATAACATTCTCAATCATCTATGTTGTTTTCTTAAATGTAGGAGTTAATGTCCTCAAAATTTTCCATATCACTTCATTCTTTGTCTTGATTCCTTCACAAGATTTTATACGTGCAACAATTTCTGACATTCTACTAATATGACTTCTAATAGATTCATCTTCCATCATTCTTATATCTTCAAATGCACATATCCAATTATGTAATATGACTTTCTTTGCATGTTCATCACCTTCTAAAGTAGATTGTAAAGCTAACCAAATTTCATGAGATGTTTTTAGATACTTTACCTGACTCTACTCATTTTCTGGAAGAGTTGACAAGAGTTCTCCTCTAGCAAGTATGTTACACATGAATAGATCTCTCTCCTCATTAGTACATTCTTAAATTTTGTCTTCATCAATGATAGTCTTCTTGTTCTTTATGATTAACCAATATCTTAGTCCTAAACAAAGAAAATGCATCTTCATCTTTTCTTTCTAGTTGTCAAAGTTTACTCCATCAAATGTAGGGCTTTCTTTCCTGAAATGATTTGCCATGGATCTCCTTAAGTTCTTAAAATTTTCCTTCAAGGACCTGCTACTCTGATACCAATTGTTAAAAAGTAAAGTCCACCAAGATAAATGAGAGTGGGGGGGTGGGTGAATCAGTTATCAGATAAATACAACTTTTATCACCTTTAATAGATTTCAACCATGTAAGCAATGTAATCAACAACCATAAAAAGATATACATACAAAACAACAAAATAACACAAGATATGTTGACTAGGGAACCTCTTGATTAAAGAGTAAACCCCAGTGGGAATGATGCCCATAAAAGATTCACTAATATAAAAATTCCTTGTGAGAGGATGGACTTTGTTAGGATTCTTATGAAATACATTAAGTACATATGAATCTTTGTTAGGAGACTTTGAATCCTAGTTAAAAGATTCTAACCCTGTTAGGAGTTATGGAAGACATAAGGACCCATTATCCAAACATCTTCAAGGGAAAGATCACCGAACACACTATCCAAATGATCTTTATATTACTCAATAGAATAATACCAAAAGATTACTGATCTCAACAACTTATTACTTCTCCTTTGACTGTGCCAAACCACACCAACTACTTCATTAGATCTAAATACCAGATCTTTGTACTTCGTATATCCTCTTATAACAAGTATTGCTCAATTCCACAATTCACTTCTACATAATACTCTATTAAAATAAGGAAAATAATCCTTCCTTTATGCCACACTCAAATAATTACAAATGAGTCGACATACAAATTAGAAAATAAAATCTTCCACACATTACACAATATTCCATAATTAGATAAAATTGTTAGCTTCCAATTAAGATAATTCTTCACTCATCTAACCTCTGACCTTGATGTCACATCCACATCACAATCATCATGTCACATCCACATCACATTCTATCCTGATTAGGATATATCATCCGATTTCCACAAACTACTTCTGAGGAACACTGCCTGAATACTGCTTCCACTGATTTACACATAACTATTATGAATAGTTGAATTTCCATATGCGATCGTAACCAAGATCTCAAGAAACATCGTAGATTAATTCCTCAACTCGGCATAGCTTGATCTTCAATATCCCACGTGTGCTAATACAAACACTATCTGCTTCTCTGCTAATCTTCAGTAGATCACTGTGTTGACATCAATGACAATCACAATCATGAATACAACAACAACTACTACAAAATGACTACGAATACTCCCCCATAGGATATATTTAGCATTCATTCCTAACATTTTATTCTCAACCCATTTGATTTAATTTAAGATAACTGATTTGTGGGTTAATCAATTATTAAATCAAAGTTTATTCAAAATCATATTATTAAATTGGTAATTTAAATTAATCAATTACATAAATATTCAATCAATTATTTTATAATTTTTGATTAATTGTTAAATAAACAATATGAAGTAAAAATAATTAAATTAAATCTAATTAAAGTAATTAAGTGGCTAAATGAAGTTTAATTAATTAAATATTTAACATATTCAATCAATCGCACTTAGGATAAATAACATAATATCATTTATTGCCAAATAATATTTTATTAGGGACAATTAGGATAAATTAGGAATATTCCCCGATGTAGATTTGTGATAAAATTGATTAGGGCTTTCATAGCTTGATGTGCAGATGTGGCTTGGATTAGGACTTTAGGATTGGTTTTGATTGATTTGTTGATATAGGAGGTTAATGCTACTGAAGCCCATTTTTGGGGTATTACAATTATTGGATTACCTATGATAGGTAAAATACCTACTGTAGAGAAGAAAAAATAAAATGGAACAAAAGAGCCATGACTGTAAATGACATCGCACAAGAAGATGTCAAGCTAGTAGCAAAAATATTGGGATACAAATTCCAATATAGAAGCAGACTAAACAATGTGTCAAACAGTTTTGTTCACATGGCATACAAAATGGTAATTGAGGATGAAGAGTATGACCTATGTGAGGTTCTAAGACAAAAATTAATGGAAAATCTTGTAGGAATTAAAAGGAATAGGAAAACACATTTTAGATTTGGGTCACTGATTATGTACATATTATTTCATGTTATGAGAAGATTTCCTAACATGTAGCTATGGAGATCTGATAAATGCTCCATGCAGATGATTAGTGATTTTTACAAGAGAAGTGATGAGAAAAATATGTATGCTGAGATTGTAGGCATAATGAAACTCTTTTAGAAGAAAATCCATGAAAGGGAAAGAATCCCTTGGAGACTAGTTGATAAGTCTAAAGATGACATCTGTTTCATGGTGGAAACTGACAGTACATGTTTTGAAGCAGTGGAACCTAGAAATTCATGGGCTAACCCCATGGGCTATGAAGTTAATTACACCATTTTGGAGCTTCAAATTCAACATGACCTACAGTCCCGCAAAGGCTCCAATGCTCCTAGATGGGGCACATATGAAGAGAAATACACAACCATGAAGGAAGAGCTAGTAAAAGGAAGAAGGGAAAATAAATTTGAGTCCCTTTTTGATAAAATAGCAAGGCAACATGGAATAACTAAAGAAGAGATGAAGACTATAAGAGAAAAAGTGGCAGAACTTGGAGAGAAATATAATATTCCCCCTCAACCTACTATTGAGGCACCTCAAGTAGTGGAGGTCGAAGAAGAAGAAGTAAAGGACAAGGATGACACTCCTACACCTAGTAGGAGGACATCAAAGAGGAAAACTAGATGAGAAGCTACACAAGGTCAAACACCTCCCAAAGCTAGACCAAAGGCCATGGCTAGTAGATTAGGAAGGAAGATAAAATACTTGACAATCCTCCATCTTTGCATGGGAAGGATAAACAACAAAAGATCATAGAAGAACATGAACAATAAGAGGAAATTCAAGTAATGGATGTTAGAGTAATAAAGTGTTTGCTTATTAATTAAATCATGTTTGATTTAATTACTAAATCACTTATATTCTCTTTCTACTTAAACTAAACTTTAGGCATATAATAATTAATTTCTTTATTAATTATTATCATACAACCTAGGTTTGTTAACCCTTTTAGGGTTTTGATATCCTTTTATTAGGATTGATCTCTCTTGTTTTCATAATAGATTATAACACAAATTATTGAATTGCAACTTTTGTTTTTGCACAATAATAATTTATCCTCTCTCGTGGATCCATGTGTTCAGGCCTCTCTAGCTTATTTCTTCTCTCGCTTTCTATGTCAGGTGTTTGCATGTAGGTGTTCTTGTGAGCTATGAGTTGTTTAATCATCAAATCCAATAATGGATATAGAGAAGACCAAGGAACAAAAGAAGAAGGAACAAGAAGATGAAAATGATATAAAACTTCAAGAGGCCAACCTAAGGGAAATTGAAGTAGACAAGAAGAAAGCAGCATAGATAGAACAAAAGAAAGGCCAAGAAGCACCAAGGTATTTGTTCAAACCCTACCTGAAAGTTCTAGAGAAGAGAGTAGTGAATGATGGTAAACTTGCCTCCAATGAAAAATATTTTGATAGATATGATGAGGAAGAGAAAAATAAGGCAGAAGATATAGTTTTGGAGCACATGCTTTCCTTAAAAAAGAATATGATAGAAATAGAAGGTCAAATCAGCAAGGACCTATTTGAGAGACTAGAGGAAAGAAAGACGAGATCCTTGGATGAGATATGAAGACGAGATAGGATATTCAAGATACTCTTCTATGAAATATTTCCATCATGACAGGAAGTGAAATGGTAGAATGGCTTGAGAAGTTAAGGCCAAAAGTAAGGACCAAAACTAGAATCATCAAGTTTATGGCCCAAAAGTATGAAGAGGTTGAGAAAGAGACACATGAAAAGGCTGGAAAACTACTCCTTGAGGAGTGGCCTAATCTTGGAAAGTGTACAAGGACCCTAACCCCACTGATCATCTCCACAGAGCCTAAAATTGCCAAAATTGCCGAAGAGGTTGAAGTTCCAAAGGAGATAGAGGTAGTTGATACTACCTTACCTGATTTCTACATTGACAATGTTGGAATTTTACTAGATACAAAGTAGGATATATTTGATCCATTTTAGATCACTGAAACTTTGGCCAACATTGATGCAATAATAAAGAATCTTGAGCCTCCCAAGATCGCTCAAGAAGAATCAACTGAGAAAGAGAAAGAAAAGGAGAAAACACCTGAAAAAGAGTAGGTATCAAAAGAAAAAGATGAAGAAAAAGAAAAAGAAAAGGAGAAGGCACATGAAAAGGTAGAGGAATAGGCAAAATGTGTTATTCCTAAAGAACATTAATGGTTATCATTAGTATCATATAATCATAGAGTCGGTAAAGGAGACAAGACAGAACAGTCAGTCAATATACAGAGCCTATACACCGAGAATAATATAAGGTAGATACTTCAGTTAACCAAACATAGCTTTGACTGAGAACTCTTACTGAGCACAATGATCACTGAGTACCAAGAATAGTAGTTACCAAACATTCATATAAACTGAGCACCAGGAAATTATCAAGAAATGAATATAGTGAACACTGAGTGAAATAGGAAAATGTCATAGCAGTTTGGAAGGGTACAAACATCAAGGAAAATGGTTTACACTATTCATAAAATGGTTTACCAAGATCGAGATAGAATTTAATATGGATGTAATCATTAAATTGTTGATGATTCCTATGTATTGTTGATCTATGTTATTTATTTCCACCATTGATCTTAGGTTTTCTAAGATATTGTAAAACCCTATTTAGGTCAAGGTGAGGTTGATATAAATTTGTAAGGATGTCATTTTGATTTTGTATCATCAAGAAGTAACTGGACTCAAGACATCAAACAATCAGATAGGGTTTTGACATAAGTATTTGGTTTATCCAAATAGACATAAGGATACTGAACAATATAGGACATACACATCACAACAAGGTGATATCTTTATAGTCCTTTACAGATCTGAATGAAGCAAGTTTGAGTTTCTATTTACAGATCAACTTTACTGTTACTCTTTAACCATTGTAGCAGATTTCTAAATCTTTTAACTAAGTGAACTTATAGTTCTTTTGTAAATCTCTTAACCAAGTGCACACTTGATTGTGTTTCTAAAATCCTCTAACCAGGTAGATCTAGTTGATCTTATTGTTACTCCTAACAGGGTAAGATCACTAGAAGTGATCACAATCTTTTTAGCCTTAACCAATAACTTTGTTACTATAGTAGTGAAGCTTTGTGGTTGTCATCCCCATCAATTTTTTACCTTCTAACAAGGGTTTCTGTGATACCAAAATACTTGAGTTATGTGTATGAAGTTTCATGAATGGTTTATTGATTAGGTTACATGCATTTACATTTTTAGTTATATTTTGAATGTATGTTACATGAAATGGATTCAGTTGGTTAATAATATTCAAGCTTACAAAGTTTCTATTTGAAAAGTTTTAAAGGTACTAATTCACCCCTCCCTTCTTAGTACATATTCTTCCATAATCCCAACAATTGGAATTAGAGATAGCTCTCTTGTTTTGGAAAGTTTAATCACTGAAGAGAAAAGATCTTAAGGGTGGAAAGGTATAAGCTTGATACGACTATTGAGAATCAAGGAATATAGATGCAGATCTACATTGAACAATTCTAGGAAGCCAAAGAAGAACTAAGAGAGTTACCGATCAAAAGGAAGGATATGACACTTCAATATAAAGAGACTTATTATCATGAAGAACACATAGATGATCTATTTGAAGGATCTGGTAGCATATTTGATGCATTTAAAGGAACCATATCAGATCTATCTGAAAAGAATCAACATCTTACTAAATAAGTGAAAGCACTGTAGATCAGTCAAGGAAACAAATGGTCATAATGATTGATGTAATAAAAAATGCAAGGCGAGATGAACAAGAAAGAAATTTGGCTATTGAAGATAGAAGGTAAGTGACTAATAAGTTGCAAGAGAAGGAATATGAGATATTAAGACTCACCGAGCATCACTTTGAAATATCTAATAAGATGGTTATCATAAGTCAATAAGTCAACTGAGTAAACAGTGAGCTTATAAGGAAATTGGAAGACATCGGTGAATTAAGAGAAGAAAATGAAAGATTGAAGAATGAAGTAAAGATTCAATAACAACATAATGAGATGATCAAGAAAGCTGAAGATAGTACTAAGAGAATGGATGAATTCCTAAATAGTCAGAGAAGACTTGATAGCACTACTGGGTTAGGCTATACTGAGTAGGGGGAGTCATCAAGGCAAGATGAACAGAAGAATTCCTATGATAATCCAAGGCCAAAGAAGCTATCATGTTATCATTGTGGTAGATATGGACATATTGCATAAAATTTCATGAGAAATAATTGGAGAGGAAGACATCATAATTGGATGAGTACTGGTATGGCATGTTTGCACTGTCACAAGGTCAGTCACTTGAGAAATGATTGTAGAGACCGAGCACCAGAGGTAAATGAAAATACAAATAGAAATACAATTGAAGAAATCATGAGGATAAGAAATCAAATGTGGAGAATAGCATCAAATGACAATGTTGGATCAAGAACTATAGTTCGTGACACCTCGTCTATTGGATTAGGTGATATCACCACCTCCACCTAAGTAATTAAGGTGTGTAATAGAACTGAATTTCAATCGGTTATATCTTACAATAGTTCCTTATATCTAGTGAATGAACACCAAATGAACATGAAATGAGATGCACTATGGTACTATATGTTTAGAACTTAAAATGTGTATAGTTGGTAAAAGCATGACAGAGTAAAAGTTTACTATTTAGTGAATATTGGCAAGGTTAACCGAGTTGAACTATCAACTAATGTAATATCTAGTATTAACTGAGTTGAATCCTTTGACTTGTTAACCGAGCACAACCATGTTTACCAAGATGTGGTAGGTAAAGCATTTAATGTGGAAGTTTGAGTAGGAAAAGATATTTTAGGTATATATATGTGATGAAGCTAGTCATTTCATCACACAATGATCACACAAAGAACCAGAGTGACTTGAGAGATTTTAGAAAAGAACTTCTTGAGTGTTTGACAAAGATTTAAGGAAATTATGAGCGAGTTCATCACTACTTCAAGTAAGTTCCTCAGCCACTGAGTTATTTTACTAAAATATTTGTGAAGCCCTAAATTTGAGAAAATAATGGTGTCTTCATCCAAGGTTGTGAAATCAAAGTTTGAGAGTGACAAAAAGGTCACATTGATTAAGTATGTAACTTATGAGGAGCCCAAATACAAGTTACACCCTAAAATTGCATCGCAGATTGATCAAGTAGGTGCATTTTCTAGTATACCACCTAGGGTTTTGTTGGTACAAGAAATACACACATATATGCATTGTAAAGTTAGTGAAATCAAATATTTTGAGCTTCAATCCACTTACCAAGAGTTGAGTGAGAACGGAAAGCTCAAGGATGAGCATAAAAACCTAGAAGTGAATGGATTGATGAATGCCCTATATTTCCTGAGAGAATTCAAAATAGAATGGATTAGGCTTGTTCTTAGCTGAGTGCATGAAGGTAAAATGTGACTAGATGAACCGGTTAAACTATCCAAGGATATCATTCATTAGGTTACCAGTTACTCTACTACTAATAAAGCTAAGGCCATAAGGAATGCACTGAGGGTAGAGACCAAGAAGCTCATAGGAGATAAATGGGATGGAAGAGGAATGAGAGTTAATACAATCATTGATCCAGAAACAAGGTTTGGAGCCTATTTTATTGGCTACAAGATATTTCAATCTAGGAGGCCAAATAGCGTATCTTGTGGAGCTATAGATATTGCATATAAGATTGTTAAGAAAGGTCTTCAATTGGATCTTGTCAAGATACTACTGAAACAACTAGAGGAGAATATGTGAACCATTTAGGTAGCAAAGATAAACATATGTAAGTTTGGTTCTCTACTGGTATGTATATTTTTCTACCTAAAAAACTTCTTTCCATCTATTGGTAATATTGACTGGGATGTCAACCGACTAGTTATTATGCAAATAAGTGAGTTTATTCAGAATCTAAGTTAGAATTTTGTCACTATTATGGATGATTATTTTGGAAAATTCAAAGATAGAATGTATAAACAAAGCAGGATACTAGGTCAACTGGTAGAGAAACACAAGCATGAAATATGATTTCTAGTGGATACTGACACCACTTTAATCAAGGTAGTTGAACCAAGGACTGCTTGGTTACCTCCAATGGGCTATGAGTTAGATATTGATCGAGCTTCTAGGTCAATTAAGGCACTGCTAGCCAAGCCCAAGATCCAAAAGCTATTAGGTTTGGAACCTATGAGGAAACCAAGTTAAGAATAAAGATGGATCTAGTCGGAGTGAAAGTAAATAGAAAATCTAAATAGATGATAGAAACCCTAGCAAAACAATTTGAAGATGATGAAGAAGAAGAATCAACAACTAATTCGGTTGAAGAAGCAATCGAGGAACAAATTTTGATTGGTAACATTAAACATGAGGAGGATATCGAGTCGGGTAAGGACATTCAAGATGTACCAGTAAAGGCCACAGGGAAGAGGAAACAAGATGAAACACCTATAAGAGAGAGGATGAGATCCTCAATAGCTACTTCTCTACCCCTAAAGAAAGAAATAGTAAAAATTACAAGGCCAACTCTGAAAAAGACGTATCAGAAAAAGAAAAGAGATACCTGAGTCACCACCAAGAAACCTAACAAGAGGAGAAGGTTGAAAAGAGATAAAGATGATGTAGACTCCAAAAAAGAAGATGATCAAGGTAAATTTAAGGTTGTAAATAAAATTCAGTTGGTAGATGAATTAGTTGAAAACACAAAGGAAATGGGTAGACTAAGTCACCCTAAGATGAATCAGTTTGCATACATGTTAACTAAGGATCAAGAGAAGGTAGAAGAAGCTAGTATTCATATGATAAATAAGTTTAAGAGACTACCAATAGAGTTTGTAAAATATGTTCCTAAGAAATTACATGAGAAGGTATCAACAAGGTGGACATATGCTCTGCACATAGAAAAGAAAATGAGGGAACACTCATTAATTTTGGTAATGCCTACATTATCTATTATCAAGATTGATGGGCTGATGAAGCAATATTCCAATCAATTTATGATGAAAGGTAGAGCACTTAATATTTTGGTAGGAAATCTTGAGGTAGTTGATGAGGACAACTAGTTTCTATAGGCTAAAATTTTGAAATCAAGGGCAGAAGCTGATCAACTTGCACTGGCTATCATACTTGAGAAGAAAGATAAAGCCAAAGGAAAAGGAATCCACTAAGATGATGCTGACATCACCACCAAGGAACCTATTCATATATCTAATACTGAGCAGCAAGATGACACATATGCCATGAATTTCTACTTAGCTAGATATACTAAAGAGGATACACAGGATGCTCTTGAGAAATTAGTAACAAATGGGACAAATAATGTCTTGATAGAAGACATCACACATGGAGATCTTCATGATGATGCAAAAGATGACGAAGAAATCACTACAAATGCAAATAAAACCAAAGAGAATCAACCTATTGAGGAAGAAATAGTTGATATAGCAGGTGATTTGCCAGTATTAGTACAAGCAATTGATATTGCTACACAAGGGGAGCTTGAGGGCTCTACACCCAAGCAACATAATGATACAACTGAGGGATAGGGTACATAAGAGAAGAAAGATACAAATGAGCTTGGAAATAAAGAGGTTGAAAGAAAAGAACCTAAAAAGAAAACACACATAGAGACATTTACAATAGACACCAAACAAGATGCCTAGTGATTAGACACTGAGACACCATTCACAGGGAAGGATAAGGAAGAGAGCGTATCTACCGAGTAAGACAAGACAAATTTGGAGAGAAAAGCTCTAGTATCACATAGAAAATCCCCCACACCTAAGAAAAAGAAAAAGAAGAAACATGATAAGGGTCCAGTCACATTAGATGAAATTATTGAAATTCCTGCATGTGACCCTAGGACTCTAGACCTCGAAGCCTTGGGAAGGTATGGTGAATTGTGCAAAAGGAAGGCTACACAGGAGAAACTAAGATAGGAAAGTAAGAGAAAACATGTCTTAGAGGAAGTTAGAGATATTTTGATGCAAGTAGTCCTAGATATCAATGTTGATGAGGCAACTCCTATCATTGATCAACATGCCACTCTAACTGGGCACATCAATGCCCCTAATATTGATATAGAGAAATTAATTGAGGAAAGGGCAGATGCCAAAATTAAATTGAAGCTAGCAAAGAAAATAAGCCAGGAAGTGGAAATAAATAAAGTCAAGCTATCAGAGGTAATCACTGAGCTTGACACCATTTTTCAACAAATAATTATAATTTTATTTAAGTTATGCACTATAGACCACTTCACTATCAAGATTAGTGAAAAGATAAATAAGCTAGATGAAGAAATAAAGGTTAGTGCAAATAATTCTTTAACTGAGCCCAATGCATTTCATAAGCATTATATAATAGTTCAAGAACTCCAGCGGTTAAGAATTGACTTGAGGAAGCAAGAAAATACAATCAGAGAGCAAGTAACCAAGCTTTAGGCTAAATTGCTTCCACATCTCAAGGTAATGCAAAGACATGTGAATAAGGAAAAAGACTTGGTTGCCACCCTGAAGATATCAATTTTAGAGAACATTTTTGATATGCATGCACAAGTTGGTTTAGAGCACATTGCTCTTGAGAACCTTAAGCAGGAATGGGAAAACCTCTTGGATACACTGAAGAAAATACATTAGAATATTTTTGACAGGCTATGAGTACATTATTTTTTTTGGAATTAATTTCAAAAAAGGGGGAAATTATATGTATATATATGCTTGTATGTATGTCACACCAAGAGCATGTACAAAGGGGGAGTTCACATAAGATTCATATTTTTGTTAAGTACAAATTTTGAAGTCAGGACATATACATAAAGTTTTTGATACTAATGCCAAAGGCAGAGAATGTTACTCCTAAAGAGAATTAATGGTTGTCATTAGTATCATACAATAATAGAGTTGGTAAAGGAGACAAGATATAGCAGTTGGTCAATACAAAGAGCCTATACCCTGAGCATAACATAAGACAGATACCTAAGTTAACCAAACATAGCTTTCACCAAGCACTCTTACCAAGCATAGTGATCATCGAGTACTAAGCACAGTAGTCACCAAGCATTCATATGAACCAAGCACCAGGAAATTACCTAGTGATGAATGCAGTGCACACCGAGTGAAACAAGAAAATGGCATAGCATTTTGGAATGACATAAACATCAAGGAAAATGGTTTACACCAATCAGAAAATAGTTTACCAAGATCAAGACAAAATTTAATATAGATGTAATCATTAAATTGTTGATGATTCCTATGTATTGTTGATCTAGGTTATTTATTTCCACCATTGATCTTAGGTTTTCTAAGATATTTTAAAACCCTAATTAGGTCAAGGTAAGTTTGATATAAATTTTTAAGGATGTTATTTTGATTTTGTATCATCAAGAAGTAGCCACACTCAGGACATCAGAAGATCAGACAAGGTTTTGACATAAGGATTTGACAGAAGTATTCAGTTTATCAGAACAGACATAAGGCTACCGAGTAGTATAGAAGGACATACACATCACAACAAGGTGATATCATTAAAGTACTTTAAAGATATGAATCAGACAAGTTTGAGTTGCTATTTATAGATCAACTTTACTGTTACTCTTTAACCATTTTAGCATATTTCTAAATCTCTTAAAAGAGTGAACTTAAAAATTCTTTTATAAATATCTTAACCATGTGCACACTTGATTATGTTGTTAAAATCCTCTAACCAAGTAGATCTAGCTGATCTTATTATTACTCCTAAAAGGGTAAGATCACTAGAAGTGATCACAATCTTTGTAGCCTTAACCGACAAATTTGTTACTGCAGTAGTCAAGCTTTATGGGTGTCATCCCCACCATAGTTTTTACCTTCTAACAAGGGTTTCTATGATACAAAAATACTTGAGTTATGTGTATGAAGTTTTATGAATAGTTTATTGATTAGGTTCCATGCATTTACATTTTTAGTTATATTTTAAATGTATTTTTCATGCAATGGATTTAGTTGGTTAATGATATTCAAGCTTACAAATTTTATGTTTGAAATTTTTTAAAGGTACTGATTCAGCCCTCCCCTCTCAATACATATCTTTCTATAATCCCAACAAAAGGATTGTCTATCACCCCTTTTGATAGACCTAGTTTGTTGGAAAGTGGGTCCTAATCACTTCCAACCAACTAAGAGGATATGGATGTAACAAATCTAATGCAGTGGTCAGTACTTTCTTTTGCTAAAGCAAAGGAGAAATCAGAGAAGACTGATAAGACTACAAAGAAAATCCAGTGAGAAATAAAAGTGTTCAGTAAGTTTTTTATTGCTCATCCTGTAGATATTGGAGATCCTATAACTAATCTAGATACTGTTCTAAGTACTATACAACACAATTTTGATACATTAGAAAAATTAGCAAGAATAAAAGTAGTTGAAAATTTCAAAAAGTTAAGGAAGAAAGATACTCTTGATGGTATCAAGAGTGATCTTAATACATTCATTGCCATTGAAAGGACAATTAAATCTTGTCTTAAGGATCGAAAATACCTCTATAGACTTTGCATGAATTAGCATGAGAATGTAAAGAGTATATAGTATATTATAGAAAAGGATGAAGAGGCTTTGAAAAACGTCTCTAAACATTTTGAAAATAAGAAAATTATGGGTATAAATAAAGAAGTCAATAGGATCATGGATAAAATCCATACCTTACAACTAGAAAAGGATAGAGTTCAGAAGAGGTTCATAGAATTAAATAACTTTTTGACTCATAAGATCAGTGTGTTGGAGAGTACCCATGAGGATCTTCAACTTGGCCTCAAAATATTTCAAGAGTTAATACCTATTGATGTAGAGGAATCAGAAAAGGTTGCATTTAGTCTTAATGGAATGATTTAGGTACTTGAGGCAATAAAATCAGCTTGGGATGATGACATACAAATGTTAAAGACAAATTAAATAGATGTACTACATGCAGTTAAGCTTTAATTTTGTGTACTCTAATTTTGTTGCTTTGGTTTTGACATTTTAGCATCCTTTTCCATTGATGTCAAAGGGGGAGAGATAGAAGAAAAAAAATGCAAAATGTAATGTGAGAAAGAGAGAAAGTGTGTGTAAAATGAAAATATAGAAAACATAAATAAAGGAAAGTCTCTTTTGAAGTCTTGATGCAGTGGAATTTGTAGGTATTCAACAAATCTGCATGGTGGTGTGTTGAAATGGTTCTTTCTTGCTTGGTTACAGATTTAACCGATGATCTCAATTATTGAAGAGGCTCGGTTGCTTAAGGAACTCGGTAAAACCTCTTGCACTCGGTGGAACATGTACTCGATGATGCCTGTGGTGCTCGGTTGATGTGCTTGCTTGGTGATTCCTAGTGTGCTCGGTAATTCCAATTTATTGACTAGAGTTCTTGGAGTTTTGGTTGGCCGACTTGGTGTATTTATTATTGGTATCTTTTGTTGTATTCTTCTATGTGGATCTAGAGGTCAACACAGAGAATTAATTGTTTTTAAGGATATTTGTGAGCTGACTGTTGTTGCATTTAATATTTTTTTGTAGAAGCCGACTTGGCTTAGGAGTTAATTATTTCTTCCAGCTAACTTATGGTTGAAGAATTGTATTTAAGGTGTGCTTGGGTAGTTTTTTAGGTAGCAGATGGGAGTCAGTGATTGATAAGGATAGAAATTGGATCTTGTGAGATCTTGAAGGTCAGATTGTTTATCTGATAATTGTAATAGTAGAGCTAGTGGTTGCATGCTTGGAGACAAGGAGATTTGTTGGTGGCTTGGGAGCTCAAGTTTAGATCTGCCTTAGGGTTTCCATCAATTGTTGATATGTTTAAGAAATGGACTAGCTTGGATTTTGTAGAAATACTTTTGCAAGTGATTGTATTTGGCCCTAACCCAGAAGGCCTTACAACCGGGCATGTTGAATGAAAATTTTGTTGAAGAATTATCTTGTTGTGCTATTCCGCATTGTTGGTGTTTTTTTGCAAGTTTGGATAGTCCTTATTTCGATCCTCTAATCTTGATTGCATCAGGTGGTATCAGAGCTTGAAGTTCTTGAGTGTGTAAACCGATCTCTGAGTTGAGGCAGTTTGCACTAGGACCTTGGTTGCACCAGTGATTTATTGCCTTGGGTTTTTGAAGATCTTGAAGGATGCCTCCAAGAAGATTGGACCCTAGGATGATTGAAGATCTCTGTGATGCTATGGAATCAAAGATTATAGAGAAGGTTAAAGTTGATTTCAGATCTAAGATGGAATTGATGAAGAATGACATGATCACTGAGGTCATAAGAGCTATTGCTGGTATGCTGAGGAATCTTGGTACTGAAGATGGTTATGAGGAAGCTGTTGAAGACTTTGAAGCTACTGGATCTAGTGGAGATGATTGGAGAGATAGATCTGGTGAAGACAGAACTGGTCAGTTACATAGATCTAGAGCTCGGTTAAGTACTAGTTACCGAATGGAAGTTTCTACTTTCTATGGTACTTTGAGACCTAAGGATTTGATTGATTGGATTGGTGAATTAGAAGATTTATTTGATCTTGAAGAAATTTAAGATTCTCTTCGAGTAAGATTGACATAGAGTAAGTTGAAAGGACATGCTACTCTTTGGTGGAAAGAATTACAAAGAGATAGAGAAGATGAAGGTGAAATGAAGATCAATCAGTGGAGGTTGATGGTGACTAAATTGAAAGCTAAGTTCATACCTGTCAACTATGAGCTTGACTTGTTTAAGAAGTTGTAGAATCTGAAGAAAAAAGATTTGACTGTGGAGGACTATACCAAAGAGTTCTATAAGTTGACTATTGGGTCTGGGTACAGAGAACTTGGTAAAGAAAAGGTAGCTCGGTATGTGAATGGTTTGAGATTCAATATTTAGGATGAGCTTGGTATGCTGAAGATTGATTTGGTTGAAGATTCTTATCAGTATGCTCTGAAGGAAGAAGATAAGTTGAAGAGGATACAAAAAGGAAATTTTTGAGGGAATGAGAAGCTTGATCACTCGGTGAAGGATAAACTAACTATTGAAGATGAACCGAAACTTATGGAGCCAAAAAAGAAGATAGGTAGGGTTATCTTTAAGGGAACTTGTTATAATTATGGTGAAGAAGGACATAGATATTTTGAGGGTACACATAATAAGTTTGGTGATCAAAGGAATACTATAGTGAATGAGAACATTTAGAATGAACCTAAATCTAAGAACTTTCTGGTTCGAAGAACATTGCTCGGTGCAAAGGTGGAACCTTGTCAGAGGAGTAATTTGTTCAGAACTCAGTACAAGTTAGGAGGTAAACTTTGTGATGTGATTGTGGATAGTGGTAGTACTGATAACCTTGTAGCTAAGCAGATGGTTCAAAAACTTGGTTTGAAGAGAATGAGACATCCTTATCCTTATAGGATTGGCTGGTTGCAAGATGTTCATGCTCTGGAAGTGAGGGAGCAATGTCTTGTTGATTTTCAGATTGGCCAATATAAGGATCAAGTGTTGTGTGATATTGTGGAGATGAATAGTTGTCACATATCTCTTGGTAGACCTTGGTAGTATCATTGTAGATCTATGTATGACTGTGTGAAGAATGTATTTATTATTGAGAAGAATAACATGAAGCTTTCTCTGATGCCTTTGCTGGATACAAAACTTAGTAGGAGAAACCTGAGCTTTGCTAGCCGAGATGAGTTGAAGAATTCTGAAAGGACTAATCAGTATGGAGAAAAAGCCTATGTGTTATCAAGGAAAGACTTGAAAAGATAGAGGAAGCATAAGTGAAAGAGTATGCAAGGTGAAGACTTGACGGGCTAGTATGTGAAGAACCAGTTTGGGGTTTATGTGATGAATCCCGAAAGATGTTCTTCCAGCCTATGAGAACATCTTTTCAAACTTGGGGTGTCTGATGTAGTGGCATTCTTAGGTATTCAACAAATTTGCATGGTGGTGTGTTGAAATGGTTTTGTGTTTCTCAGTCGCAGCTTTAACCGATGATCTCGGTTATTGAAGAGGCTTGGTTACTGAAGGAACTCGGTAAAACCTCTAGTACTTGGTGGAACATATACTCAACAATTCCTATGGTGCTCAGTTGACATGCTTGCTTAGTGATGCCTGGCATGCTCAATTGTTTTACTAGTGCTTGATAGTTCATGTTTACTAACTGGAGTTCTTGGAGTTTTGGTTGGCCGACTTGGTGTATTTATTGTTGATAGATTTTGTTGTATTCTCCTATGTGGATCTAGAGGCTGACATAGAGAATTAATTATTTGTAAGGCTATTTGTGAGTCGACTGTTGTTGCATTTAATATTTGTTTGTAGTAGAAGCCAACTTGTCTTAGGAGTTAATGATTTCTTCTAGTTGACTTGTGGTTGAAGAATTGTATTTAAGGTGTGCTTGGGTAGTTGTTTAGGTAGCAGATGGGAGTCAGTGATTGAAAAGGATAGCAACTAGATCTTGCGAGATGTTGAAGGTCAGATTGTTTATCTTATAATTGTAATAGCAGAGCTAGTGGTTGCATTCTTGGAGAAAAGGAGATTGCTTGGTGGCTTGCGAGCTCAAGTTTGGATCTTCCTTAGGGTTTCCATCAATTGCTAATATGTTTTAGAGCTGAACTAGCTAGGAGTTTGCATAAATACTTTTGTAAGTGATTGTATTTGGCCCTAACTTGGAAGGCCTTACAACCAAGCATGTTGAATGAAAATTCTATTGAAGCATTATCTTGTTATGTTATTCCACATTGTTGGTGTTTGGATGCAAGTTTGGACAATCCTTATTTGGATCCTTTGACTTTGACCATGTCAAGCCTACATGTTGAATTCTTATGTGTTTCATACCTATTAGTATATTTCCTTTTACATTTTTTTCTTTGATGATGCACTTAGTCATTTTTTCACTAAGTTTTGTCATCAATGCCAAAAGGGGAGATTGTTGGCAAGTGGACAACACATGCAAACATATGCACATGAATGCACATGAACACATATGAAACATTGTCATTTATGGAAACACTTATCAGTTTTATGGTCACACATATTGAATATGATGAATATGTTTAAATGCAGTTGTTGAATGGAAAAATGCCTAAGTCCATAGACTATTCCAGTAACCCAGTCTGACAGGGAAGCTTAGAGAGCTATGCATAAGTTGTACTAAGTCTTGTGATCTCAAGGACATACTTGCAGGACACCAAGGAACACATGTGTGAGGTCGCACATGTTAGTATTGAAGGAGTGAAGATATATGTTTAGTTGATTGGATGCGGAGATAGTAAATAGAGCTTAGCATGTTAGTGATTATTGAGGCCAACCTTGTGAGCATCTGGAAAGATATTTTTGGATGCTATCTTGGATTTGAGGCTGACTAAGGATGATAATAAAGAACACAATTGCACTTGAATTAATATGATGTTTAGCTAGAGAAATGTTGACTAGCTTTTGTTATTATACTTCTAACAGGGTATAAGTATACAGACACTTTTTTAAAAGTGTGTGATGATGACAATGATGATATAGATGCATGTTAGATTTGAATTGTGAAGACATCTAAAAGGCAGATCAAAGATCAAGATGAAGGAGAACAAGAGGATTTCTTCTAGGAATACTTTTTTAACTCTTTGTATTCAAGACAATAGATTTGTTGTAAGTGTTGTGCACCTATTGTACACCCCTAACAGGGTTTGTTCTCCTTTAGTGGGGCTAGGACCTTCAACATGGTCAATTCCTTCTAGAATCTCACTGTATATATCCCCTAACATGGATCTTCCTATATTTTATTAATCAAATCATAATAGGTCTAGAACTCCTAACAAGGTTTCAAAATTCATAGTGGAGAATTTTATGGGTACTATCCCCACCGAGGTTTTCCCTCGACCATGGTTTCCTCAAAAAAAAATATGGTGTTATGAGTTCTTATATGTTTGTATTTGTTGCATGGTTGTTCATTTTATGTTATATCTTTATCTATTGGTTAAAGAAGTTGAAGTTTGAGATTTCAATTAAGTATTGTAATACTGATTCACCCCCTCTCTCACTATTACCAAATCCTAACATTTGTCAAATTTAGGACTATCAAAGTCTATCTTTTTGAATTACTACAACTTCATCCACCTTAACAATTCTCTTTCACATTGACAAAAATAAATATCCAAAATTAAAATTTACCCTTTTCAAATTCAAAATAACAAGTTACCTATGTATTGTTTTGTCTTTTTACTAATACTCCAATTTTTTCCCCCATCAAATATTGGTTGTACATCATTCATATTTTCATTGTATGAAAACTTGCAGTCATATAGATATGAAAATTTTTACATAAGTCATAACATAAATTATTTAAATAAGTGTTCAAAATCTACATGCAAGAGAATAGATGTAGTGCTCACCCATAGTTTTCTTTTTCATATTTATTTTGCCAAACTCTTTTAGGCCAATTTCACATGTGCATTGATTATTTCACCTTTATTATGACATTTTTGGGTGTATGACATTACATGGTGATTTGATATTAGATAGTTATGAGATATCATATGTTTGCAGTTAGATAATGTTAGTTACTTTGATGATGAATATTTATATGTTTAAAATGTTGGTTATATTCATGAATTTTTTACCCCATACTTGCATGTGTATGGCTATCATGTATGTTTTACCTTTCTGTTTGACATGTTTGATGTGGTCGAGGGAAGAAGTCGTATTACCTACTTGTGGAATCCACACGATGTCCCAATCCCCACCATTGCTTGTTGTATACATATATTTGGATGTACATGCTTGTCTTTTATGTAGGTTTACAGGTACCGGGCATTGACTTCCCTGGATTGTTAGGATGAGCATTCCCTATCACAATGTTTCAATGGTAAGAGAGGGGAGATAACATTCAGATCCAAATCCCAACCTAAGCCATTTTATTGTCCTGAAATAGTGGACAAGTTTATGATATTTACCTTTATGAATTCGTCTAGGTGATGTGAATTCATAAGTATTTCCCTCGAGCATGATTATCATTTTATTAGGTTCAGTTGGTTTTTTTTTTATCTTTGGCTAGTTGGTGTGTCTGTTGTGAAATGGTTAAATGTTTTATTGAGATTAATTATGTGGTTTAAATAATTAAATCTTACTAAATATAGGAAATTAAATTAAAGGATATTTAATTAATGAAAATTAATTAAATATATTTATTAATTTAAAAGACTTAATTAAAAGTCTAATTGTGAAATTTAAGGATTTAATTAATTATTAAATTCAAATTTTTAATTTAAGATAAAATCTATTAATTGATAATGAATTATCAATTGGATAAATAATAATATGATTTAAAATAATATTCTTTTACTTATAATTGATATGCAATTAGTTGCACAATCAATTAAAATAAATTAAAAGAATAAAGTAAATTTAATAGTTAAGTGAATTGATATAAACAAGAAATACAAAAAGTGCAATGAATTGTTAATTAAACATTTATAAAATCATGCAAAAGAGAGATTGATGTTAACAAAGGGAGTTGAGTTGAGCTCCAGGTTTTGTATGGTTGAGTTCATTCTAGACTCTCTTTTTTTATGAGGAGGAATTGACCATTATTCTAGAGGCACAAATTTGCAGGTTTTGGCTCTAAGGATTGGATTTGAGGATTTTGAGAAAGCTTTTGAAAATTTTTAGGGTTTTTGATTGCTCTTCTATTTTCTATTAATTGGTGGCTTAAGGCAGTGTTTGGAAACCCCATAGATTAATTTTTTTTGTTTAAAGGTAAGTTTGTTTACTCTGTGCCTGTAAGATTTGTTTTATCATTTTAGAATTCCTCTATTGTATCGATTTCTATTTTGAAAACTTTTACTTGATTAAATCTAGTATTGTGAATAACTGGTAATTTATGGTTAAAAGATATAGTATAAAGGTCTTGTTTCAATCAGGTAGGGTTTGTAAAAAAAATTGTTGTTGAAAACCTAGGGTTTGAATCAAATTAATTTATCTTTGTATTTTTTGCATAGGGTTTATTCACCCTGTAGATCTAGAAAAAATCTCAATTAGTATATGGAATCCCCTTTGTTTTATTTCATATATCTCAAGGCAGGGTTTGGAAACCTCGCAGATTAATTTTTTTTGTTTAAAGTAAAATTTGTTTACTCCGTGCCTGTAAGATTTGTTTTATCATTTTAGAATTCCTCTATTGTATTGATTTCTATTTTGAAAATTTTTACTTGATTAAATCTAGTATTGTGAATAACTGGTAATTTATGGTTAAAAGATATCATAGAAAGGTCTTGTTTCAATCAGTTAGGGTTTGGAAAAAAAATCATTGTTGAAAACCTAGGGTTTGAATCAAATTAATTTATCTTTGTATTTTTTGCATAGGGTTTATTCACCCTGTAGATCTAGAAAAAATCTCAATTAGTATATGGAATCCCCTTTGTTTTATTTCATATATATATATATATATATATATGGGTTGTTGTTTTGGATAAGATTAAATCTCTGATTTTCTTTATAAAAAAAAATTTATGTATTGGGGCGGGGGTTCTATTTACTTGCGATAGTTGGCCGCTACAACGATAGCTACCATTAGTAGCCGAGGTTTCAATGACAGTAACTGACGTAGGTAGTCACTGCTATCGTAGTGCTATTGTGGGCAGTCATGGGGAGGGATGCCCCAGCCCCCTCCCTCCCCCACATTTTAATATATTTTTTTATATAATATAATTTATTTAATAAATTAAAAAAAAAAATTTCTCTTTAATATAAAATTTTAATATTTGTTGAAGGATTAATAGATATTAATCAAAATTGATATTTGGTTAAAAGTTTAAAGGTATTGATAAATTTATGTTTGATATTTATTTTGAATTTCACAAGGAATATTATTGGTATGTATGGATGTAAATTATATTATTTTAGTAATTATTAATTTAGGAATCAATTTATTTATTTTATTTAACATGATAAATTGATTTTCTTAGTAATAAAATTTATTTTGGAAGATGTAATTATAGTTGTATTAGTGATTATTTTAATAAATTAATTTTTGTAATGGTGTTTTACAAATTTATTTGTTATTGTTAAATTCTTGTGAATATTTTCCTTCTCTAATCATGGGATACGATGGGATATTTTACATTATTATTTTAGGATTGTACCAGAGGCGGGGTTAGGGAATTGCATTATGTTTTTTTCCCTTGCATACCTTTCTGGTATTCGATTTATATTCATTGATGTCAAGCAATCAATTTTTGGTTTATATTGAGTTGCCATATCATTAGGAGTACAATATAAGTTGAGTGAGTTAAGGAAAAAGAGGAAGTGAAAAGTTGTGAAGGAGTTAGTGAAGTTGAAGAACTTAATTGGGTAGCTAATATAGATCAGACAATGATAAGGTAATAATGGTTTAGTTATTTTCTACTTTACATTTGATGATATCAAGTCGGTAAAGGAGATTGGACAAGTGTGCAAGCTTAGAAAGTTGACAAGGAAACAAAAATAGTTTAGTTACTCAGAAGGAAGAAGTCATTCAGTAAAAGGAAAGTAATTTTTGGTAAAGAGAAAGGAAGCCAAGACACCGAGTGCAAGGAGTTAGTAACTGAGCGAAGAAAATAGAATTTGGGTTGAAGGAAAAGGAAGGGCACCGAGCATAGGACAAAAATTAAATACAAGGATCAGAATGACATTTAATGAAGAGCTACAATGATTTGGAAAATTAAAAGGATGGAGAAGAGTTAGTTAAAGAGATCTATGCTCATGAAAGTTCAAGGTGATGATCTATGGTAAAGATTTAAGTGGAAAAAAGTGAAGGTATAAGTTCCAAGAAAAGTTCAAGTTTCGAGGTGATGACAAAAAGTTTTACCGAGTGCCAAGTTTATTGAATCAATTCAAGAGGATGATATTATGGTTTATAATAAACATAAGGAAAACCTAATTAAGAAGATTAAGATGCAAAAAATGTAGATCTCTATAGTTATGTTGACTATTAGTGACCCACACTTAGTCATTTATCTAGGCAATGATGGTCGGTCATCATTGCAACCGAGTCATTATGTAAAGGCCAAATTATGTAATGTACACTTACCGAGCAGTAGTACTATTGAGTAAACTTATGGTTACTATGTATTTTTGTATTATGTCGAGTCTAGTTTTTCCGAGTCATATATGCAATGATTACTGAGTGACAAAGATATCAACATATGTCAAGTACAATGAATGCTGAGTATCAGGAACTACATTTTCCAAGTTAGCCAAGAATGACATATGAGTTAGTTATGGCACATTGATCGAGGAATCATTTTGGGTGACATTCATGTTTTATATTTTGTTTGTTGAGGTAATTACAGAGGTGATTACGCATCTATTTTACAATCATTGATCCCTATGTAATACTTAGAGCCAATCAGAAATTAGTAAGGCTTAAGCGGCAAAAGGAATTAATCTAAACTATAGATCTTGAATCATGAAGATGTTTTCTTTATTATATAAGGTTAAGATCTAAGCCTTAAAATGTGTAAGAGTGAAAGATAGTGGAAAGGAGAGAATGCTAAAGGTATGAAGGAATGAGCAGAGAGGCACATTTAGAGTATTGAAGCAGTCAGAGAGAGTTCAATGATTGAGATAAGTAGTGAAAGGAAAGGACATAGATAAATCTGATAGAAAAGATCAATATAATATAGTAAAGAGAAGATCTGTAATCTACATATAGTGCAAACTGAAGGATTAGGTATTGAGACACTCTAATCAGTGTATTAGTGTAAATCTCTTAACCAAGTAGTCCTAACAGACTTTTTTTTGTAATCTCTTAACCGAGTGCTTACTTTGTTGTAAATTTCAAATCCTTTAGCAAGGTAGACTGTATAAGTCTTTTAGCTCTTAACAAGGTAGACTCCTCATAGGGTAGATCATATTGTGATCAAATTTTGTAAGCCCTAATAGGAAAATTTATTACTATAGTAGTGAAGATTTGTGGGTGTCATCCCCACCCCAATTTTACCTTTCAAGGGTTTCTGGGTAACCAAAATCATTGTGTTATGAGTACTTTCATGGATGCTACTTAATGTGTTAGTTATTTTGTTTGATCAAATATTGTTGATGCTATGCAAATGTTTTATACATATCAAAATGGTTTATTAGGTGATATCTGATTCACCCCTCCCTCTCAGTATCACATTTCCTAATTATATTTCCAATAATTGGTATCAGAGCCGCAAGGTTTCTCATAGAAAGTCTAACCACTTTAAGAAAAAGATCTTGAGATGGAAGTCTATAAGCTGGGAAAGGTCATAGAGAATCAGAAGATATATGTACAGATGGCATTACAACAACTGGAAGAAGCTAGAGGTGAACTAAAGAAATCCTTGAGTAGAAGGAGAGAAATTGCTATTCAGCAAAATGAGTCACAATATCAAGAAGAAGATACCACTGGACTATTTGATAATGGAAACTCTACAGAAAGTGACAAAGCCATAAAAGAGCTACTAGAGAAAAATACCATATTGAATGATGACATCAGGAATCTAAGGAGAGAATAGGAGATTCAATCTGTCAGACTTTGTGTAGTGGTTGAATAGAAAAAGAAAGCTGAAGATGATAAGACAATGGCTAAAGAAGCCAAAAGAAAAATTGCAATAAGACTAGATGAAAGGACAAGTGACATGCAAAGGTTGAGTAATAATCAACTAGACATGGTAAATCAATTGTTGCTGGTCAATCAAGAGTTGAGCAGGAAAGATATGGAAATCAACCAACTAAGGGCTAAAAATGATCAATTCAGGAATGAACTAAGATCTGAAAAGGAAATCAATGAAAGGATGAACAAACCTAATGAAGCTGCAAAATATTTTAAAGAACTATTAAGGTCACCTAGAAGATCTGGTGATAGATCTGGACTTGGACTAAATAAACATACATCATCTACTGAAGAAGGAGAATCATCAAAGAATGGAGAATAGAAGAATACAAAACCAAAGAACACCAAGACCACATTCCATCACTGTGGACAGCTAGGACATACAGCCAACATATGCAGAAGCAAACATGGTAAGTCTGATCCTAAACCTAAGTTCAATGGACATTGCTTTAACTATAAGAAACATGGACATCAGGCACATGAATGTAAGACTAAGGTCAGTTATCCATCCACCTCATCTGAGTTTCAGGGTAGTTGTTTCAACTGTCAGAAGTATGGGCATAGAGCATTTTGTTGGTAAACAGATTGTTCTTCTTTTCAAACTCCTTTTATTTGCCCAACTTATATCAAAGAACAATTTTACTCAACAGTTGGGAAACTATTTCTGAGAATATCTAGTTTCCCTCTGAATTGAGGTACAACTCCCTATATGAAAAATCTTCAATGAATTATGTTTCAAATCTTATCCCTAGTGCAAATAAGTTCTTAACCAAAGAATAATAGAGGAAAACTGAGTTCCACCCAGGCAAGTGAAATCTCAGGTGGGATTTAAATGCAAAGATGCTATGATGTGACCTTCACAATCTTATGAATTTCCCAACAAAGCAATTATGAAAAATGCAAATTATGAGATGCAATGGAAAAATGATTATGCAAATTAAAAAATGCAAATGAAGTAGCTGATGCAATTCCACAACCAGTTATAATTCTCTGATTATCCTACTGATTGGCTAAACTGAAAACAATAGAACAAAACTCTATTTATTTATCATTCCCAATTCAACAGAATGAAATAACACCAGATACAGTTGGACAGAAAATAAATGGCACTGCACTTGATTGTCTCTGCAACTAGCTTCACACCAGAAAATTTTGCCAACCTTTTATTAACTTCTTTTATAGTATATATAGAGTTTTACAATACATAGCATTCATGGGAATACAAAGTGTTTCAAATTCTAGAATTTGAAAAGACTGAAGATAGGTGTTTCGACATCACAGACAGGAGGAACTGATAAGACTTTGTCCTTTCATCTGATTTGGCTTGAGAAAGTCTGCAAATCACAATTGGTAAAAAAAACCTTGCAAAAATGTTCAAATTCGGGCCCCAATGGTTACCAGCTCTTCATTTAAAACATGGCCATTGATCCCATCCTTCTTGGAAAATCAGACGATCTGGATCATCCCCAAAATAGTCACAAGCCCTATGAAAGGTCAAAGTCCACATCGCCAGTCAAAAGCCAATCGAAAGTGAGCATACCAACATGTCAGCACATTCAGACCCACCTCAAGCCTTACTGCAAACTAAACTTTAAATTAACCCTGGGTTCATCTCCTCTTAGTCGCCGAGTCGCATGATCCTTTTCTTAACCCCGGTTTTATCCAGCGACTAGGAAAAATCCCTTAATTGCGTAGCCGTGCATCAACTTTACCAACCCCAGGCCCACCTTGACTAAGATTTAGATCTAACGGGGGGCGCAAGATCTCATGGGGTCAGAAGATTCCATGAGATCTTACGACCACCGTAGATCTCCTATCCACCGCCACCTCACTAAAAGTTCAGGCCCCACTGCCAATGTATTACCCTGCCGGCGAATGAAAAACCTGACTAGTCACCGCCCAAGGACCCACCACCGGAACACGTGGCGAGATCCCACATGATCGCAATGAATCTTCCATGGCTTAGCGACAAAGTGGGAACCGCCGATTTGGAATCTTGATCCTCACATTGATATTGAATACTTTAATAATAAATGATTCTCTCTTTTAACCCAAGCTCGATGACAATAATCTCTCTCGGGCCCACCACCGCGTGTCTCAATCCTGCTATGTGCAAAGAAAGGCTACCGTCGATTCTGACCAAAGTGAAAACATGAACCAGGCCCGCATCTACTGAGGAGTCCACGTGGCTGCATCTCGCATGATTGCAAGACTAGTTTCTCATTCATGCGATCTTGCGGGGACCGTAGATCTAGAGACTGCAGGGCTTCCATCGTCTGGTCGCATGATTGCATGGTAATAATTTTATTTATGTGATCATGTGACTGTTCCATGATTGGTCAATTTCCATAAGCATGATTGCAACTACACTGTTAGCATAGGCGGGTCCCAGCAGGCTTCCTTGTCGTATGATTTCATGGTATTATTTTAATCCATGTGATCATGCGACCGCTCTACCATTGGCACATGTGGATTCCAGCGGGGGTCATTGATGAAGAATCTTGATTATTACATTCCCGCCAGCATGTAACTTTGTCATTTTTGAACCAAATCACTTGCCATTTTGTTTGCAGTGAACTCGTGATGACTTAGGAAATCATGATATGCATCTTAATAATGTAAAGTATTAACCATTAATCAACTGCAAAAGATAAATGAATGAATACGAAATCAGCTCTGTTACACCATGAGTTATCATTTCTTCAAAACATACACAGTCGATAATCATGACACTTATCCAGATGCCCCTTAACATTATAAAGTTTAGTTTCATTACTGGAATGAGAATCAATTGCATTTTTCAACCATCTTCATTTCCTCTGAATTTTGTTCTATCTTGCATCTGCTCTATTGTATTTGACATGGGTTCGAGGACATAAAAGTGCAGAATATATACATAGCATGTTGTATAGATTGCCTTATGACACAATGACCGAGTCCCAAATACATTATACAGACCATTGATATAATCAAATGATGTCAACTTCACTATTTAAATGATCGCTGGTAATAGAATGAACTCACCATATACCTCGAACACTAATTCCATCAAAGGAGGCTAATCATTATTTAATCTTCATTTATCCTGAATTCTACTAATAACATCTTTCAGAGGAATGCAATGCTATTAACAATGAGATAAATAATCATGTCCTTGTATAGTGACTACTGTAATCAATTGGCAATAAGAAGTTCTCAGAGAATTGGAAATGAATGATAGGCTTCTTTCCAAAGTACCATAATGAAACCTTTCCCAAAATATTTCAAATGATCTTTAATGCAATCTATTCCATGACTTTCCACACTCTACTACATTAGGTGAGTCTGTAATTGTAATATCATCCATACTTTGTAGTGTACACACTGTTATATAAAGTAAAATTTGAATGATTTAATATTGATTCTGTCATAACATCCATCACATGAAGAGTCTTCTCTTGATTCCTTTGAATGTCTAAAACTCAACCATCATCCTTCTTATTGAAAAGATCATCAATAGAGCACCATTTTTCTTTGCCAGATTGGGGTCTATAACCTACCCAATGTAAAAAGACCTTGAAAACATCCCACCCGGCTTAAAACAAGATGGAAAATGAAGGGAAAACTGGCAAAGAAATCCTACCTAAGAAAGACTTAGACCTAGACATTACATGACTATGACACCAAAATTTTCCACTTGACAGCATAGCCATAGGATGAAAAGTGGGGCAATAGCTAGCTCAGACTAGGGACTTGAACATTCCCATGTTTAAGAAATGAATCTTGAATTTCTGGTTTCGCACATGAATGAAAGGGCAACAAAACAAAAAAAGTGAACAAGGGAAACAAAGCAGCAAGGAAGCTAACGCACACAAAAGAAAAAGGGAAAACTAAACTAGGAAACACACACTAGAACAAAACTATAGTACATAATAGGGGATACCTGTTTTCAATTAACCATTTGATATAGCTTTAGATCTTGACCATTATAGGTCAAGGGAAGTACCTCTCCATTTGGATATGCCAGCTTGAAAGAATTCTTTTCAAAGGCCTGGTGAATAGTATAGGGACCCTTCCATAATGTTTCAAACTTCCCATGCATCCCTTTGGGAGATCTCCTCTTATCCCATAGCAAAACAAGATCTCAAACCATGAATTTATGGGGTCTAGCTTTCTTATGAAACAAGTTCTTCACCTTCATTTGATGTTGAGTAATGTGATCCACCATTCTTTCCCTTTCTTCTTCTAGCTTGCTCAAATACATGATTCTTTTCTCCAAACCATCCTTGTAAATATCATCCTCTATGACTGTCCTCAACTTACATGTTGCCAACTCTAGTGGTAATGGAAGGCTTGCCTCAACTCCATACACTAACTCAAATGGAGATATCCCAATTGCTCTCTTTGGAGTCACTCTATCAGCCCATAGTGCTTCATGTATCTTTTTGTGCCAATTTTTATGATTGTCTAACACCAATTTCTTAACAATATTGATCAAATTCTTATTACTTGACTCTGCTTGACCATTTCCTTGTGGGAAATAATTAGATGAATGGTTGACTGAGATACCATACTCAAAACAAAAATCAGTAATTTCAATAGATGAAAAGTAAGCAGCATTATCCATTACCAATTTATGAGGAACTCCAAACCTTACCATAATATTCTCCTTTATGAATTCACACACTACCTTAGAAGTGGTCTTCTTGGTTGCTTTAGCTTCGACCCACTTCATGAAGTAATCAGTAGCTGTAATTATATAAGAATGCCCCGCACTAGATGCTGGATTTATTGGACCAATGAAGTCAAGGCCCCACTGCTGAAATGGACCATCTATGATAACTGGTTTTAATGGAAGTGCTGCTAACTATGGTTTGCTGAAAAACATTTTACACTTTTCACATTTAGCCACCCAATGATATGCATCTCTAAACATGCTAGGCCAGTAATAACATTGCTTCAGAATTTTAAAAGCTGTGACTGAAGAAGAAAAATGTCCTCCACAAGCCTCATCATGAAAAGTTTTCAGCAACTGCTCCTGTTGTTGCTTATCAACACATCTTAAAAACATGCCATCAATTGATCTCTTGTAGAGCTTATCTTCCCAAATCACATATTTAGCTGCTTTTAATTTTAAATCCCTTCTCTGTTTGGCTGTCAATCCTTCCAGACATTCTCCATAAGTTAAAAAGTATGCAATATTTTCAAACCAAGGATCTTGGAGACTTACATTTAAAACCAGTTGATTTGCTACTGGTTCTTCTTCTTCCAAATTCTCTGCTATGGCTTTACATAATGCATTTCCTCTGACTAATTTTGTAGGCTTAATCTCAATATCATATTCTTGAGTTTTGGCAATCCATGAACCTCTATTATTGCAGCCAACATCTTGTTGTGTTAAAATACTTTTCACAGCAATATCAGGCACAAAAATTAAAGAATGTGAATGTAAAATATAGAAACAGAAATTCTTCAATGCTTTCACTATAGCATATGCATGTTTCTCTGATTGTGAGTACTTCAATTCATGCTCCTTGAAAGGTATACTCATGAATGCCATAGGTGCCTGAATTTCTTCTTTATTTTCTTGTATCAAAATTGTAGACAATGTGTGTTCTGAAGCATAGCAGTATATAATAAAATCGTATTTATAATCCGGATGACTTAGGACTGGTGCATTAGCAATTGCTTCCTTAATTTCATTGAAAGCTTGTTTTCCCTGCTCATTCCATTTGAAAACAGCATTACCTTTCATCATATCTACAATACATTTGGTAATCTCTTAAAAATCAGGAACAAATCTTCTAAGAAAATTAACTTGGCCAAAGAAAGATTTAACAGCAGTCTTATTTGAAGGCAAGCTTAATCTCTGAATAGCTTTCACATGTTTTAGATCAATCCTTATTCCTTCCTGTGACACAATGTGGCCCAATAGTTTTCCTTCCGTCACACAGAATACTGACTTCTTTGGGTTTAGAGATATACCATGCTCCCTGCATCGCTGTAGCACTTTCTTCAAATCATCTATGTGATCCTTCCTCTTCTTAGAAAACACTGTTAAGTCATCAAGGTAAATCACAATTATTTTGTTCTTCATATCAGCAAAAGAAGCATCCATACCTCGCTGAAAAGTAGCACCAACATTAATCAAACCAAATGGCATTCTGTGATATGCAAAGGTACCCCAAGGAGTTGTAAAAGCTATCTTGTGTTGATCCTTCTTTTCCACTTCAATCTGATTGTATCCAGAAAAGCCATCCAGCATAGACATCATCTCAGCTCCAGCCACTATTTGCAATAGATGATCCATGTTTGGCAATGCATAGTTATCCTTCAAAGAAGCTTGGTTTAAATTCCAGAAGTCAACACATATTCTGATTTCACCATTTTTCTTTCTTACAGGCACAATGTTTGCAACCCATGTAGAATGATGTATTGGATAAATAATTCTAGCTTTCAACATTTTAAGACAACAACTTCTGGATTAGATTGTGTAGAGTTTTTTTAAAACATCAACGTTTCCGATCATACTACATGATCCATCATCAGGATGCTAGAGATCAAGAAGAACAAGAAATGATAGATTACAGATCTGGAGTACAATAAAAGGAGGGAGGAGGGAGGAGGAGAGAGAAAAGAGAAGTAGAAAAATGTAAAAAATAAACAAAACATAAAAAAGGCTAAACATAAAGAAAGGTGACTTAACAGACTAAGGACAAGAGAAAGAAGTGAAAAACACAAAGCATAAGGCTAACTAAAATAAGGAAACAAAAGAGGAGAACACAACAGAAGAAAGAAAAATAAATAAATCAAAAGAAAATGACAAGAAAAACTAGAAAATGAATATATATATATATATATATATATATATATATATATATATATATATATATATATATATATATATATATATATATATATATATATATATATATATATATATATATATATATATATATATATAAGGAAGCACAAGGAGAAATAATCAGAAAAAACAAATGAATGAATATATATATATATATGTATATATAAATATAAGGGGAAAAAACCAGATGGCTCCCTAGGACGTCGGGTTTTTTGTAAAGCCACCCACATTGACCTTTATCTTCATGCTTCCTCTCACCACCACCCTAGCCAAAAGGTTGGCATCCTCAAAACCCTTGCTCTAAGAGCCTACTGGATTTGTGACAAGGATAATTTAGACCAAGAGCTCTCGCATCTCTGCCAAGTTTTCAAGTGGAATGGTTACACAAAAAAACAAATCTCCAAAGCTTTCCGCTTAGCCAAAACCTTCTTTCTTTCCTCCTCCAACCCTCAACCCTCTCCTCCTGAGGCGTCCCCTTTCATTTCCATTCCCTATGTAGAAGGTATCTCCCAAAAAATCTCAAAGATTTTGGGTAAAAAAGGTGTGCGGGTAGCCTTCAAGCCCGTGTCCACCTTAAGGAATTGTGTCCCCCCTACCAAAGACTCTAGAAACATCTTTTCAGAATCAGGGGTCTATAAGATCATGTGTTCCTATGGTACTCCCTACATAGGTGAAACCGGTCATTCCTTTCACACCAGAATCAAAGAGATTGCTGCTGATATCAAGCACGAATGTGTTCTTAAGTCTGCATTGGCTGAGCATTCATCCTCCACTAAACACCACATTTGTTTAGAGGATACTCAAGTCATTTTCAAGGAGGACAACTTCTTCAAAAGGAAGCTCAAAGAAGCCATTGAAATTAACAACCACCCCTGCAACCTCAATCGGGATGATGGTGGGAGCTTAAGCACGTCCTGGCGCCCTCTGTTGTCCTCCCTCAATAACCCCCCTCATCTCCACCCTCCTTCCTAGCCTTGTCTTCTTTGTCTTTCCATTTTGTCCCCTCCCCCTCCCCCCCCTCCATTTTCCCCCCCTTTTTTTTACCTTCCCACTAGGGGATCTTCCTTGGCCTTTTATTGTCTTCAACCCTCTTCAAAAACCCCCCGTCATCCCTCCCCCTCTTGTCCTGCACCCTTTTCCCCCCCCTAGTGGATGATGCCTCTCATTCCCCCTCCCCCTCTCTTGTTTCTCTTATACTTAGCCCCCCTTTTCTTCCTTTTTTCCTTTCTTGTCTTTGGTCTCATGTACGCATTATCGTACACCATGGACCACCGTTTCTCTTAAGCTTTTGTTGTTGTTCACCTCTTTTGTTTGGATATATACACATGCATACATATATGTTTGGATGTATGGGTATATATACTCTCGTTGTTATTATCTGGTGCCTTCCTTTATTCTTCAAGTCTGTTTTGTTTCCTCTTGTTACTCTCTCGGGCTCCCTCTCTCGGTTCTCTCATTTGTTCGCTTCCCCTCTTCGCATTTATTTGGGTTGCTTTTTTCTCTCTTTTTATTTTTTTGCACTTTCTTTTATTTTGCTTATAGGATCTTATAGGCATATTCTCTTGCTTTCCTTTCTTCTTATCTTTTCGCTCATTTTTCCTTACATACATATACACAGCTACATTTCGGGTATATATATGTTTTCTATATATATATATATGTAAATATGTATAACTATATATATGTAAATATATATAACTATGTATATATGTAAATATATATAACTATATAACTATGTATATATGTAAATGTATATATATATATATATATATATATATATAGATATATATATATATATATATATATATATATATTTACATATCTATATATATATTTACATATCTATATATATATTTACATATCTATATATATATATATATATATATATATATATATATATATATATATATATAAAATATTTACATATATATTTACACACACACACACACATATATATATATTTATTCTCTTCTGATTTATTTATTTTTCCTTTTTTTATGGGTTTTCCTTTGTTAGTTTTCCCTTTCGTTTCTTTATTTTGGTTAGTCTTTTTTATATATTTATAGATATACTAATATATTTTTATCTTAATTAAAAATATTTAATTTCTTTTTCCTCCTTTTTTCCCCTTATATTTATATATACATATATATATATATATTCATTCATTTGTTTTTTCTGATTATTTCTCCTTGTGCTTCCTTACATATATATATATATATATATATATATATATATATATATATATATATATATATATATATATATATATATATATATATATATATATATATATATATATATATATATATTCATTTTCTAGTTTTTCTTGTCATTTTTCTTTTGATTTATTTATTTTTCTTTCTTCTGTTGTGTTCTCCTCTTTTGTTTCATTATTTTAGTTAGCCTTATGCTTTGTGTTTTTCACTTCTTTCTCTTGTCCTTAGTCTGTTAAGTCACCTTTCTTTATGTTTATCCTTTTTTATGTTTTGTTTATTTTTTACATTTTTCTACTTCTCTTTTCTCTCTCCTCCTCCCTCCTCCCTCCTTTTATTGTACTCCAGATCTGTAATCTATCATTTCTTGTTCTTCTTGATCTCTAGCATCCTGATGATGGATCATGTAGTATGATCCGAAACGTTGATGTTTTAAAAAAACTCTACACAATCTAATCCAGAAGCTGTTGTCTTATAAATGGATTGTGGAAATCTCATAGATTTGGTTTCAACATTTTATCAATTTCCCTGTAAATGGCATTTGCTACCTTTGGATTATAACATCTCTATTTTTGCCGGAAAGGTACAACATCTGGTTTCAGCAAAATCATGTGTTTGAAATTTCCACTCATGAAACTCTTTAAATCTTCATAGCTCCAGGCGAAGATGTCTTGATATTCTTGAAACAATTCCTTTGCCCTTTCTCTTTCTTCCAGTGTACAACATTTTCCAATATTTATCATTTTTGGATTCATTTCTGTTCCAATGTTTATATTTTCAAATTCACTTGTAGTTGGCCCTTTCTCTGCTCTTTTCTTCTTTATATATATATCATGCCAATTAAAGAGCTTTTCTAGAGACACAAAATAAGGTGGAATTGCATTAGTTTTCAACTGTACAATTTCTGAGTTTCCATGTTTATCTTTTTCCATAGAATCATTATTACTTCTTTCTTCTTCATCAAGACCTTCAGCATTCTCTAAAAACAACTACAGATTTTTATCATCATTAAAAACTTGCCAGTCTTCTATATTGTCCGGTATTGATGACCTGTAAATGACTTCAATCTGATATTTCTTATCTTTAAAATCAGGTGAGGAAGTAATAAGGATGCTGATAGGGCCAAAGAATCTGCTTCATATTCATTTCTCTAGGGACAGAATTAATAGAAAATGCATCTAACGTTTCAATTTCATCCCAAACTCTATTCCGGTAATTTTTCAACTTATGATTCTTCACTGAATACTGACCTCTCACTTGTTTTACAATCAGCTCTGCATCACCTTGAGCTTTTAGAATTCTAATGTTTCTCTCCTTAGCTACTATGATGCCAAGAAGTAATGCCTCATATTCAACACTATTATTAGTGTTATTAAATTCTAATTTGAATGCTAGAGGCTTTGATTCACGCAGTTGGAGAAATTAAAACAATGCCAGCACCCAGAACCGGATGATCAGCAGCTACCATCAAATTCTAATGTCTAGATTTGTGTTTCTTCTCCAGAATTTTCAGATTCTGATTTTCTAATTCATTTCCACAGCATCATCCTTTGTATACAACATGTAATTACCAAACTCCAACTCTTGATATAAAATTTGGGCCTTAGGATTGTCTGATTTTTGAACTGTGAATTTAGATTTCTCCTCAGGTTCTAATTTCACTCTTTTGTTACCAACAGGAATTATTGCTTGAGACCAATCTAATTTAATCCTCTCCATGTAAATCCCTACAAAAAATTTTGCTCAACAACAGGCCATAACTAACAGGAATGTCTGCAACTAGAATGGTTAGAAGTATTCTCTTTTCGGGATAGCTACCAATGCAACCTGTATGTCTTTGATTTGACCCACCAGACTCACTTGTTTGGCATCCATTGCGTAACATCTGCCATTGGCTTTAGTAAGTGTTAAGCCTAGAGCTTTAGCCCACTGTGTAAGGCTATCACATTATCCGGAAGCTCCATAATCAATAATACAATTGCTTAACTTCCACCCATTGATAAACAATGAAACATAGAATGGTTCTGGTTTTTGCCCAGGAAAAGTAGCTAGGACAGAATTCTCAACTTCATTGAAAAGGTTTGCAGTCAATGTTTCATCCTCTAATCCAGAAGTTGCAGCATGATTTAATTCTATATTTTCATATCTACAATACTCAATAAATCTTTTCAACTCACTGGGATGCGATTTAAGAAAATCGATGGCGAAGAAAATCTAAATTTTAGAATCTTTGCAAAACTGAATAAAGTCAAAGGAATTTACACTCCTTACCGGATTGTAAAGTCTCCACCCCTTTATTAGTACCTTGTGTTTTAGATGCTGGTTGACTTTGCCTTTGCTGGAACATCTTTGAATCAGCAGCCTCCTTTGCCTTTTGTTCTCTAGTGAGTACATTATAAGTATGTCCATTAATGGTGGGCATAACCTTCTCCCTGCTTCTCTGAGTCTGATACATACTCTAAAAATAAATTTCTAGAGTCACCATTCGAATATGACTTAGTCTCATCACCGGACAGGGGAGAATTGGGCTCATTGATAGTCAAAAAATTGCATTCTACTGATCACATCCGGACAAATTTCATTGTCATGATCAGTGGTCAAGTGAAGTACACATCCATTCACTTTTTTAGGTGGAGCTTCTATTGCTAACCTTTGCTGTAATCCAGGCAATTGCAAATGTTTGTTATTATTATCACCAGTTTGCCCTGAGAAGTTTCTTTGATATGAATTATTGAATTTTGGAAGCTGCCTCTTCAACATAATAATCTCATTAGATAACTTTTGAATCATTTCTTCTGATGAAGTGGTTTTCCACTAGTACTAGTACTAGCTCTATTCTGAATTTCACGCTTCCACCTTCCTACTGAAATCATGTCATCTTCTAACTCTATCCAGTCCTCTGAGCTGCCTCTAAATTTGAAGGTCTAGATCTTCTTAATTCAAAATTAATTTCAGGAGGCATAGCACTAATAAAGAATGTTTTCAGATTACCCGCTGTGGGTCTATCTGCTATTGGAATTCTATTGGTAATCTTGTTGAAGCTAGCAACAAAATATCTCATGCTCATAGAAGGAAGTTTCTTTACTGATGTTAATTGAGCCAACAAAGCATGTTCATCTTCAGCAATTTTAAAATGACTTTCAAAAGCTATCCTCATGGCATTCCAACTTGTGATAGTTCCATCAGTTAAGTGATAAAACCAATCTACAGTCATTTTAGTAAGGGTTTCAACAAATAATCAGACTGCAACATCTTCATGATTAACTCCCAAAATATTTATAGCTGCGAAGAATGATTTTATATGTTCATCGGTATTAACTTTCCCATCTCCTGCAAATTTAGGTATGCTCTTCTGGGAACTAGCAGGAAGAGGATGATATACTGCGAAATTGTGTGGCCTAGTAGCAGCTGCCCAAGGTGCAGCCATATTCGGTTGATTTTGCAGAGGATACTGTGGAAAATTGATAACTTGTGGATGAACAACCCCGTGCAAAGTCAATACTTGGCAAGTTGTAGAAAATGTACTTACTACTTTTGGTGGTGATGAAGGCCTACTTCTAGATTGACGTCCACCTTTCTGATGAGGTACTTTTAACAAGGGAAATCCAAGTGCTTCTAAATTCTAGAAAGTTGGATCCTCCTCACCTTTTTCCCTATCACTCCTTAAGTATCTTGATTGCTCCAGAGTGACTGATTACCAATGCTATTTGTAACTCACTCCCTGACCTTCTTTCAAGCTTTGTGTATATTTTCAAATACTTTATGATCACGTGACTATTTTTCCTTCCCCAGAGGAGTCACCAAAAATCTGTTGGTAAACAGATTGTTCTTCTTTTCAAACTCCTTTTATTTGCCCAATTTATATTAAAGAACAATTTTACTCAACAGTTGGGAAACTATTTCTGAGAATATCTAGTTTCCCTCTAAATTGAGGTATAGCTCCCTATATGAAAAATCTTCAATGAATTATGTTTCAAATCTTATCCCTACTACAAATAAGTTCTTAACCAGAGAACAATAGAGGAAAACTGAGTTCCACCCAGGCAAGTGAAATCTCAGGCGGGATTTAAATGCAAAGATGCTATGATGTGACCTTCACAATCTTATAAATTTCCCAACAAAGCAATTATGAAAAATGCAAATTATGAGATGCAATGGAAAAATGATTATGCAAATTATGAAATGCAAATGAAGTAGCTGATGCAATTCCACAACCAGTTATAATTCTCTGATTATCCTACTGATTGGCTAAACTGAAAACAATAGAACAAAACTCTATTTATTTATCATTCCCAATTCAACACAATGAAATAACACTAGATACAGTTGGACAGAAATAAATGGCACTGGACTTGATTGTCTTTGCAACTACCTTCACACCAGAAATTTTGCCGACCTTTTATTAACTTCTTTTATAGTATATATAGAGTTTTACAATACATAGCATTCATGGGAATACAAAGTGTTTCAAATTCCAAAATTTGAAAAGACTGAAGATAGGTGTTTAGACATCACAACAAGGATGAACTAATAAGACTTTGTCCTTTCATCTGATTTGGCTTGAGAAAGTCTGCAAATCATAATTGGCAAAAAAAACCCTGCAGAAATGTTCAAATTCGGGCCCCAACGGTTACAAGCTCTTCGTTTAAAACACGGTCATTGATCCCATCCTTCCCGACAAATCAGACAATTTGGATCATCCCCAAAATAGTCACAAGCCCCTATGAAAGGTCAAAGTCCACATCGCCATTCAAAAGCCAATCGAAAGTGAGCATACCAACATGTCAGCACATTCAGACCCACCTCGAGCCTTACTGCAAACTTAACTTTAAATTAACCCTAGGTTCATCTCCTCTTAGTCGCCGAGTCACATGATCCTTTTCTTAACCGCGGTTTTATCCAGTGACTAGGTGAAATCCCTTAACTGCGCAGCCGTGCATCCACTTTACCAACCCTAGGCCCACCTTGACTGAGATTCAGATCTAGCGGTGGGTGCAAGATCTCATGGGGTCAGAAGATTCCATGAGATCTTACGACTACCGTAGATCTCCTAACCACCGCCAGCTCATTGAAAGTTCAAGCCCCACTGCCAATGTATTACCCCGCTGGCCAATGAAAAATTGGACCAGTCACCACCCAAGGACCCACCACTGGAACACGTGGCGAGATCCCGCATGATTGCAATGAATCTTCCACAGCTTAGCGACAAAGCGGGAACCTCCGATTTGGAATCTTGATCCTCACATTGATATTGAATACTTTAATAATAAATGATGCTCTCTTTCAACCCAAGCTCAATGAAAATACTCTCTCTCGGGCCCACCACCACGTGTCTCAATCCCGCTATGCTGCAAAGAAAGGCTACTGTCGATTCTGACCAAAGTGAAAACATGAACCGGGCCCGCATTTGCTGAGGAGTCCACCTGGCTGCATCTCGCATGATCGCAAGACCAGTTTCTCAGTCATGCGATCTTGCGGGGACCGTAGATCTGGAGACCGCAAGGCTTCCACCGTCTGGTCGCATGATTGCATGGTAATAATTTTATTTATGCGATCATGCGACCATTCCATGATTGGTCAATTTCCATAAGCATGATCGCAACTGTGCTGTTAGCATAGGCAGGTCCCAGCAGGCTTCCTTGTCACATGATTGCATGGTATTATTTTAATCCATGTGATCATGCGACCACTCTACCATTGGCACACGTGGATTCCAGCGGGGGTCATTGATGAAGAATCTTGATTATTACATTCCCGCCAGCATGTAACTTTGTCATTTTTGAACCAAATAACTTGCCGTTTTGTTTGCAGTGAGCTCATGATGACTTAGGAAATCATGATATGCATCTTAATAATGCAAATTATTAACCATTAATCAACTGCAAAAGATATATGAATGAATACGAACTTGACTCTATTACACCATGAGCTATCATTTCTTCGAAACATACACAGTTGATAATCATGACACTTATCCACATGCCCCTTAACATTATAAAGTTTAGTTTCATTACTGGAATGAGAATCTTCATTTCCTTCAAATTTTGTTCTATCTTGCATCTGTTCTATTGTATTTGACATGGGTTCAAGGACATAAAAGTGCAGAATATATACATAGCATGTTGTATAGATTGCCTTATGAAACAATGACCGAGTCCCAAATACATTATACAGACCATTGATATAATCAAATGATGTCAACTTCACTATTTAAATGATCGCTGGTAATAGAATGAACTCACCATATACCTCGAACACTAATTCCATCAAAGGAGGCTAATCATTATTTAATCTTCATTTATCCCGAATTCTGCTAATAACATCTTTCAGAGGAATGCAATGCTATTAACAATTGAGATAAATAATCATGTCCTTCTATAGTGACTACTGTAATCAATTGTCAATAAGAAGTTCTCAGAGAATTGGAAATGAATGATAGGCTTCTTTCCAAAGTACCATAATGAAACCTTGCCCAAAAGATTTCAAATGATCTTTAATGCAATCTATTCCATGACTGTCCACACTCTGCTACATTAGGTGAGTCTGCAATTGTAATATCATCCATACTTTGTAGTGTACACACTATTATATAAAGTAAAATTTGAATGATTCAATACTGATTCTGTCATAACATCCATCACATGAAGAGTCTTCTCCTGATTCCTTTGAATGTCTGAAACTCAACCATCATCCTTCTTGTTGAAAAGATCATCAATAAAGCACTATTTTTCTTTGCCAGATTGGGGTCTATAACCTACCCAATGTAAAAAGACCTTGAAAAGATCCCACCCGGCTTAAAACAAGATGGCAAATGAAGGGAAAACTGGCAAAGAAAGCCTACCTAAGAAAGACTTAGACCTAGACATTACATGACTATGACACCAAAATTTTCCACTTGACAGCATAGCCATAGGATGAAAAGTGGGGCAACACATTTGAATTGAGATCTAAACCTAGATGGTCATCAAATGAACAGACTAAGTCACCTATGAAGAATAAATCATACAATTGGGATTATAGCACTTGGTACAATTGTCATTACTGTGGAAAATATGGACACATTGGAGCAAATTATATGAAGACTCATTTCAGAGGCAAATCTAGAAGCTGGATGAGTGGAAGCATGGTATGTTACAAGTGTAATAAGATAGGTCACCTAAAGAAAGATTGTAGATCACCTATGCCAAGAAATGATCAGAATAAGAATGAAGATATCTGTGAGAAATTGAAAAATTAGATGAACGAGACATGGAAGAAGAAAGAAGAAGAAAGCACAAGTGCAACTAGCACATCTGAGGTCACCCAATCTGATGGATCAGGTGATCACACTTCTTCTAACTAAGCATAGAAGGTAAGTTTGAAATTTAATCTTACAAGGCTTTTCTTACATCATTTCCTAACATAAAATTGAGTAACAGTCCGTATCTGCATAGATAAAGATGCATTAGGACACATCTGAGAAAAATAGAGAATTTGATTTTTGATGCCGGGCGTCAGTGTCTTGACCAAGTTATCAATGTATGCCAAGCACCCATTGTGGCTGAGATGCTATATACACTGAGCTATATTGTAATGATTATATTGATCGAGCTTGTGTTAGCTAAGGTTAACATGAGTTTGCCGAGACAACTGTATTCCACTTAGAAATTTTGTACGGAGCATTTATAAAGCCCTAATTCTAATTTTTGGAATCTATAAAGCAGAAAGTTGTCAGCCATTTCATTTCACCAAGAGAATTTATATTTCTTTGAGGGATTCAGAGAGCAGGCAATTGGTTTTTTAAAGGCGATTCCAAATCTTTTCAGCATGCCGTCGACAAAAATTATCTACAGGACACTTACGAGAAAGGTACATTATCGAGAAAACATTTCTTTTCTGAAATTTCAAATTGAAATGGCATCATCATCATCTGCTACAGTGAAGAAATAAGGGATGGAAGTTTTCAACACACAATTGGTGAGAAATGAAGTTTGCAAGCCACAGACATTTAGGGCAATTTTGGAAACTGCAATTAAAGGAGATTTGACCGCGCCCTATCCTCTATTCCAGAAAATGTGTTGATAATGAATGATATTAGGTCCTATTACATGTGCAAAATAAGAGAAATTGGAGATTACGAGATTAGGGAGGCGTATGAAAAATTATGTGTTAATGGAGTGTTGAAGTCGGAGTATAAATCAGTTGCTGAACAAGGGTTAGTGCATGCCCTAGATTTCCCACAGAATTTCAAAGGTTAATGGATAAAAATAGTATTGAGTTGAGTACATGATATGAAACTATGGTTGGAAGATGGACTCATGAAGATAACAAAGGAAATGATCCACCGAGTTACTGGATATTCTACAATTCCAGGAAAAAGGACAATGAAGTGTTCAAGCAAAGAAGACATTCAAGAAAACACACATGCAGTATGGAACAAGCGTGGAATGATGATCTCCACCATCACCAATTTAGAAATTGACTTTTTCTATTAGGGTTATCTCGCACAAATTTTATGAATCCAGTCGGTTGGACAATGTCTCCTATATGGTAGTGGACTAGGTGTGGAAAATCATTAAGAAAGAACACACGTATGATCTTGCCGAGCTCCAGCTGACTCATCTTGCCGAGAACCTTAACTCAATCTGGACTGCAAAGAATTCAATGTGTAAGTTTGGCTCCTTGCTAATCTGTCTATTCTTTTATGTACATAAGTGTTTTCCTACTCATGGAGGTGTGATATGGGACAAGAAGAGACCCATTACTGTTCAAATCAGTGAGTTCATAGGTCAAATAGGAGATAGTTTTAATGGTGTGATGGATAACTATTTTGTTGAATTTAAAAAGAAAATGAGAAAGAGGAGTAGAGTCCCTATGTCATTAGTTGAAAAGTACAGCAAGGATATATGTTTTCTTGTTGACACAGACTTCACTTATGTACAATAAGTCTTGCTTAGGGTTTCATGGCTAATGCCATTACCCTATGAAGTAAACATAGATGAAGCTACTGCTGCTATTACAACCCTCTTATCTGAAGAAATTGATAATAAAGCACCCTACTTTGGAACATACAAAGAAGCCAAATCTAAAATCACTATGGGTTTAATGGCTGCCACGATAGAAAGAAAAAGAAAGAAAATAGTAAAGAATTTGGAGAAGTACGTGGAAGAAACAGAAAGGGATGCACCACTAGAATTAGCCCAAGGACTAGGAGAGGATGAACAAAGTGACTCTAGTGACAATGAAGAAGAAGAGACTCAAGTAGAAAAGAAGAAAAGTAAGAAGCTAGTAATTGCCGAGCCCCCAACCAAGGAAAGAATACTGAAACATAAAGTGTCATCAACACTTGTACTAAGGCCCAGAACAAGGGGGAAGCTGCTGAGACTCCAAAGAAATTACCTGCATCTGGTAGATGAAAACCTGTACAGCCTAAGGCAGTGTCAAGCAAGGTTAACAAAAGGCCTAGGAGAAAACTTGTTTTGGAACAAGAAGAAGATGAGGAAACTGAAAGTGATGAAGAGGTGAAGAGGAAGATTGCATTGTAGAATGTCAAACCTACTATGGATGAAATATGTCACAAGATCACAAGCTCTACAGGAGTGGAAGACTTGGAAGGATTAAAGTTTGGAAGTCTGAGTATTGGAGACAAATACAAGGTTGAAGATGCTATTATTGAAATGTTGTGCACTTTCAAGATGTTACCTATTCAGTTAAAGAACTGAATCCTTAAGGAGTTAAGCAATAGGGTAGAACAAAAATGGGAGTATGCTATTAATACAGAAAAACAAACAAGAGAAAGTACCATAGCACAAGTGGAATCAAGTCTCATCCCTGGCAACATTAGACAAATTGTGGAACAATACAGAGAAAAATTTGACCCTAAGCTTAGAGCTTATTTAATTCTTCAACACAAGGTTGAGGATGTTGTGCAAGAAAGTGTCAAGATTTGGAAAATAGTGTTTGGTTTGTTGATTGACAAAGATGAAGATAAAGGTGCTAGTACATCTAAGGATGATGAGCCTGCTACAGAGCTAAATTTAATGGAAACACCCATTTTGAAGACTAAAGATCCTAAGGTAGAGGAAATTCAAAAGGTACCAAAAGTACACATTGTTGATATAATGGAAGATAGCCCAATCAAGAATTAGGTATTGACTGAGGAGGATATACAGGCTGAGGCAGCAAAAGACACATCTTTTCTAGGCAACAATACTATACTTTTGCAAGTCAAAGAGTATCTGAAAATTGATGAGACATCAACTCTTAACACTACCCCTACCAAACTTGCAGTTGTTATAGTTGACATGTTATCTAGTACAAGTACTACCGAGGAACATACTAAGTCAGCACCAGCAAATCGACCCACATCTGCCAAGGAGTTAAAAGAACATAGAGAATAGAAGTTTGAAGAAAAAGCTAATAGTCCTCATGTGGAGGATAAGGGGACAGAAGGAAAAGGAGTAAAAGACAAAGCTATTGAGGTACAGGAACCTACAGAACAAGAGACAATACAAGCGCTTGTATAGATGTCAAGTGGGAGCACACCAAAGAAGGCACTGAAGAAGAAAATGGAAGTCTTTTCCCTAGAGGTAACCATTGATGAAGTTTTTGTTATTCCTAAATGGGATTCTAATAACTTATCTAATGAACAGATGCAAATATTGAAAGATTTATTGACTAGGAAAAGAAGATAGGAAGAACTGAGAAGAGAACATCAATAGAAATAGGTTCTGTATGAAATTAAAGATATATTAAATGATGTTTTTGAGTTGTCAGATGTAAATAGTTTCACTCCTATATTGGAACAACTTGTACATATTGTTCAGAAGGTAAATAATGAAGAAAGTAGCACCAGTGATAAGCTATTTGAATGGTCGGAAAGAAAGTTTGAGACCAAAATGCTAGAAAAAGTATCTGCCGAGATTGCAGTGAAACAAGTCACACTTTCCAATTTGGTAACAGAGACCGAAGAAGTAGTTGTGAATGCACAATCTCTGCTTACCAAAATTTGCAATGTAGAATAGTTCACTGAGGATAACCAAGGACTGGTTGATAAATTACAACAAGAACTCAAATCCACCAGTCAATCCTTAAGCTTGGATGTAGAAAATAGTTCAAAACATTATGCCAAGCTTATGCATACACAAGGAAGGATAGCTGAGATGATGGCTAATGATGGAAAGATAAGATCGCACCTACTTTCTATGCAAACAATTTTGACACCTCACCTAGAGGTGATACAGAGAAAGTTAGTCAAGGGTAAGGACTTAACCCAGAAGGATCCAAATCTATCTACAACTAAGAGCCTAATTAGTCTAGCTGTTGAGCTAGAAGTGCAGTTAAAAGTTTTAAATGTTGCTACAAAAGGATGGGAAACTACACTACACATGGTTATGATGCTGCATAAACCATTTCTGGGGAAATACTTTTAGATCCCTACTACAGAAGAGATTTTTCATGCCAAAAACAAGGGGGAAATCAGATAACATGACATGACAAAGGGAAGGTAACAAATTTTTGAATGTATATATATCTTAGGGGGAGTATTCTGCTAATACTAAATACTTTTGTAATTACTAGTGTAATGTCATGACAAAGTGTTTTTGCCACTAATGTCAAAGGGGTAGATTGTAGATCTCTATAGTTTTGTTGAATATTAGTGACCCACACTAAATCATTTATCTAGGCAATGATGGTCGATCATCACTGTGACTGAGTCATTATGTAAAGGCCAAATTATGTAATGTACACTTATCGAGCAGTAGAACTGCCGAGTAAACTTATGGTCACTATGAATTTTTGTATTATGTCAAGTCTAGTTTTGCCGAGTCATATATGGAATGATTACCGAGTGACATAGATATCAACATATGCCAAATATAGTGAATGCTGAGTATCAGGAACTGCATTTGCCGAGTTAGCTAGGAATGACATATGAGTTAGTTATGGCACATTGATCGAGGTAAATCATTTTGGGTGACATTCATGTTTTGTATTTTGTTTGTTGAGGTAATTACGGAGGTGATTACACATTTATTTTACAATCATTGATCCCTATGTAATACTTAGAGCCAACCAGAAATTAGTAAGGCTTAAGCGGCAAAAGGAATTAATCTGAACCGTAGCTCTTGAATCATGAAGATGTTTTGTTGATTATATAAGGTTAAGATCTAAACCCTAAAATGTGTAAGAGTGAAAGATAGTGGAAAGGAGAGAATGCTAAAGGTATGAAGGAATGAGCAGAGAGGCATATTTAGAGTATTGAAGCATTCAGACAGAGTTCAATGACCGAGATAAATCTGATAGAAGAGATCAATATAATACAGTAAAGAGAAGATCTGTAATATGCATATAGTGCAAACTAAAGGATTAGGTACTGAGACATTCTAATCAATGTATTAGTGTAAATCTCTTAATCGAGTAGTCCTAACAGACTTGTTTTTGTAATCTCTTAACCAAGTGCTTACTTTGTTGTAAGTTTCAAATCCTTTAGCAAGGTAGACTATATCAGTCTTTTAGCTCTTAATAGGGTAGACCCCTCATAGGGTAGATCATATTGTGATCAAATTTTGTAATCCCTAATAGGAAAATTTATTACTGCAATAGTGAATATTTGTGGGTGTCATCCCCACCCCAGTTTTACCTTTCAAGGGTTTTTGGGTAATCAACATCATTGTGTTATGAGTACTTTCATGGATGCTACTTAATGTGTTAGTTATTTTGTTTGATCAAATATTGTTGATGCTATGCAAATGTTTTATACATATCAAAATAGTTTAGTAGGTGATATCTGATTCACCCCCCTCTTAGTATCACATTTCCCAATTATATTTCCAACAAAACATAGTCTATATAAAGGATGAAATTTAATGAAAAACAAGATGGCTAGTTGAAGTGTTGATGTCTTGCTGAGTGATGTAGTGAAGAATAAAAAGGTGGAAATTTGAGCCTACAACAAAGATTGATGAAGTGTTGAGGCTAGTGAATAGTGAAGGAATGAAGTGAAGAGAAATAGCGCAAAGGGGTCTAACTAAGCAAGAGGTAGTTGTAGATTTACAGATCAAATTTTATAGTATTGCTTGAAAACATTTGTAGCAGCAAAATATCTTAATTGAGTGGACTTAACATTCTTATTGTAAATCCTTGAGAGAGGTGACATTCTAGAAGAGTGTTCAAAGCCCTTTAACCAGGCCACTCCTAACAGGGTGATGATCCTAACAGATCTGAGGAAAATCCTCTAACAGGGTCACATTTAACAATGTGCATTGTAATCTTTAAGAGGATTGGCTCTTAACCGAGCATACTTCATAAGAGTATTTTGATTGGTGGGTGACAATTCCCATAGTGGTTTTTCCCAAATTGGGTTTCCATGTTAAATACTAGTGTCAAATGTGTTGAATGTTTATTGTGCATGCTATTTGTTGATTGTTTAAAGTTACTGATTGAAAAAGTTAATTTAAATTTGTTATCAATTACTACTAAAGTTTATCTTACCGAGTTGAATCATAGTTAAAGTTTTCAAGGTTTAAAGAATCACTGGTTATTGATTCACTCCCCTGTTAGTAATCCAACATGAGATCCTCTTCTAGTATAAATTTTAACAAGAAAAACCCTTGAGACATAGCTAAAATGGTGACACCTCCCTTTATCTTCTAGCGAGCAGTAGCCTAGTGACCAACCATATCTATAGTTGGATGAAAGGAAAAAAATCTCCCTACTAAAGCCAAATGCATAGAGGAGATGATCATATCCATGACAACATTTGAAAGACAAATTTTTGATGCTTCATCAGCTTGATAAATCTTTGGGAGAATAAAATCCAAGTCATTATTTGAAGATTTAACCAGAGCAACCTTCCAATCTATTTTTGAACTATCTTCCTTACCCTTTCCCCTCACAAGACTAGGGGTCTTGGTGGCGGTCTAAACCACACCAAACATACTACAAGAATCTTTTTGCAGGGGCGCAAAAAAAGTGTGAGCTTGCACCTCTACAATATTGGAAGGAGTGTCTGGATGGGGGAGGGAAAATCCCTCACTAGAATCCATGACCATGTATGACAAGGGATTCATTTTTTTTGAAAAAACTAGGTGGGAAGGAGGAGCGGGAAAGTTGCAAAGAGAGGAATCTTTAGCTGATTGGCATGTTGTAATTGATGTAATAAAATATAATTTTGATAATAAAATGACAATCAAATTAGAAAATAACTTTGATTTTGATTTTTTTAAAATCTATGACCGTTCTACACCAATAGTCTAGTCTTAATTATGTACTTTTGTCTAAATAGTTGTGAAACCTATTAGATTATGCTTTTCCTCATGTGTTGAAAAGTATTATGTGAAGATTACTTAGATGAAAATAATTGAATACCTTGAATTCTCTTGAAAATACTTTGATTCCTTATTTTGATATAGGACTAAAATATACCATGCATACAATGTAAAATTATAATGCACGAATAATAATGAGAGTACTTAATAATGTCTTTCATTGATAACTTGATAAAATTTATTTTCATAATGACACAACATATGCTAAGAATATAAATTCTTTGCTATTCAATTCAAAATAAATAGTGTGTGGACTAAAAATATAAGGATTACATTTATGAAAGGGTCATCTTGCAAAGTGGGAATTTGAATTTGGCATTGTGGTACATGATCACATTTGCATTATGAATCTAGAAAAAAATATTATAAATAATAGATACATAAAAATCAAATAAATGTGAACTTGCAACTAACCAATGTAAATATAGTATATAAATAAAATTAATCTCTATAATTATATATTTGTATAATGTAAGAGAAAATAATATAAATAAAAGTTTAAAAATAAAATCTTATTTTAACATTGTATATTTAATTAAAAATAATATTAGTATTACTAATGACATAAACACTTTATTCTTAATTTAAACTATTACATTTAATTAAACAACATAAATTCTAATGGATAATGAAATTGAATAAAAATATGTATCTTTTTAGAGTATTTTTATGTTGTTTATATTGTTACCGATTCATTATGTTTTGTCTAATGATTGTTATAGATCATCAATGTGATTGTCATAATAGTATTTTAAGACTTCTCTTTCTTACAAACTTCTTTTAATAGATATTTAATTTCTATTCATATATGCATATTTCATCAATACTAGCAATTTTCATCAAAATAATTCTCTAAATTAAATTTGAACGCCACAATTATAATATAAGTAATATATGCATTATTTATTTAAGAGATCCTCATCCTTGAATTTTGGAATCAAATTTAAGCTTAATTAATTGCTTTCATGATGACTAGATAAAAGTTTCAAAAAGAAAAGTGCCATTATTAATAACATAATAATAGTTGTACATGCAACTAACATGACACCATTTCATAAAAATGATTACCTTCTTAGCCATCCTAAACAGAGGAAAAGTCTCATTGAATATTTAAATAGTTAGGCAAAGAATATATCTTGGGAACGACATTAGTGGAGAAGCCAAATAAAAGGAGACATGCCTGAACATTGACTAATGTGTATGGGAAGATATTGTTTCCAAAACATTGAAGTACTATTCTACACTTTGATTTCTTTAAAATAAAGATCAATGTTCCAAAACTTTTATTGCCATGGGAGTACTTTATGGCCAAGTATTAATTTATTTTAATAAAAAAACAAGATTTCTAGGAAAAACGGCTACCCATTTCACATATATTTTAATAACAAAACAAGTTTCTCTTGGCACTTAGTTGAATAGAATCATTATCTCCACTTTGTTTTATTCACATTTTAATTATAAACATTAGATTTTTAATATAAATAATGGCAAATGGAGTAAAAGAAAGCCTATATTCACAAGCTCAAAAAGATGCCTAAATTGACAAGAACTAGGAATCAAAATAGGTCAATAAAAAATAATGTAGGTCATAACATAGCAAAGTAAAAGTAATTGAGTGGGTGTAAATTTAAATAATTAAAGAAGCACCAATATATTTTAAAATTCTAATATAAAGCACTTACATTAATATATAAATTCTCTCACACATTAAATAATGAAAACCCCTGCCATATTCTTCTTGTTTCTTGAACATTGTGGGCCATGAATCTAATTTCTAAAATTTTCTTCCTTGCTTTTATGTTTCCATTCACTTTCCATATTAAGTAAATTGCATATCTTTAAAAAACATAGTGATTTGGTCAAAATATGAATAAAATATTGTAGACAAGATGAATAATATAGTTAGTGACTATCTTATGATCCAAATATGAGTCAAAGCATGAGATTATGGGGAATGATGATGATAAAGTTAAAAAATACACCAGAGACCAATTCATGACTCTAATTGATTCACAAGTGAAAAGGAGAAGAATTATCTCACTTTGTTCTTCCACTCAATCATTTGAAATTCTATTCTAAGCATTTGTATTTTACATAATATTATAAAATTCAAATGATGGAGAGAATATACCTTGAAAGACCAAATATGACTCATCAACTAGCAATGTTGAAATGTAAAAAATGCATTCATAGTAGTTATGTAAATTTGAAGTTTGCACGCTTGTGGAATCTTTTAATCATTGGATTGATATATTATTTAGTGAATATAGATAGCTAGAGATGTGAAAAGTGTATTATTATAGACATTTGTTTATGATTACTTTAGAGAACTTTTTAAATATGTGTTGATTTTAATATATTTAGTAAATTATTAAAAAATAAAAAAATTATAAAAATTATTTATATTCATAGTATAAGAAGAATACAATGCATAATATAAGGTTTTTTGGAAAAAAATATTAAAAGAGATTAGATAATATTATAATTTATTTAATATAGAATTAAAATATAATCAATTTTTTCTTTATTTTTTAATCTGCAAACATATAGTATATAACTTTATGTTTCATTTATTTATTTAAGTTTTTCATGTTTTGAATTATATATGCAATCAAAGTTGTTTCAAAGAACTCATCCCAACAAGCTATACATTCTAAATGTCTTTTAAATTTGAATTTCTAAACAAACAATGTGTACCTTGCCATAATGTTATCTATTTCATGTGTTGTTCCATGAGAGTTTTTTCATTGAAAAAGGACTATTAGTCTAGAGGCTCTCACAATTGGTCAAAATCATTAGTGGTTAGGACCCACTATGCTTATATTGCATTGATAGATAACATTGAGGATGCAAGTGAGCCATTAATCTACTCCATTAGATAGATATTGTTAATTTAAACATTGGGAAATTCCTCAAGAAGCCAAACTTCATTGCAACCATTGATCTTATCATTTGACAATTCCTACTTCTCTAAAGATTAACACCTTTAAATGAGTTGTAATTATAAATCTTCTTCATTTAATGGCATGTTCTCACTTCAATTATATTACAATATTATAGAGATCAGACTTGGTAGCTATTAATGATTATGCCACATCACTTGGACAATTGACAACACCTATTCATTTTTTAATTGATAAATTAGAATATATAGAACTATCAGTAAATATTAATGTGATTGATCCAACCATGCACATGTAACACATTAAGGATAACTTGCACTTTCCTAGACCTTGACTATCAATCTATATCATCATGATTGATACTTTACATGTGATCATAAATATATTTAAAAATATGCTACCAAAAATTCATGGCACTGTTTAAAACCAACAAACCTTGATACCCTTTTGTACGAGAGGTAAATATGTCTACCCAAACTTTTTCCTTGGTTGCAGAAAGAATATAGTCAGGTTCCTCTATTGGATTTGATGAGAAAACAACCCATAGCTCCCAGGAACACCTACATGCAAACACCTGTCACAGAAAGAGAGAGAAGCAAGAGGCTAGAGAGGCTTGAATGCATGGAACCATGAAAGAGGAGACATTCTTGATGTGCAAAAACAAAAGTTTCAATTCAATAAAATAAATGTTTCTCAATTACAATCTATTATGAAAATAGAGGAGATCAATTTATAAAAGGAGATCGAAACCCTAAAAGGAGATTAATAAAGTAATTAATTATTATATGCCTAAAGTTTATCTTAAGCAGAAGAGATAATAAGTGACTTAGTAATTAAATAAAAAATGATTTAATTAATAAGCAAAGACTTTATTACTCTAACAACTCCCCTTAAGATAAACTTTGGGAGAAGCTGAAAACCTAGAAAGAACTACTAAAAGAAAATGGGTCCCGACAACAAAAGGCTTGATCAGGTACCCAAGTACAAAAGAGAGTCTCTATAAAGCAGAGAAATAGAGAAAACCACATGGGAAAAACTCTACTGCAAAATGAGACAAACACTAGTCTGAAGGACTAAAGAAGCCTTGAAAACTAGGAATATTCCATAAAATAGGAACAAGGATGAACATGTACAACATCACTGAAGCAAGAAGCTGAAAACTCTACCAAGAAGTAACTGATGATCTCAAGATCCTCCACTGAAATATGACCAGGTAGAGAAGACTATAATCTGCATGAGTACCCTCAAATGACACTACTCAAATCAGGAGGTAAACAAAGGAAAACAACTGAAGTCAAAGATATTCAATATTGTAATCTGCATGAGTGCCCTCAAATAACACTACTCGAATCAGGAGGCAAACAAAGGAAAACACCTAAACTCAAAAATATAGATGGCATAAAAACACCAAAAGTCTGAAGAGTTGATCAATCAAAGATGGAATAGTGCATCTAAAAATAGGAAAGAAAGAGTGTCCATATGGTAAATGATCCATCTCACCAGAATGCATAGGTACCTAACCATTGCATCTGCCTAGTACATAGAATCAAATACTGAATACATAGCTCACACTATCGAACCAAGGAAGGAATAGAACCAATAGTAGAAACCCTCCCCCACAATGTTGACAAGGGATTAATGATAGATACACTGAAAAGATCATCCAATATGAACTGCATGATGAAGAAGAATCTGAAACATCAAAGGTGTAGAGAGAGTACAAATAAAAATAAAGAGACCTGAGGCTAATGTCGTTGGAGGAACACTCACATGAAAAAAGTAGATGGAAAACAAAGGAAAACATAAAACCCCCCTGGAACTTTATAATGGAGTGCGGGTACAAAGAGCACGAACATGTGCAAGATCTCATACATGCAATAGAATGACACTTTATCTCAGTGTGTGTGCATAAAAAAATACTAGAAAAGTGAATTATACATTTCTCAAAGAAGAGAAAAGGCTGTTGAAACAAAAGAAAAGCCAAAGACAAGCCGTCCCTCAAAGGGAAGAGATCCCAAGACCTGAAACATCCAAGATATCCACCAGATTGCAAAAATGCAAGAATATGAATAAAATGTACCTAGAGAATAATCTGGAAAAATAACTCACAACACTAGAAATGTCTCAGAACAAAATTTCCAATGATATATTATTTTCCCAAAACGGAGTTTGGATGTGCAAGATAGAGCTCTCAGAGTGCAAAACTGAACATTTGGCTTGGACAGTAGAAAAACACCATAAAGAAAAAGAAAAAATCAGAAATACAAACCTCCAAATTTGGATAGAGATCAGAACCAGCTTACTGACAATATCTTATTTGCCTAATTTTGACACTGTATGCTCAAGTTATGAGCAAAATACAACTATTGTGCTCAGGATGCATGTCAGGTCGTATGAATTTTGCCTTGATTTGTGTGCCAAAGTGTTCAATTTTTGGCTCAATTTTTATGCCAGCACATATAATTTTGTCTTAATTTGTGTGCTAGGGCCATACAATTTTTCTTCAATTTGTGTGTCAGTTCGTACAATTTTGCATCAATTTTTGTGCCAAGGGCATATGGCCTTGCATGAATTTTTTTTTGCCTCAAAATGCAATGTCATCCAAATCCGACGTGCCTTGTATGGAAATAGGGGTTTCTGGGTGTTGTGAGCTTAATAGTGAGGTTCATTTGAGCCCAAAGTGCACGAAATAAATACTGACTGCCTCAGGATTTGTGTCAGGGCTAGTTGCAAATTTTTTTTGCCACAGATTCCAACTTTGTCCAAATTGGATAGATTTTATATGGATCTAGGGGTTCTTGGGCATTCTAGATGCAACAGTGAGGTCTATTTGAGGAAAAGATGACCAGAAAGAGGGGTACCCCTAGATCCAATAGAAAAATCTCTGAAACTATAGATCTGATGAACATGATCGAATCTCTCAGGAAGAGGCCATGGGAAAATAGATCTGAAGCTCTGATATCATATTGGAGTTGATGAGAAAAAAATCTTCTACTCCCAAAAACACCTGCATGCAAACACTTGTCACAGAAAGACAAAGAAGCAAGAAGCTAGAGAGGCCTGAACGCATGGATCCATGAAAGAGGAGACATTCTTGATGTGCAAAAACAAAAGTTGCCATTCAATAAAATGAATGTTTCTCAATTACAATCTGTTATGAAAATAGAGGAGATCAATCCTTATAAAAGGATATGAAAACCCTAAAAGGGTAAAACCTAGGTTGCACAATAATAATTTAATAAAGAAATTAATTATTATATGCCTAAAGTTTATCTTAAGCAGAAAGAGATAATAAGTGACTTAGTAAATAAATCAAACATGATTTAATTAATAAGAAAGCACTTTATTACTCTAACATCCTCTTACTATATTAGTAACATGGATGGTGCTTTAGGGGGAGTAGTAACTATTTAGAACCCAAATAAGGTAGTGGAGGAGGTTTTTGCATTCTCCCATAATCACCTTGCAGTGAATTTTAAAACTTGGTACCTACACTTGGCACTTGTTTAACCTCTATGCTCCCAATACTCGGGTTGGCAAAAAAATGATGTCAGGTGAAGTTTCTTCTCTTAATCTTGAGGATATGAATTCTTTTTATATGGTGACAGGAGATTTTAACTCTCCTTTATTCCCATTGGAGAGAATGGGAGGTTTGTTAGACTATACTAACAACATGAATGATTTATCTGACTTCATCAGTAAAATATACCTCTTTTATATAGACATCTTGGGAAACCCTTTTACTTGGTCCAAAAATAGGAAGGGTATCCATTTGATTCAAGTCAAACTTGATAGATTCTTGCTTTCAACTTGCTTGGATTAGGGATGCAATGCTTCTCTTAGGGCTCTCCTTAGAACTGTCTTAGACCACAATCCAATCCTCCTCCACTGGGTTGATAAATCCTCTTTTGGTCTTCTCCCCTTTAGGTCTGAGATTAAGTGGGCCTCTCATCTAGCTTATAAAGGTTGTATTCAAAAGTGGTGCAACTCTTTATTCTAAGAATTTTCAATGTAAATGATATCTCAAAAGTTGGATTTAATCAAAAAAGAGGTTAAAGGTTGGAATAAATCAACTTTTGGTCGCATCTTCAACCAAAAAAGGGAGATAGGTTCTAAATAGGACAACATCTAGAATATGATTTTTGTTGGGAACTTGTCTTAGTCTCTACATAAATAGGAGGAATATTAGAGAAGGAAATGGAAAGGAAAACTTAGGAAAGAAGAGGTTTACTAGAAGTAGAGATCAAGGATTCAATGGCTCAAGGATGGGGATAGAAACTCAATTTTTTTTTCATAGAACTACAAGAAAAAAAAAGGAACACTATAAAGTGTTTATTGAATGAGCTTAATCATAAAATCACTAATGAATCTAAAGTTGGTGAGATGGCCTCTCAAGACTTCATCCAAACTTACTATGATGATGTTGGTTCTTATTCTATGGAATTGGAGGACCAAATTTTAATTCAAATCCAAATACTATTGGGGGGGAGGATAATGATAAAATTCTTGCTACTATTTTTGAAGATTAAGTTAAGGATTTTGTTTTTTTATGGGAGTGTAAAAAGCTCTTGGACCTTATGGGTTTCCCCCCTTTTTTAGGATTTATGGGATATAGTTAGCTATGATGTCACTATGGCTACTAGGGATATCTTAAGGATACTCAAGTTGCTAAAAGATCTGAACAACACCTTTATTTCCTTAGTCCCTAAAATACAAGAACAAAAAAGAATGATTGAATTTAGATCTATCAGTTTTAGAAATATTATCTATAATATATTTTCCAAAGTGTTGGTCAATCGGTTCAAACCCTACCTTGATAAATTTATCAATAGTAGCAAAAAATGCTTTGTTTCTAGTAGACAAATTTTGGATGATTCCATCTCTACCCATGAGATTATACACTCAATGGAAAAAATCAAGGTTTGAGGTATGGCTTTTAACCTTGATATCTCTAGGGCATATGATAGGGTTAAATGGAGCTTTTTATATAAAGTACTAGGGGAACTGTGTTTTAGAAATATTGATTGGTACTAGTACATTTGAGGCAAAATTCCAATAGAAAAATGCCATAAATTCAATGGCTATCCATCAAATGTTCGACAAAAGGTGAAGTCAAAATTATTTCGTCAGAAATTATAACGGAGGTGGTAACTATCATAATTTTGATGGACAAAACCATTGGAATTAGAAACACATAAAGACATTATAGCATTATAGAATAATAGAATTAAAACTTGGAATGGCATCGCATTAATAGCATTATAGTCAGAATTTTGATATTTATCCAGTATCATTTCTAATGGTTATCCCTTCAGGAGTATAGAATCCCCATCGCAATTTGGCGTCATAATTATAGATTTCATGTCAAAATTATGACATTTAACTAGTATAATTTTTGATGGTTATCATGTCGGTAGTATAGCATCCTCGCCACAATTTGGTGTAAAAGTTATAGCGTTTCCATCAAAATTTTGAGATTTATTCAATATCATTTCTAAAGGTTATCCCGTCAGGAGTATAGAATCCTTGTCATAATTTGGCATCACAATTATAGCATTCCCTTCAAAATGCTAACATTTATCTAGTATCATTTTTTATTGTTATCTCATCGTAATTATAATCCAGCCATCAAAATTCTGATAGTCTCACTTTAAAAAAATGATTAATGGTTTTTGTGTAACAACACATTCATAGGTGTGTTAGATAGTCAAAATTATACCTTGATAATTTCATACAAAGCATAGGAAAGTTTAATAGCTATAGCTACAATTGTATTTTTGCAAGAAGCATTGTAGTGTCATTAAAAGACTAGATACATCATTGTATTTGTCAGAAGAAATGGCATTATTGGATAAAAAATAGAAACCCCTATAAGTATAATAGAGAGAATGTGCCAACTCAAAAAATAAAACATGCAATAGCTATTTTAAGATGTCAAGAGGAAAGAAAGAAAGAAATGATACAACATCTCTTAAAGAAAGAACATACACCATAACATAAAGGAAGTAGACTCAACTGAAGGCAATATAAGTGGATATCAAACATTGACATATATCATGTGGAAAATCACTAAAATTCATGCCAATAGGAGCACCCATGGATCAAAAACAAAGGGAACATCATAAAATATTATTATACATACACTATTATAAAATTTTATATATGCTACAATTTGATATATCAAGAGTATTTTGTATTGGATAAGAACCATATATATGATGAACTACAACTGATTTAGAAACTAATCGAAGAATCTATGATTAGAGATCACCGAGCTGAATGATTAGATATGTAAGATGATTAAATCAATATTATGTTGTCATTGATGTCAACTAGTTTGATAGAACTTATCTTGTAAGTTACTATACCGAAACATCTGTAGAAAAGGAGTGTAAGAGATGAAGAACATAAATATCTACATGAGGAAGATAGATATGATAGATGAGGACAAAGAATTCATTGAGTAATGTGTTGACGAGTCTATGACCTTATGATATTGACTTGATTATGTTGCATTCATCTATGATGAGGAAAAGAGTTGAATGACACAAAGCAGTGTTGTCAGTTGATGAAGAATTACAGTGTACACCGACGAAGTGTAGTGTATACCAAGCACAGTATAAACCGAGCTTGTGTTCACTGATGCATTTCTTTTTTAACTGAGCAAAACATAATGAATTAAATGACTAGTTTAGCTGACAAGGATTGATGAGATGGAAAGTGTATGATTTCGAGGTAATAGATAATGTTTGTTACATAGCTCAACGGCTAACAAAATTTAGGAATGATCTAAACGATGAGAATCAAATATGTTATTGACACAAGTGTCAAGGTATGTTTAAGAGGCAAAATCAATGAAGATGATTAAGCGACAAAATTTGATGGAGTAGAAGAAAATGGTTTACATGTCTATATAGGAGACTGGAGATTTCATGAGTGTGATGCCGGAAGAAAAGAAAACTGTAGAATCATCACATGAACAAGTTTTCATGCATTCTGATCATACTGGTTAAGGATAACCCTACTGCAGAGCACTACCGAGCACTACCGAGGGACAAAGAGTAATTTTTGATGGACAATAAGTTGATATATTATTGAATCAGGAATGTTACATTGATCAGAAAGATTTGTATGAGCTGAATATTGATCTATATATCTGCAATTGGAGATGCAATAGATCAGATCACCTAGTGTTACATATTTAACCATTGTACACAGTCAAATCTCTTAACCAAGTGGACTAAGAAAGTCTTATTATGTATCATTCATAGAATGAACATTGTTATCCTATCAACCCTAGAGTGACTACTGGTTGGATGATAACGGTTGGTCTTAAATCCTCCAACAAGGTCACACCTAATAGTGTGTTTGTAACCTTTAACAGGGTTGGGTCTTCACTGACCTCACTTTAGAAGAGTGAATATTTTTGGGTTGTCGGTCCCAGGTGGTTTTTCCCTTCACAGGGTTTCCACGTTAAATCTATTATGTTATGTGTTGATTGTGATTTTATCTCATATCATATTTACATGTTGCATATTTGATTTGATCGGTAACTACTATATGTTTTAGACTGGTAATCGGTAAAAGCATGAACAATACAATATTTTAAGTTACTGAGTAGCAGACATTTTTAGTATTTGTTTTTTGGATTATACATTTTGTATTGGGACACTAGATAACTAATTCACCCCCCTCTTAGTTATTCTAACAATTGGTATCAGAGCGTTGGTTTCTTGGAACAAAGTTTTAAGGACTTCAGTACAAAGATCTCAAAATGTATAAGAGGGAAGTGCCAAAGCTGAACAAAGGGAACTTCGAAGTATGGCAAAGCTGGATGAAGTTGCACATATCTAGAATTGGGAATTCTGCACTAGAATTGATGGAGAATGGCTATATAGAACCGACCCCTGGTCCCCTGACACTTGATCAACTAAAAGACAAACATGAACACAATATTACTATGATGGAGATTGCTGATGCTTGTACCGATGCTGAATTTGAAGATATTAAAAGTTGCACTACTGCAAAAGCCATGTGGGATAAACTTTCTCAAGTTTACAGTGGAGATGTGAATGTTAAAAGAGCTAGAGTAGAAAGCTTAAGGGGCAGATTTGATGATATAAAGATGAAGGAAGGTGAGAATATTGTGGAATACACAAATAGACTAAAAGAGGTAGTACATGCTATTAGAGCATCTAATGGAGTTATTAGTGAAGATATAGTTGTAAGCAAAGTACTCAGAACCTTATTGCCGCTTTACGCAATCAAAATATCTGCTATTCATGAAACAAGGTCTGCATCTGGTAATGTACTTACACTTGAAAATCTAATTGGTAAACTTACAACCTTTGAATTAAATAACTTTGAAAATAGTGTTGTACTGACTATTGAGTCTTCTTTTATGTCTTCTCTAAAGATTGGTAAGTCTACCAGGAACAATAAGAATGATGATAGTGATAGCAATACCGTTGATGAGTTTGATGAAAAGAACATAGAGGAAAGTAAAAAGGAACTAGAAGACTATGGTATATTCACTTACATTGAACAACTAGAGTATCTACCAAAGCCCCAGCCTGTGATAACCGGTCAGCAGGAAAACAATATCGAACAACAGGAAAGAGAAACTGACGAGTAGGATGGACCTACTGAGAAAGAAAATGAACCTGCACAGGATGAACAAGAAAGAAGAGACAGAGTACTGGAAAGATATGTTAGGAGACATCATCGTGAGACACAAATTATTGGAGACAGACAAGCTGGCATGCAAACAAGGAGCAAAGCAAGACAAGGTACATGTCTAGTTTGTGATTATGAACTGAAAAATGTAAAAGTTGCATTAGAAAATGATGAATGGGTTAATGCAATGAAAGAGGAAATAGAACAGATAGAGAAGAACAAAACCTAGACCTTAGTACCCTGACCTAAAGATAAGAATGTTATCAGTACTAAGTGGATATTTAGGAACAAGCTGAATGAGAATGGAGAAGCAACAAGAAACAAAGCTAGATTGGCATGCAAGGGATATGCACAGGAGGAAGGAATTGATTATGGTGAAATATTCACACCTGTTGCTAGATTGGAAGGAGTTAGAATGCTACTTGCATATGCTGCACACAAGAAATTCAAAGTTTATCAAATGGATGTTAAGTCAACATTTTTGTATGAAATACTTGAAGAAGAAGTCTACATAGAACAACCTGAAGGGTTCGTTGATCCAAAAAATAAAGATATGGTATGTAGATTACATAAAGCTTTGTATTGTTTGAAGCAAGCATCAAGAGCCTGGTATGAGAGGCTGCATACTTATTTGTTAAGTATAGGATTTGTAAGAACAAGTGAGAACAACAATTTGTATATGAAAGGAGATACTGATGATACTATTCTTATTGCTGAAATATTTGTGGATGACATTATCTTTGGAGGTCTAGATAAAATATGTAAATCTTTTGCTGATGAGATGAGAAAGGAGTTTGAAATGTCTATGTTCAGAGAGATTACGTTCTTTCTAGGACTACAAGTGATTCAACAAAATGATGGGATATTCATCTCACAATCTAAATATATCAAGGAAGTATTGAAAACATTTGGCATGGAAGATGCTAAACCTGTGGGAACACTGATGGCTACTAGATGTAAACTAACCAAGGAAGATAAAACTACAAAGGTGAACCATTCACTGTACCAATCTATGATTGGTAAGTTAATGTATGTAGTACATAGTAGACTAGATATAGCACATGCTGTGGGAATAGTTGCTAGATTTTTTGCTAACCCTAGAGAATCACACATGATTGCTACTAAAAGAATCTTAAGATACCTAAAGAAAATAGAGGATTATGGATTATGGTATCCTAAGGAAGGCAAGTTTGAACTGAAGGTTTATACTGATGCTGATTGGGCTAGAAATGTGGATGACATAAAAAGTACCACTGGAGGAGCATTTTTCTTTGGTGAAAGACTTGTTACTTGGACAAGTAAGAAATAGGCTTGTATTTCTCAGTCTATAGCTGAAGCAGAGTATGTTGCTGCTGCTACAAACTATTCAAATATTGCATATATTAAGAAAGTTCTAGAAGGTATGAATGAGATAATCACTAAGCCGATGATTATATACTGTGATAACACCAGCGTAATAAACATTTCAAAGAATCCAATGATGCACTCTAAGACAAAGCATATATCAATTAAGTATCACTACTTGAGAGAACAAGTATAGGAGAAGCAAGTTAAGCTAGAGTTTGTTACATCAAAAGAACAACTTGCAGATATATTTGCAAAAGCTCTACCGAAGGATACATTTGAGTACTTAAGGACTAGACTTGGGGTTCGTCCCCTGTCTACCGGTCACTAATGTGATCTAGATGTTGTGTCAACCTAATCTTATCAGAAGATCATTCATGTTGATGCAACATAGTTCACACTTTGGATCATGTCTAAAGCTATGAAAAGTACTGGAATAGATTGACATATCAGTATACAGAGATACAAAGAATGCATTGGAGAATAGAGAGTTACTTGGATATTGAAGAGTTGTTTGTTTATTTGTTTCTTTGGCATTGTTGTCAAAGGAAGAGATAAACAATATGAAACAATATGCACTGATGAGAAATATTTGAGTGAGAGATAAATTGGGAAGAACACTTAAGATCAATTACTAAGAATAGAAGCAAGAATAGGAAAGCTGAAAAGATCATATTTGCAGAATGACAAAGCTGCATGTGTAATGCTATTGAGTAATGTAGTGATTAAACATATTAAGCTAGCAAGGGCTTGTACAACATTTGTTCACAGAGTTGTAGAATACATGTTTGGTATGTGTATGATATATTTCATATTACTTGAGTTGCCATCAATGCCAAAGGGAGAGATTGATGAACTACAACTGATTTAGAACCTAATTGAAGAATCTATGATTAGAGATCACCAAGCTGATTGATTAGATATGTAAGATGATTAAATTAGTATTATGTTGTCATTGATGTCAACTAGTTTGAAAAAACTTATCTTGTAAGTTACTATACTGAAACATCTGTAGAAAAGAAGTGTAAGAGATGAAGAACAAAAATATCTACATGAAGAATATGGATATGACAGATGAGGAAAAAGAATTCATTGAGTAACTTGTTGATGAGTCTATGACCTTATGATATTGACTTGATTACGTTGCATTCATCTATGATGAGGAAAAAAGTTGAATGACACAAAGCAGTGTTGTCGGTTGATGAAGCTTTACAATGTACACCGACAGAGTGTAGTGTATACCGAGCACAGTATAGAATGAGCTTGTGTTCACCTACACATTTCTTTGTTAACTGAGCAGAACAAAATGAACTAAATGACTAGTTTAGCCGACAAGGATTGATGAGCTGGAAAGTGTATGATTTCAAGGTAACAGATAATGTTTGTTGCACAGATCGATGACTAACAAAATTTTGGTAAGATCTAAAGGATGAGAATCAAACATGTTATTGACACAAGTGCTGAGGTATGTTTAAGAGGAAAAATCAATGAAGATGATTAAGTGGAAAAATCATATGGAGCAAAAGAAAATGGTTTACATGTCTATATAAGAGACTAGAGATTTCATAAGTGAGTGTGATGCCAGAAGAAAAGGAAACTGCAGAATCATCGCGTGAACAAGTTTTCATGCATTCTGATCATACTGGTTGAGGAGAACCCTACTGTAGAGCATTATCAAGTGACAAAGAATAATTACTGACGGACAGTAAGTTGATATATTATTGAATCAGGAATGTTACATTGATCAGAAAGATTTGTATGAGCTGAATATTGATCTTTGTATCCATAATTGAAGTTGCAATAGATCAGATCAGCTACTGTTACATATTTAACCATTGTACATAGTCAAATCTCTTAACCGAGTGGACTAAGAAAGTCTTATTATGTATCATTCATAGAATGAACATTGTTATCCTGTCAACCCCAGAGTGACTATTGGTTGGATGATTACGGTTGGTCTTAAATCCTCTAACAAAGTCACACCTAACAGTGTGTTTGTAACCTTTAACAGGGTTGGGTCTTCACCAACCTCACTTCAGAAGAGTGAATATTTTTGGGTTGTCGGTCCCAGGTGGTTTTTCCCTTCATAGGGTTTCCACGTTAAATCTATTGTGTTAAGTGTTGATTGTGATGTTTATCTGATATCATATTTACATGTTGCATATTTTATTTGATCGGTAACTACTATATGTTTTAGACTAGTAATAGGTAAAAGCATAAATAGTACAGTATTTTAAGTTACTGAGCAGCAGAAGTTTTTAGTATTTGCCTTTTGGATTATACATTTCATATTGGGACACTGGATAACTGATTCACCCCCCTCTTAGTTATTCTAACAATATACATTTTATTTTAGCAAATTCCAAGTAAACAATCAGCCATGATATTTCTATGATAGTCAAAGAGAAGATAAGAGATCATATACAATGTAATGTTCCATTGGCAGTTCTATAATAATGAAAGAAAAGAAAATATGCATTGGTATATACAATTGAATTAGATTTTCATTTTTCATTTAATGCAATTCCTTGTTTAGGGTTATAATGATATACAAGAAAATGAGATAACAACGTAACTACATATACAATGAAAAGTATGAGAAAATGGTGTAGATCGGGATATATAGCTACATGTGTAGTGATCAAGTTTTCTTGCCTGAGGAAAAGGTTTCAAGGTTATAAGTTGTGATAGGTATAGTGAATGTATAAATTTATTAGGGTATAATGATTTTAAGTATTTAAGGAGAAATATAATACCAAATTAAGAACCAAAAACTATGTATATGGTTATAGCTGATTTATGCAGGAGAGTTACTTTCATCATAAAAGAGGTGTCAATACAGCTAGTTAGCATAAAAAAATATAGCTTTGGACATTTCACTTAATAAAATATGATATAGCTTTGGCTTCACTCTTAGGGTGATTGGAACGGTCTTGGTGCTCACACAAATTATAGGTTGGTACTCATAGTTGTAGAAAAGATATGTTTCTTGTTCTAGAGTTTGTTAATTGTAATAATGAGCTTATTCTCATTCAATTCTCAAATTTGACAGCACAAAATCTATGAAGACCAATGGTGGAATAGATGTGATCAACAAGACCCTTGAAAATTTGGCACTGAGGCATAAGGAGCACATTGTTGCATATGGAGAAGTGAAATGAGAGGCGCTTGACTAGAAAACATGAACAACTAAGGAAGATTTATCTTAATGAACAACAAATTTGTTAGGACAAGACAACATATGAAAATAAATGAAAATGTTGGCAAGTAATATTTTGAAGCACTAGGAATCACTTGAGGGTTGTCATTTATGGAAAAACTTATGATTGGAGTGATCGCATGTTGAGGAGAACGCCACTGGAGTCACAGTCATGAAAATGACTAAGTCCAAAATCAGGATAACAGGGTACAGTACTATAGTTTTGGTCAGTGATGAAGATATATGAGGTTTTATGGCTTGTGATGTTAACTAAAGGTATTTTGGGATGTATACATGCTTCAGTTAAGAGTGCAAAAGTTTAGGTTACCAGATCTGTGAGATACAATGTTAAGAAGGTATGCGAAGATAGTAAAATAGTGTAACATGGTATATGAATAGTTGCAAAGATTAAGGAGAGTATAGAGGATATGGTAACGTGCTAAGATAAGTGAATAAATTATATTGCTGACTCTTTGGTAATATAATATCATTGACTCCATAATTATCATTTGCATAAGTTATTGATATGTTTTGTATGGTATTTGTGAAGCTGACTTGAAGGCTGATTTTGTATAAGTATGGAGTGTTTTTGTGAAAGAAATGTATGGTTATGATTGTAATGATGAAGCAAAATTGTGAATCTAAAAGCAGAGAGTAGATGCAAGATCAGTAAGAGGCCGACCTATAACTGGAAATATCTAAGCAAGTTAAGTTCTTGTATTGTTCACTTTTTGAGAACTCTTTCAAGATAGTTTTTGATTATAAGAGCAGTGTGCTCACCACCTTTAACTAGGTATTTTGTATACCCCTAACAAGTTTTTGTATTCCCTTAACAAGGAAATGTACTATGGAACAATTAGCTCCTAATAGGGCTAGATCTCCTAATGAGGATATTATATTTTAGTGCATATTTGTGGGTACCATCCCGACCGGGGTTTTCCCTTGGCTAGGGTTTCCTCAAGAAAAAAATGATGGTGTCATGAGTAATGTGTTATGTTTATATGTTCTTTTCATTTCTGCATTACTATGGTTTATTTATAAAGTGTTAAAGTTGAAATCAAAGTTCTGTAATACTGATTCACCCCCCCTCTCAGTATTACCTAATCCTAACAATTGGTATCAGAGCTATTGGCCTTTAGAGAGAAATATTAACAACTTAAGGGAGATCAGAATGGATTCAGAAGATTTTCAAGTGAACTTTAAAGCTGCACTTGAAGATCTGGATAATGTGGAAGCTGAGAATGGTGAACTAAAATTCAAATTAAGAAGAGAAGAAGGTTTCGTCAAGAAACTACGAGAACAACTTGTGATTGCAAAGAGTCAAAGACAAGACCTTATGGAGAAAATCAAAGAAGGTTCAGAAAGTGATACACCAGACAAGGTAAAGAAGTTCGAGCAAGAACAAGAAAAAATCAATCTTTTGATGATTAAAGAGATTCAGCATGAAAAGGATGAAAGAAAAAAAGTTGAAGAGTCACTAAAAGAAGCTAATATGTAGATGGGACAAATGAAGATTGAGCTTGACCAATACAAAGACAAATATAAGGACTTGGAAAAATATAATCAGATCATTAAAGGTGAACTAACTGAAGCCAAATTACACATTGAAAAGTTGTACATGAGTAGTGACAAGATTGATGAACAAAGAGAAAGACAAAAGCCCGAAGGAGATATGATTGGAGTTGGATTCAATGAAGCTAAATTATCAAAAACCCAAGAAGAATCAAATGAAGCAAAGACCGAGGAAAGACCTACTCCTGAAGAGAGACCTACTCATGAAGAACCTAGAGAACATCTTAGACCCTTTAGAGGTAGATGCTTTGGATCTAACAAAGTTGGACACATAGAAAGAGACTGCAGAAGTAAAGGTAACTCTAAGCCCTTTACTAGTTATTATTTTAATTTCTATGAATATGGACATAATAAAGAAGATTGTAGAAAGCCTTATCAGTCCAAGTATAAGTAAGACTATGTTAGAGAAGAATCAACAACCAAGTTTACATGTCAAAAACTTAATAACTTTGGGCATACTGCAAGGTATTGCAAGTTGTAGACTAATCAAGATAGAAGAAGGCCACCTACTTTTTACAAGTGTAACAATCTAGGTGACATTGCAAATTTTTGTAGATATAATGGAGATGACAAGAGAAGAGGACCACAAAGATCAAGTGAATTTGGAGGACCACCTCCTATGGTTATAAGGAAGAATATTGGTGATAGTGGTAAAAGTCTAAATGACTACATGAATGAATTTGAGAGTCATTTCAAGAAATCAGAGGATGAGAAGATATGGCAAGTGAAATTTCTAAATAAAGCATTGGTTCAAGGAGAGACAGTTGATGATATTGTGTCTTTGCATGATGAGTTATTTGAGGCATCGACCTAGACAGATAGATGGCCTTATGGGGAGGATTGGATGTAGTAAATAGTATGCGATCTTAGGCATGCGGTGTACAGACACTGTTGAGTCTGTGGATGAGAGCGCAACACTTGAAGATTCATCTTCTATGTTCATGAGTTTTGTATCGACTAAAAAACATGAAAATTTGAGCTACCCATGTTTAATACACACACTCAACTTGTGATGGATTAAAGACTTGAAATACTTCATTTCTATACCATTTGTTGATCAACGATTAAGGAGAGTAGAAGTGTGAAAGTAGAGTAGTGATCTAGCAGAGAGATTTCATGTTCACATGAAGTAAAGTATCAGATTCAAGCATGTTAAGGTATTTAGACCTAATCTTTCATATAAGTCATGGATGCACCCATATTTTATGATGTTGTAGATAGACCTAGGTATAAATTCAAGAGGCATCCATTCAAATCCTATGAGGATGATTTGGAAGGAGCATTTTCACAAACCCCCGTAGGTGTGTTGCACATAGAAGATATTAGGACATACATTCACTACAAATATGAAACCATTGGGGAGGTTAACATATATAGTAAATTGGATATTATGGTAGAAGTTGATGGATCCATGGTAGAGGGATTCAAACACCTGAAAGATCAATCAATCCTCAAGTTAACCCTACTCACTAAATTCATAGAAGTTGACTAGTTTAGGATCATTCTTAGCAAGGTTCATGACTAGTTTTTATGGATTGGTGAACAACTAGTAAAGATTTGTGCACAGATGATTCATGAGATCATAGGCTTTCATAATGAAGGAGACCTACTTGTGGCTAAGAAGAACCTAAGGAAACTAGTATAAACCCTAACTCATTCTAAATGGGATAAAAGAGGGATGACAGTTAAATATATATATTTGCAGGATGTCAGATTGATAGCAATGTTGCTCGGTTACAAATTGTTTTACACTAGTAGATCAAAATCTATATCTACTAGAGTTATCATGATAGCTTATAGAATGGTTAAGGAAAACAAACAATATAACCTATGCGAAGTTTTGGCACAACAGTTTCTGGAAAATGTTAAGGTGGTTAAGAAAGACAAATCCAAAGCATTTAGGTTTGTATCACAAATAGTTCATATGTATATTCATGTTAGTCATAAATTTATTGACATGCATCCCAGAGCATGGAAGAGTGATGTACCCATTGGACTTCAAATCTCAAACAGTTATAGAAGAGAGAAGAAGGATTGGGTAGATGGAGAACTTTTTTCTATGACAAATATATTGCAGAGGTAGATGAAGGAAAGGTATAGGATACTTGAGAGCATAGTGGAAAAGTATGAGGACACCATATGTTTCATGGTTGAAATTGATTGTGTCTTCTTTGAGGTAGTAGAACCTAGAACCAAGTGCTATTATCCCATGGGATATGAGGTAAGTGCTGAAATCTTAACTTTGCAAGTGGAACATGTATTAGTAGCAAAAAAAGACCCTACCCAAGAAAGATGGGGTACTGACAGAGAGAAGTATGAGAAAGTAAGAGAAGAGTAGGAAAAGGTAACAAGGAAGAGAAAGGTCAGCAATATTGTTGAAGACATTACTGCAAAGGTGGGAATCACTAGGGAATAGTTGAATAGCATAAGAGATAAACTGGAGGCATCTTCTAGCATAGCTATTGATGCACCTAATCCTTTTGAGGGAGAGAAATCAGTAGCTCCTACTATTACTATTGTTGATGCACAATAAGAATAAATTCAAGAAGTTGTGCTTGCATTCATTCCTAGAAGATCTACAAGGATAGGTAAGCAGGACAATCCCAAAGAAAAAGAGACTAAGGTGAAGAGGAAGAAGAAAGAGGAAAAGACAGTTGAGAAATCAGTTCAAAAAGATCCACAAACTTTATTGAAACCAGACCTTGAATCATTATAGAAGAGAACACTAAAAGATAGAAACTTAAAGAATATAGATAGATACTATGAAAGATATGGACCTAAGGATAAAGCAATCATAGAAGATACTATCATTGAGTATCTACTATATTTTAAGAAGAATCTATTGGAAATTGAAGGGAGTGTTCCTAAGGAACTTTATAGTAAACTGGAAATCAAGACATAGTTAGCACATTCATAGGATGAGAACATAAGAAACAAGGCAATTGAAGATATGTTTCTGGTTGTATCTATACAAGAAAGAGAGAAAATCATAAATGCACTAAAACCTCTATTATGGACAAAGGCCAAACTAGTCAAGATTATGGCTAGGAAATATGATGAGGTGATTGAGGACACCCAAAAGGCATTAGACCAAGTTCTAATGTATGACATGCCAAAGAAGGTTTCATGTCCAAAGGATTTTAAGCCTATACCTTTGGGTTTAAGAGAAATTTCCAAGGAAATGGAAGAAAGTACTCAACATAGCATGCAACCAGATTTCTTTGTCATTGGTGTGCTTGTTAGCCTTGACACTTTGCAGGATGTAAATGATCCATTTTTGGATAATGTGGATAGTGTGATGGAGGTTGAAGATTAGGAGTAGATAGAGGAAGAGAAATCAGAAGACAAACAAGAATAAAAAGCACAAGAGAAGGAAATACAACGGGAGGAAAAGCAAGAACAGATAAAATCAGAAAAAGTTGCTGAGATCAGTTTGGACACATCCTTATTATTGGAAAGTATGGACAAAGCTATTAGTTCTAATGTGGATAGCATGGATGAAGATGATCTGATGAGACTATCATTCATGGTGTTTGGTAAAGAAAAAGAGAGATCAGTTCAGAGAGGAGACAAAAGAGTTCAGGTAATGGTCAGGGCTGTAGAAATAGTGAACAAATTACTCCCCTCACTAGTTATCTTCAAAGAAAAGGATGAAGATGAGAACCTTGATGCAGTATTGGACTTAGTCATTGTACCCTTTTATCTTGATTTTGGACATAGTCATTTTCATGACTGTGACTTTGGTGAGTTGCATATGGAGAAGGGAAATGAGAGGCGCTTAACTAGAAAACATGAACAACTAAGGAATATTTATCTTAATGAATAAAAAATTTGTTAGGACAAGACAGCATATGAAAATCAATAAAAATTTTGGCAAGTAATGTTTTGAAGCACTAGGAATAACTTGAGGGTTGTCATTTATGGCAACACTTATGATTGGAGTGATCACATGTTGAGGAGAATGACACGAGAGTCACAGTCGTGAAAATGACTAAGTCTAGAATCAAGATAACGAGATACAATGCTACAGTTTTGGTTAGTGATGAAGATATATGAGGTTCTATGGATTGCAAAGTTAACTAAAGGTATTTTGAGATGTATACATGCTTCATTTAAGAGCACATAAGTTTTTGTTACCAGATCTGTGAGATACAGTGTTCAAAAGGTATGCAAAGACAGTAAAATAGTATAACAGGGTATGTGAATAGTTGCGAAGATTAAGGAGAGTATAGTGGATATGGTAACATGCTAAGATAAGTTAATATAGTATATTGTTGACTCTTTGGTAATATAAGATTTTTGACTCCATAATTATCATTTGCATAAGTTATTGATATGTTTTATATGGTATTTGTGAAACCGACTTGAAGGCTGATTCTGTATAAGTACGGAGTGTTTTTGTGAAAGTGATGTATGGTTATGATTGTGATGATGAAGCAAGGTTGTGAATCTAAAAGCATAGATTAGATGCGAGATCAGTAAGAGGTAGAGCTATAACTGGAACTATCTAAGAAAGTTAAGTGCTTGTATTGTTCACTTTTTGAGAACTCTTTCAAGAAAGTTTTTGATTGTAAGAGCAGTGTGCTCAACACCTTTAACCAAGTGTTTTGTATACCCCTAACAGGGTTTTGTATTTCCTTAACAAGGAAATGTACTATGTAACAATCAACTCCTAATAGGGCTAGATCTCCTAATAGGGATATTATATTTTAGTGCATATTTGTGGGTACCATCCCCACCAGGGTTTTCCCTTGGTCGGGGTTTCCTCGAGAACAAAATCATGTTGTCATGAGTAATGTGTTATGCTTATATGTTCTTTTCATTTCTTCATTACTGTGGTTTATTTATAAAGTGTTAAAGTTTAAATCAAAGTTTTGTAGTACTGATTCAGGTCCCCCCTCTCAGTATTACCTAATCCTAACACAAACAACATTAAATTACTTTTGAATATCACATTCCATTAAGAAAACAACAAGTCCAATACCACCGACTACATGATCTAAAATATTAACAAAAAAGGTTATATTAATTAATACACCAATTTCAATTTAAGATGTTTATAGGTATTAATAATTACATTTAAAAAAATAATGGCAAATGAATATATGCACTATTGGGATGCACATATAGAACTTCATCATGTGTTGTTGGTCTCCATTTTTTGTTGAGTATTCTCGTAGCTTGTGGGTTTCTTATACCCATGCAAGCATAGTTGCAAGTTTTTCAAGCATAAATGATTGCATGGGTAAAATAACCCACAACATATGAGAATACTGTGGTCTCAAATGATGAAGGTATGTGGCAATCCTATAATGATAGTCCATAGTTTTTAACATTCAAGAGTAAGATAGGCATTTTCATTATAGAACTGACACAGGATGATAAGTGATGATACAAATAGTATTCATCCAAATGATCACTTTATAAAACAACAAGAAGTTTCAATTAAAAGAACAAGACCCACCATAAATACATATGCAAAACTTCATAGATTAGAGTTATGGAGCAGTAAGTTAAATAAACATAGATCATTGCTTTCAATAAACATTATTAGAAACTCATAGAAAGAAGGAAGAAATTGAAAAGGCCATAAAAAGTGAAAACAAGGAGCTAGCTTTATGCAACAAAAAATGCACTACTTTGGAACAAAAATTGAGTATCAAGAATGATACCTTATTTACAAATAGATATTACATAACAATATGAGGTAATTAGACAAGTGGAATTATAAAATATAACATTTATTCATGCATTATAATAGGACATTCATTAACATTCATGAAGACAAAAAATTAATTACCACTACAATGGATCCGTCAGTAGAACCTTGTGCACTCAATTCTCATAGCCATTCAGTCATGACTCTATAGCCTTGTTGGAAGCCAATTCTTCTGTCATCTTCTATGAGTAGTCTATTGAACTCAGAGCCTTGCATTTTTTCTTGGTATGATGATTTTTTCTTGCATTATTTCATCAAAATAAAATTGTTTGCAATTTATAAAACTTTTATATAATTTTTCATTTACTAATACTTACAACTCGTGCTACAAGTCTCGAATAATGCAGGGGGGATGCTCGTACTTCAATTTATTCTCTAAGTTTATTCTCTACTACTCAGTATTCTCATAGCTTTTGGGAAGCTTATACCCATGCAATCATAGTTGCAAGTTTTTCAAGCATAAATGATTGCAAGGGTAAAGATTCCCACAATATATGAGAATATTATGTTCTCAATTGCAAAGACATTGATTTCATCCTCATTTTCATGGATTGGAGTGTAGATTAATAGTAGCATGCCAAAATGATATATGAAGATAATCAGAATAGTTACACCAATAATACACAAAGAAATGTAGCAGAGTGACTTGTTTTAGCATAGGTGCAATGTGATCAGACATTAATAGTTTGCACAGGACCAGCCATAAATACATATGCAAAACTTCATAGATCTCAATTATGGAGCAGTCACATAAATAATCTTAGATAATTTATTTCAATAAACATTATCAGAAACTCATAGAAAGATGGAAGACATTGAAAAGGCCTTAAATGGTGCAAACAAAGAGCTAGCTTTATGCAAAAAAAATGCACTACTTTGGAAAAATAATTGAGTATTGAGAATGAGACTTTCTGGGAAAGAGAAAGAGAGATATCCAATTTAGAAATAGACATTACACAACAAATTTGATGTAATTGGACAAGTGGAATTGGATCTTTAGTTCATAGTACATATAGGACCAGTTACAAGGTGAACTTGAGAATAAAGAGAAATTGGAGAATAACGTTTCTCTTTATGTGATTCAAATTGAAAAGCTACAAGAATGCAATCAAGAGCTGGAGAACAAGTTGAACAATATCGAGAAGGATTATGAAGCTTCTGTAAAAAAATGTTGGTGACTGTGATGTAATCATTTCATGACTGGAGGAAAATTTCATGAAGCTCTAGAAGGGGTAGTAGAAGGGGCAGTAGATAATCTAGCGGTCAAAGTTTGAGAGGATATTGGCATGCAAAGAATAGTAGATCCTGGGAGGAGTTTTAAACACTGATAGGTCTTAAGGAAAGGACTTGGGGTATAGGGTCTAGGAGTGATCCTTTTGGTTAGATTGTAGAGGTGTGGGTCCATCATCCATAGACTGATCAAAAGATAGAGGTGGTGAATAGGAGTTTGGTGAGTTTGTTGAGATGTTTGTTTGGAGATAAGCCAATAGGAAGGGATTTGATTTTACTATAGGAAGAATTTGCATACAATAATTATATCAATAGGAGTATTGGTAAGTCACCATTCTAGATTGTATATGGAAGTAGTCCTAGAAATGCTTCCGAGTTGTGGGAGATAGACAAAGGAGAGATAAGTAGTGCTGAAGGTGGGGATTTTGTAGAATATTTGAAGAACATACATGAGGAGGTAAGGAATAACATTACCAAGATGAACACACAGTATAAGACAAAGGTAGATGAGAAAAGGAGGCATAAGGAATTTCAATTTTGGGATGATGTCATGGTTCATTTGAGAAAGGATTGATTTCCAGTAGGTACATATAACAAGTTGAAAATGAAGAAGGTTGGGTCATGTAAGATACTGAAGAATCATGATTCAAGAAATGCCTATGAAGTAGAATTTCCAACTGAGTTGAATATTTCACTAGTATTTAACATTTCAGAATTGACAGAGTATCATGAAGGAGGTGTTAAAGATGAGATCATAGAAGCACAATGGAGTATTTTGGAAACTACTTCATCTATCAAGGATATTGAGGATATATTGGATAGTCATGTTCGTAGAAGCACATGAAATTAGGACATATGAAGAATATCTAGTCAAATGGAAAGGACAACCTATAGAAGATTTGTCATGGATGACAAGGGAGGAGGTTAATAATCTTTTTTTTCCTCTACACAAATGATTCATGATAGGGTCACTTCTCAAATTACCCTAGGTTTCTGATGTAGGAGAATCTTGGGTGTAAGGGCAATCTTGCATCACCCAAAAATATTTTTGGTTTCTTTTCAATAAGGGCTATCTTGTGCAGAGCTTCTATTTTTAGAAATTTATATTTTTAGTAAGTTTTTTGTTTGAGCTCATAATGGTCTATGTTCTTCCCTAGAGGTTCACTTTTTTCATATCAGCTTGCCAATAAAGTTTCATTACAAGATCAAGTCTAGTTTTGAAGATATTGAGAATTTTCGGTATTGGTAGCAGGGTACAGAAACTTTGAATTTATTTTTGAAGGCTTTAGAGGCTCTGAATGAAGTCAAAAATTTGGCTAACTAGAGCTTGCACAACTCAAGCACTATAGAGAACTTCACACCATTTTTGAAATGAGTTTATAATAGTCAATCGGGTCAACGAGTGATGACTTATGGTCTCCGGAAGTTGGGCTACTTGAAATGGAAGAAAAATGAATTTCCTTCAAAATTTCTTTTGAGTTCTGAAAGTTATTTTGAGCTGAATCTAATGTAATAAAATGAACAATAAAATAATTGTAGGGTCGGTCAACCTTAAGGGCTAAAAATTTCTAGAACCTTCCCAGGCGGTGGAAAATTGCCTATATAAGGAAGGCTTGTAGTGTTGTCTAGGGAAGTTTGGGGTAGTTCTGGGTAATGATTAGAGGCTTTGTCTTGCAAAATATTCTAAGGAAAATGCACATGTGGCTATGCAAATTGTATTTCTAAAAATTTGTACTTCCACACTTGTGGAGATAATAAGAAGCCCATTTTATATTCTTACAAATTGTTGTTGTTTCTCTATTTCTGTTATGTGTTTGTGGTATTAAGGGGAGCACCCTTCATCACCTAAAATGGGAGATCAACCAGAGGTCAAAAAATTAGAAGAAAATTCAATAAACACATGCAATCTTTCCTTGTTGAATGGGGGTCATTTTCTTATGATGATGAGACCAAAGGCACCATCAAGGTATCCTTGAGGTACACACATCTTCAGAAAGAATGGGTACCCAAGGAACTACTTCCAATTAACATTGATTTTTTTGTTAACAAGAGGATATATCACATAGATCCATCATAATTACATGGTTTGGGACTATTTTCCATGGATGGCATAAATGTATGTTACAACAAAGTTGTTGAATTGATGGAGTATGTCAGACCTTGTTACAACTACAATAATTGGATGTAGATTTTTTGATATTAAAAAAGTATGCGTAGGTATGCACTATCAGAAAATTATATACAATGGAAAGAAAATGATCAAAGTAAAATATTTTATATGTACATTGATTGAAGGCAAAAAGAAACGGGGAATATTACGGTTTTTATAGATAGTACATGACCTAGGTCAACTAATAAGTGACCCAATTGCATATTTGAGTCGCGTGAGGGAAATCATGTTTTTATATGTGCGATAAAATCAATAAGTGCAAGGGAAGAGATGCTAATAGATTACCATTTGAATTGCATAGATACAAACAAAGTTACTATCATGGGGGTGGTAAGTACTATATACCATTTAAACTAACCTCCAATTAATGACTCCAATATAACATTTTATTAATAAGTTTTTTTGCTAAGTCTATTTCTTTCATTTCACTAAAGTTTTTATATTTAATCTTTGTCACAAGATGACATAGATCCACCACATGAAAGAGGCGGGGATGTTCCTCCCACCCCTTGTTTGGCAAAGGTAAATCTTAGTGTAATTTTCAAATTAGATAGAAGAAAAATGTTATATTATTATGTTATTTTATTTAAGGTTTTGTAGTTATTATGATAGTTTTACTGATATTCTTGTCACAAATTGATGTTCAGGGAAAGGGAAAAGTGCCTAAAATGTAAAGAGGCATTAGGACAGAGGTGATCACATTCATGTAAGTATGATTTCTTATAAAATTTGGTGGCATGTGATAGGGATCAAATGATGAAAATTTAGACTGTGAAGATGCCATATGATGAGAAGCCCCTGAATCTAGAAGCCATCTCCCTAAATAATGACTTGAAGTAGAAATTAAGGCTTGACCTTTTCCCTTATTCTTTTTTTGATCCTTTCCTTTATCAAAATATGAGTGTGAAGAAGAGGATGAAGTAGTCATTATTGAAGGTAGACTTATTTGATTCTTCTTAAGAAGATGCTTGAGTTTATCTATTTCCTTCTTATAGCAACGATGTTCTTCATGTCCATTCTTCTTGCAATATGCACAAGTAAGAATCTCCTTCTTGGATGATTTCCCCTTATTGTTGAAGTTTTCTTGTAGTGAGGAGGTGGAGTTTTCTTTCTCTTGTTGTGTCTTTTTTTTCCATGGTTTATGCTTCTTGTTTGACTCTTTTCTTTGATTCTCTTTATTAGCCACCAATGCCATAGACTTTGAAGACTCGAGAATCCCCTTGTGCATCAATTTTTTTTCTACCATCAACATCTTTGTGAAGGCATCAAATGAAGGCATGGTGTATGAAGGTAACATAGTAAACCTATGAGTGTGGAAGCTAGAAATAAATGTTGAATTGTGAATTAAGTTTTCATCTGATTTGGAAATGCCACAATCCTTAACTTTGGCTCTAAGTTTTATGGCCTTGGCTATAGATTCTTGGATTGTATCAAATACTTTGGGATCTAAATTGATGAGTTCTTTATCAATTTTAAAAGTTATGAAGGATCATCATGGGTTCCTAGAGATCTCACATCATCTTGGAGGAATTACCTTGTGGTTTGATGAAGTTCCTTGTTTTGGGTAGTTTTTAGAGATTTTGTGTGTGGATGATTTGTGGAGATCTTTGGCATGTGCAATGAAAAGGGTTTGTTCCTTGCCATTCATGAAGGCTATGTCTACAATCACACCTCTTAATGTAGTGTGGATTGTGAGATCTCGCATGTTCTTTTCCAACTTGTCATGTTATTTATGTTACTAGTTTAGTTGTGTTCAACAATTGATTATTGAGGATTGTGGTGGAGGTTTTCGATTGATGGATCTAAATGGTGTGGATCTTGAGGTTGACCTATGTCTAGATGACTTGGTGGTTGGATCATGCTTGGTGAATTAATTAAATGTTGTAATTTATTTGGGATCTAGGTTGACTTGGTCTAACACATTTGTATTGGGATATGCAATATCTTGAATGCTAACCTATGGTAGCCAGTATGTATAAATTCAGGGCTTGCAACTATAAGAGTGAGGGGTTCTAGATAGAAGAGAGATGAGGGAGGATAGCTCTAAAGTTTGGAAGATCAAAATTAGGATATGAGGTTCACTTCAGTGTATTTGGCCAAAACTGGGAAGGCCTTATAGCCTACCATGTTTGAAGCCAATTTTCTGTAATTTGATGGTACCTAATAATAAATTTATTGTTATTTGGTTATATCTTTGTTGTGATTTTATGTTTTCCATTGTGTTGACTCTTGTTGCAAGATTGGACATCTCTTTTGGAGACTTCTCCAATCTTGACTGCATCAGATGGTGTCAGAGCTGGTTTGATCTTGTAGTGGCATAATAGTTGGTGGCTAAACTTGCGAAGCAAAAAGGCATTATTTGCGAGGTGGTAGAGTGCAGATATGACTCACATTAGTGAAGGGATTGCATAAGGTGGTTAGAAGGGATTTACTACTAGAATGTTGAGTTGATGTGATGATATGAGTGAGTTGCAGATCTTGGTGTGGTAGACATTGTTCTTGAGCTTGTGAAATCCTAAATTGGTTTGTCGAGGGATGGTAGATTATGGATCTAGCCCACAATTGCAAAGGATTTGCATGAGGCTGTATCAAAAAGAGGATGTTACTAGTTATGAACATAGGAAGGAGGTTAAACCTTTGGGAAATCCCCTTTTGGCTGAATAGATCATCGAATTGAGGTATTTTGCAAAGATGTTTACTAGATCAATGACTGTGAGGTAGCTAGAATCTTACAATCAGATCGCTAATTCGAGGTAGATTCATCTTGGGAGAGAAGGGAAGAAGTTGATGAGAAAGGTTGGCTAGTTGATTGAAGATAGGGTCATTAGTGAAGAATCTTGAGGAGATTAGGAGGTTGAATTGGAGATGGAATTTACTGATCTAGAAGATGATTGTTTGGCCTATAAAATGGAATTTTTATAGAAGGAAAAGGCTAGTTAAGCTTGTTGTTGAAGAGGTAAATCTTGAAGAGGTAAAGACTAACCTTTCTAAGGTTGAGGTGGTAGATCAAGTACGTTTCATGAATAGATGGTTGGGCCTGATGTGAAAATTGCAAAGCATCTTGTTGTTGGTAATGAGATTACTGATGATGTGGAGGAGTTACATTTTTATAAGGGTAATGTTGAGGATGTTGGTATCGATGAAATTATTGATAGAGTTTTTATTGGAGATGATAATCCTGATGTTGATGAGTTGTAGACTGGGTTATTCCAGTTGGATGTTGTTGTGTTGCAAAATTGCAGAGAGTGATTAAGGATATAGAGGTAGCTAATGAAGATGGTGGACATCTTGAATTCCTTTTTATTGATAAGATGATGGTGGAAGATGATGAGTTGGATGAATTGTTTATGAAGGAGAATGAAAATCGTATGCATTGTACTGAGGATGCTCATAATTTTTTTTTTAGTAGGTGTGTTGACTAGTTGGTTGTAGTGTAGAGAATTTAGAAGTTTGATTGGAGGAAGTCAAGGTTTCTTGTGTGTAGTTTTATCTTCTTGCCTTTGAGGAATTGGAAACCGATGGTCAAGATGAGGTTGTGTTCTAATTTTCTTGTGGCATCAAAGTGTAAGGCACACTTTTCTATCTACCCTGGGTGTTTGATGTAGGAGCATCTTCAGTTCCTGGTGATATCACATCATCTTGGAAGAATATCCTTGTGCTCTAATGAAGTTCCTTGTTTTGGAAAATTTTTGGAGATTCTATGTGTGGATGATTTGTGGAGATCTTTGGCATGTGCAATAAAAGGGTTTGTTCCTTTTTTCTTGTGGATATTATGTCTAAAATTGTACCTCTTTAGGTGGTGTGGATTGTGAGAGATATGGCATTTTCTTTTCCAACTGGTTGTGTTCTTTATGTCACTAATTCACTTGTGTTCACTAGTTGATGTTGAGGATTGTGGTGGAGGTTTCTAACTGATGGAACTAAATGAAATGGATCTCAAGGTGGACCTATGTCTAGCCAACTTGGTAGTTGGATTGTTCCTAGTGATTTAATTAAATGTTGTAATTTATTTGAAATCTAGGTCAACCTGGTCTAATATATTTGTCTTGGGATGTGTAATATCTTGAATGCTGACCTATGGTGGCTAATATGTATAAATTTAGGGCTTGCAATTATAAGAGTGGGGGGTTCAAGATAGAAGAGAGTTGAGGGAGGATAGCTCTAAAATTTGAAAAATCAGAATTAGGATTTGAGGTTCATTTCACTGTATTTGGCCGTAACCAGGAAGGCTTTATAGGCTGACATGTTTGAAGCCAATTTTATGTAATTTGATGTTACATGATAAAAAATTTGTTGTTATTTGGTTATATCTTTGTTGTGTTTTTGTATTTTCCATTGCGTTGAATCTTGCTACAATATTAGACATCTCCTTTGGAGGCTTCTTTGTTTATAACTGCATCAGATGATATCACAATTGGTTTGATCCTATGGTGGTCTAAATATTGGTGTTTGAACTTGAAAATTTTCTCGAGTGTTTTTTGTGAGGTGGAAGAGTGTTGATCTAACTTGCATCAGCGTAGGGTTTGCACAAGGAGGTCAAAAGGGATTTACTTCTAGAAGGTTGAGTTATTGTGATGATATGAGTGAGTTGTAGATCTTGGTGTCGTAGAGGTTGTTCACAAGCTCATGAAATCTTAAATTGGTTTGTCAAGGGATGATAGATTGTGGATTTGGACCATTATTTCAGAGGATTTTCATGAGGATTTATTAGAAAGAGGATGTTATGTTAGAAATTAAAGTCCACCAAGATAACTGAGAGGGAGGGGGGGGGGTGAATCAGTTATCTAATAATTATAACTTTTATCAAATTCAATAGATTTTAACCATGTAAGCAATATAATTACCAACCATAGAAAGATATTCATAGATAATAACACAATGACACAAGATATGTTGACTAGGGAACCTTTTGATCAAAGAGTAAACCCCAGTGGGAATGATGCCCACAAAAGATGCACTAATATGAATATTCCTTGTGAAAGGATGGAATCTATTAGGAGTCTTATGAAATACATTCAGTACATATGAATCCCTCTTAGGAGATTTTGAATCCCTGCTAAAAGATTCTAACTCTGTTAGGAGTTATGAAAGACAGAAGGACCCACTGCCCAAACAGATTCAATGGAAAGATCACTAAACACACTGTCCAACTAATCTCTAGATTATTCAACAAAATAATATCAAATCATTATTGATCTCAAAAATATGTTACCTCTTCTCTGACTGTGCCAAACTGCACTCACTGCTACACCAGATCTCAATTTCAGATCTCTGTACCTCGCATGTCTTCCTTCATAAATTCACTTTCACAATTCCACACATCACACAAACTTAAAATAAGGAAAAACATTCCTTCCTTTATACCACACTCAAGTAATTACAAATGAGTCAGCATCCAATTACAAAATAAAAGTTTCCACATGTTACATCAAAAATTACACAAACCTGTCGGCTTCCAATTAGAATAATTCTTCACTTGTGTGACCTCAAAGTTTGTGCTATCATCCACATCACTAAAAAAATTTCTTGAACTGCTCTTTAACTGTATAAAACCAAATTCCATCCCGATTAGGATATATCATCCAATTTCCACAAACTGCTACTCAGGAACACTGCCTGAATACTGCTTCCACCAAAATGCTCATAACTTTCATGAATAAATGAATTACTATCTACGCTCTTAACCATTAACATATAACATATCAAACAGTAAATACTCAACATCACATAGCTTGATCTACAATATCCCACATGCGCTAATCAAAACACTATCTGCTCCTTTTCTAATCTCCAATAGATCACTGGTTGACATCAATGACAATCATAGTCATGAATGCAATAACAACTACTACAGAATGGATGCCAATACTCTGATAGGATATATTTAGCATTCATTCCTAACAATCTCCCTCATTGGCATTGATGGAAACATAGATGAAAAACATCCAATGCTCCATGAATCCAATACTACAACTCTGTTGCTCTTCAAAAAATATTTTCAAATCCTCTTCATCAATCAAATCTTGCTTCATTTTCCTATTTAGTTCTCTCCAATAGATGGTACAAATGGTTTTTCATGTACACATGTCCCCCATTGACATCAATGACAAAAATTTCATCATTATGTCAACAAAAACTCTAATGACAAAAGACACTATTTAGAAAATACATTCACTAGAGTCCTCATGACTCAGCTTAGATACACATAGTCCCCCATAGAGGAAGTACCAACATCCAATCCAAAAGAAAGATAAGGCTCATCTACCACTGGACAGATGCAACCAATCTGCATCACTTCTCAAAAGTAGGCTGGGGCATAACCCCAAGCATACCTCTCAGATACTCAAATGTATCCTTAGGAAAAGGCTTTGTAAATATGTCTGCAATCTGCTCCTTTGTGCTTATATACTCAAGTCTAACTTCTTTCTCAGCAACTTTCTCTCTTACTACATGATACTTTATCTCTATATGCTTTTTCTTAGAATGTAATACAAGGTTCTTATACATACTAACTGTGCTGGTATTATCACAATGTATAACAATAGGTTCAACACATTTTATTTCAATGTCCTTTAGCATCTACTTCATCCAAATTATCTAGTTGCAATTGTTTGTTGCTGCTACATATTCTACTTCTGCTATGCTTTGTGAAATAAAATTTTACTTCTTGCTTAGCCAAGAAACCAATCTTCCTCCAAGGAAAAATGGTCCACCATTGGTGCTCTTTTTATCATCAACACTGCCTCCCCAATAAGCATCTGTATATGTGCATAGGGTAAAATCATCAAAATTTTCATACCACAATCCATAGTCCACTATGCCTCTTAAATATCTCAATATCCTCTTTACTGCTGCATAATTTTATTCTCTAGGTTCAGCTTGAAATCTTGCTACAATTCCAACTAAATGTGCTATATCAGGTCATGTATGTGTCAAGTACTGCAATCCTCCAATCATAGATCTGTACTTCTTCTATTCAATTGTAGGAGTCTCATTTGTGCTAGATAATTTATGTCTAGTTACCATAGGTGTTCCAACTGGTTTACAGTTCTCCATTCCAAATCTCTTTAACAAATCATTCAAGTACTTTGTCTGGCTTACAAAGATACCATCACTATTTTTTTTTATCTGTAATCCAAAAAAGTATTTCATTTCACCAATCATACTCATTTCAAATTCAGTTTTCATTTCATCAGCAAATTTATCACTAGCTTCATCTTCTCCTCCAAAAATAATGTCATCAACAAAAATAACTATAATTAACAAACCATTTTCAATTTCTTTTGTGTATAGGTTGTTATCAGCTATTCCTTTTGTAAATCCCAATTTTAAAAAATACTTATCCAATCTTGCATACCAAGTTCTAGGTGCTTGCTTTAGTCCATATAAGGATTTCTTCAGTTTACATACCATGTCTCCTTCTTGAGTCAAAGGAAAACCTTCAGGCTGCTCAATGTAGATTTCTTCTTCCAATTCTCCATTTAAAAATGTTGACTTCACATCCATCTGATATACTTTGAATTTCTTAAAAGATGCATAGGCCAAAAACATTCTTACTACTTCAATTCTTGCTACTGGTGCAAAAGTTTCTTCATAATCAATTCCTTCTTGCTGTGAGTATCCCTTACATACCAATCTTGCTTTATTTCTTACTACTTCTCCATGTTCATTCATCTTGTTTCTGAATACCCATTTAGTTCCAATAACATTCTTATCTTTAGGTCTAGGGACCAATTCCCATGTCTTGTTCTTTTCAATTTGGTCTAGTTCTTCTTTCATATCTTTAAGCCAATGTTCATCTTCACAAGCTTCACTAGTAGATTTAGGTTCAATTTGAGAAATCAAACATAACTATTCTTGTACCTTATTTTGAGTTAGAACTCCTCTATCTATGCTTCCAATAATTTTCTCAATAGTATGATTCCTTGATAAGTTCCTATTAGGTGTCACTGTCTCAGATCTCACTTCAGGTGTCGATTCTTCAATGATTTTACTATGGCTTTTATTCAACAAGTCACTATTAGTTTCATAGAATAATTTAGTAGTTTTAGTGTTAGGTTTAGGATGAGTTCCTTCATTAGATTCATAATCAAGCAATTTTTCCTAAATTTTGAACTTTTCATCAACTTTAACATTTGCGCTTTCAACAATAGTCTTAGTTCTCTTGTTATAACATCTATAAGCTTTTCTCTTCAAAGAATATCCAAGAAATATACCTTCATCACTTCAAGGATCAAACTTTCCAATATCATCATCTCTCTTTATATAACATTTTCTTCCAAAAATTCTAAAATACTTAACCGAGGGTGCATGTCCAAACCATAATTCATAAGGTGTCTTGTCTGTGTCTGCTCTGATTTGTACTCTGTTCATTGTATACACTGTTGTGTTCACTGGTTCTCTCCAGAATATCTTCGCTAAATCATTCTCAAATAACATAGCTCTTGCTACTTCAGTCACTAATTTGTTTCTTTCTGCAATACCATTTTGTTCAGGTGTTCTAGGGGCTAAAAACTGTCTCTTAATACCATTCACTTCACAAAAGGTGTTAAAATCTCTAGAAGTAAATTCTCCACCTCTATTAGATCTCAAACATTTAATTTTCATTCCGGATTCATTCTCAACTTTATTCTTAATGATCTTAAACTTATCAAATGCTTTAGATTTTTCTTTAAGAAATGCAATCCACATCATTCTTGTAAAATCATCAACAAGAATCATAAAATACCTTTCTCCATAGAATCCTCTAGTCCTTGTAGAACCGCTCAAATTTGTATGAACAATCTCCAACTTCTTTGCAGATGTAAACTTCTTACTAGGAAATGAACTTATCTTTTGTTTTACCATCACACATTCCTTGCAAATCATGTTAGTAGGCTTCATAATAATAAACAAATCTCTTACTGCAAGTGTAGTACTTATTTTCACAATGTTATCAAAATTTATATGACAAAATCTTCTGTTGCATAACCAACTGTCATCAATCTTAGTAATCAAACATGTCATCTCAGTAGAATTCAACTGAAATACATTACCTCTGGTTCTAGATCCAATTCCAATCAAATTTCCATCTTTATCTTTTATCACACAAGTTTTCTCAGTAAACTAATCTTTATATCCCTTATCAACTAACTATCCAACACTCAAAAGATTATATTTCAAACCATCCACAAAGTAAACATCATCAGTATTAGTCTTCCCATCAAGAGTAATAGATCCTATACCTTTAATCAAACAAGGTGCATTGTTTCCAACTCTAACAACTCCTCCATCATGATTGTTAAACTTTATGAAATTTTTCATGTCTCTAGTCATATGATGTGAACAACCACTATCTATAATCCAATCAGCTTTCTTTTCAACTTGAGAAACTAGGAGTTTTTCTTACTTAACATCTGTTTCAGGATTTTCTTGTTTAATTGCTACAAATCCTATGTCATCATTATTCTGTAAGGAAACTTAGGTGCGGAAACAACTTCCTACGCTAATCTCTATAGGAGAGTATTGTGCAAATTCTTATAAATCCTTACAATTTCAGATTCGTTAACTACTTTAACAAAGATATTGCAACCACATACCATGCATACAGAAAAATAGAGAATGACACAATGATATACCCTGGGGAAAACCTTTCGGTAAAAAACCCCAGCACTCCAAAACTTGCATAATGTATTATCTTCAACACAAAGATTACAATACACTTGCAATGCAAGTTCTTTCAGGAAATGAGAGACAAAGCCAACAAGACTTAAATTTCTATTATATTTCTCCCATAAGAGCAGCATCATATATATAGACTCCTCTGGACCCAAAAATAGGCACAACAACCAAGACCCATGCACAAAGCCACATGTACATAGTTTTTACATGCAATCCCAAGAATAGGCATCCATCCCTAGAATAGACTATGACAGCTTGTCATAGAATCTACCAAAAATAACGGTCACAAGAGAAGTGTAAGAGAATCTGTCATACCAACCTATTTTTGGCATATTCTCTTACACACACCAACCACTTCTTCTTGGGTGCCCAAATAGGCCCAAGTCACAAGATGCTCTTACACCTGTCATAGCACATTCCTTAAGTAGTTCTTACGCATCATAGGAATCCGTCATGACCATTTCAGTCATGATCTCCTTACGCACAAGATGCTGACACATCAAGTGGAGTGACACATCAACATGCCAACTAGACATGTACACACACTTAATTACATTATTTGCAAAAAAATACATTTACAAAAAAAATAATAAGAATAGGAATTATCCAAGGTTGAGACACCTTATTCCTAACATTCTCCCACTTGTCGAACACCTTGTAAGATCAACAGGAACATAACAGGAACTTTAACCGCTATAGGCCAAAAGGCCCATAGACTCCAAACACCATCTGAACTTCTCAGTGCCCACTGGTTTTTTTAATGCATCTGCAACATTTTTCACAGTATCTACCTTCTCCAAATTTACCTTTCCATCTTCCACCATATCTCTCACAAAGTGAAACTGCACATCAATGTGCTTTGTTCTGGCATGGAAAGTTGGATTCTTTGCAAGGCAAATAGCGCTCTGACTGTCACACCAAATAGTAATCTGTTCTGCATCAACACCAACATTGGAACACAATATTCTAAGCAAAATGGCTTCTTTACAAGCATAAGTAGCAGCCATGTACTCAGCTTCTGTAGTGGACAAAGTAACCATAGGTTATCGCTTACTCATCCAACTGATGGCACCACCAAACATATTGAACACATAAGCACTGGTGGATCTCCTACTGTCAATATCACCTACCCAATCCGAATCCACAAACCCACGAATACAAACTGAATGTGGAGATCCAGAAGAGTTACCATGATAACATATGGAGTAATCTGATGTACCCCTCAAATATCTGAATACTTGCTTAACTGCATCCCAATGTACTCGTCCATGATTAGCCATAAACTGACTCAGGACTCCCACTACTTGGGCAATGTCTGGTCTAGTATAGACCATAGCATACATAAGACTGCCAACTACACTAGCATAAGGTACTCTACTCATGTCCTCCACCTCACTAGGAGATTTTGGACAATCATCTACAGATAACTTTGTTCCCATAGAAATAGGAACACATAGTGGTCTACAATTTGCCATGCTGAACCTATCCAACACAGACTTCACATACTTACTCTGACTCAACCAAAGTTTTTTGTTAGACCTGTCTCTACTGATTTCCATACCCAAGATGTACCTAGCTGCCCCAAGATCTTTCATCTCAAACTGTGCTGACAACTGAGATTTAAAATAAAAAATCATACCCTTACCCTTCCCAAACAACAACATATCATCAACATATAATGCAACAATAAGAAGGCGATCATTTTCAACTCTGAAATAAACACAATGATCTGATTTTGATCTTACAAATCCAATTGACAACACAAAGGCATCAAACTTAAGGTACCACATCCTAGGAGATTGCTTCAAACCATATAGAGATTTCTTTAATTTGCAAACTAAGGATTCTTTACCTTTAACAATGTAGTGCTCAGGCTGTGACATATGAATCTCTTCCTCCAAATCACCATGAAGGAAAGTTGACTTCACATCCATCTATTCTATCTCTAAATCATATGATGCAGCAAGAGATAATAGAAATCTAATGGATGTCAACTTTGCAACAGGAGAGAATATTTCACCATAATCTATTCCCTCTACCTGTGAATACCCCTTTGCAACCAATCTAGCTTTATAGCTTTCAACACTACCATCTGCACATAATTTCTTCTTGAACACCCATTTACAGCCAACAAATTTTCTCCCTTTAGGAAAAGGTACAAGGTCCCAAGTTTTGTTTTTCTCCAATGAAGCCATCTCATCATCCATAGCGTCAATCTAGGAACCTGCATCTTCCATGCCCAAAGCCTCTTTCACAGATCTAGGCTCATCAGTGTTAGTAATCAAAGCAAAGGCACAACTGGAATCTAACATAGAATAACCAAACCTTTCTGGTTGCTTTCTTTCTCTCGTGGATCTCCTCAAGGGCTGCGGTTGAGGTTGTTCTTCCTCTTCTTCCGAACTATCAGAGCTGCTAGAGCTCTCCTCATCATTAGACCCAACATGGTCTCTCTGTTCAGTCTTCTCAGGGGTAGGAGGCAACTGAACAACATCTTTTTCCTTTTCTTTTTCATCTATTTGTAGCACAATAGGAGAAGATGTTAGCTCTCTGAAAATAACATTTCTACTATACAAAACCTTAATAGTCACAGGATCCCAAAGCTTGTATCCTTTCACACCAGCACTGTATCCAATGAAAATACATTTAACAGCTTTGTTTTCCAACTTAGATCTTTTCTCCTTTGGAACATGTGCATAAGCTTCACAACCAAAAACACAAAGATGTCTAATTGAAGGCTTCTTACCAGACCACACCTCCATGGGTGTCTTACCAACAAGGGCTGATGTAGGAGATCTATTAACCAGATAGCAAGTAGTGGCCATAGCTTCAGCCCAAAACCTTTGTTCTAAACCAGCTCCACTAAGCATACTCCTAGCCTTCTCCATCAGTGTCCTGTTCATTCTCTCTACAACTCCATTTTGTTGTGGGGTATAAGGAGTTTTCTTATGCTTCTCGATACCTCATTCTTTACAGAACTGTTCAAACTCTACTGAGAAAAACTCACCACCATTATCAGTTCTCACACACTTAATCTTCTTACTAGTCTGATTCTCTACAAGAGCTTTAAATTCCTTGAAACGACTAAAGACTTGTTTCTTACTTTTAAGGAAATAAATCCAAATCCTTCTACTATAATCATCTATGAAAGATACAAAAAATATAGACTTGGAGATTGAAGGAACTTTTACAGGACCAAATACATCAGAATGAATAAGATCCAAAACATCAGAAGATTTGTGAGAACTAGAGTAAAACTGAACATGATTTTGTTTACCATAGACACAATGTTCTTAGAAGTCAAACTTGAGATTGCAATCATTTAACCCCTCAATGAGATTTTTATTTTTCAGGGTTCTGAGACCCTTTTCATCAATATGGCCAAATCTCATATGCCACAACATTGTCTTTTCTACAAGAAGCTTACCTTCCAAAGTGTTTGTACTACCATCGAAACCAATAGCCACAGACTTCTTCACTGCTTGTTCAGATGGTGAGGATGAAGAACTATTACATAAAGGAATACATGCATCTAGCTGAAATAAGGTACCTCTCCTAGTACCCCTTGCAAGCACTATCGATCCTCTCATCATCTTGCATCCTTCTTTCGAAAAAAAAACTTGCACACCTACATCATTCAGCATACTTACAGATAATAGGTTTCATGCCAAACCTGGAATGTGCATAACTCTGTTGATTCCCTTTACTCATCCATCAGGAAATTTGATAGTGACCCTTCCGCGTCCAACTATCTTTAGGTGAGAATCATCACCCAAGTACACCTTTCCACCATCGAACTCTTCATATTTTGAGAACCAGTTTCGATGAGAGGTCATGTGAAAAGATGCACCCGAGTCAACCAACCACACATCATGGGTTGCCAAAGCTGCGATGAATGCATCGCCATCTTCTTGAGATCTTTCTGAAGCTGAATCTAAACCTTTCTTCTTCTTCTTCAGCTCTTTGTAGTCTTTACGGAAGTGCCCAGATTTATCATAGTTCCAACATTTTTCCTTGGACTTATTGGAATTCTTTGACTTCCCATGGGATTTGGATCTACCCTTATTGTCAGACTTATTGTCATTTTTCTTCCCTCTTTCAGTGGATCTTCCACGAACAGCAAGGGCTTCTTTTTCTGAAATGGAAGCCTTTCTTCGCATCTCCTCTGATAGTAGCGAAGACACCACATCATCCATTTTGAAGGTGACTAAAGTGCTTCCGAGAGCCATCACAAGATGGTCCCATGAATCTGGTAAAGAACACAAAAGTGTGTAGCAATGATCCTCCTCCTCTAACTTGACACCAACTGATGTCAATTGTGCAGCTAGCATATTAAATGCATTTAAATGATTCGTTAAGGATCCACCTTCCTCCATTCATAGAGAGTACAACTTCTTCCTTAGGAACAACTTGTTCACCAGAGATTTGGCCTGATACACGGCCACAAGTCTTTCCCACAAACTATTTGTGGTTTTCTCATCTAGAACATTCAGAAGAACTGCATCGGTTAAACAGAGTCTTATGAGACCCTTAGCTTTATGGTCTTTGATATCCCAATCTACTTGAGCTATAGTTGCTAGTCTTGTAGCACTTGAAGTCACTTCCCATAGGTCACGATCTTCCAACATGTCTTCCATCTTGAGTTTCCACAACTCAAAATTAGTGCCATTAAATTTCTCCACCTCCATTCTTCCATATGATGAACTTGCCATCTCAATTTGCAAATAAGATTTAGAATGCTCTGCAAAAAACTCCCACTCAAACTTGAGATCAGCTCAAAAAACCCTACCCAACAACTAGGATCAAAATTTGATCAAGCTCTGATACCACTTGTAAGGAAACTCAGGTGTGGAAAAAACTTCCTATGCTAATCTCTATAGGAGAGTATTGTGAAAATTCTTATAAATCCTTACAATTTCAGATTTGTTAACTACTTTAACAAAGATATTGCAACCACATACCATGCATATAGAAAAATAGAGAATGACACAATGATATACCCTGGGGAAAACCTTTCGGTAAAAAACCCCAGCACTCCAAAAATTTCACAATGTATTATCTTCAACACAAAGATTACAATACACTTGCAATGCAAGTTCTTTCAGGAAATGAGAGACAAAGCCAACAAGACTTAAATTTTTGTTATATTTCTCCCATAGGAGTAGCATCATATATATAGACTCCTCTGGACCCAAAAATAGGCACAACCACCAAGACCCATGCACAAAGCCACATGTACACAGTTGTTACATGCAATCCCAAGAATAGGCGTCCATCCCTAGAATAGACTATGACAACTTGTCATAGAATCCGCCAAAAATAATGGTCACAAGAGAAGTGTAAGAGACTCTGTCATACCAACCTATTTTTGGCATATTCTCTTACACACACCAACCACTTGTTCTTGGGCACCCAAATAGGCCCAAGTCATAAGATGCTCTTACACCTGTCATAGCACATTCCTTAAATAGTTCTTACGCATCATAGGAATCTGTCATGACCGTTTCAGTCATGATCTCCTTACGCACAAGATGCTGACACATCAAGTGGAGTGACACATCAACATGCCAACTAGACATGTACACTCACACTTAATTACATTATTTGCAAAAAAATACATTTACAAAACAAATAATAAGAATAGGAATTATCCAAGGTTGAGACACCTTATTCCTAACATATTCTCAGTATCACTTTCACTTAAAGTTCTCTCTATACTAGCTTCAAGATCTTCATCATTAGCATAATAACATTCCTTAGATCTTCTAGACTTGGAATTGTTTCTGTACTTTTTAATTCTCTTAGGACATTTAGATGCAAAATGACCATATTCTTGACAAGTCCAACATTTAAAAAAATTCTTACCGTCTGGTTCTCTCTTCACAAGGCAATACCTTCTTCAATCTTCCTATCTTCTTCATTTCTAGATCTGCTACTACCAGCATAATCTCTGCTCACACTGATGCTTCTTGACAAAGTAGGGTGAACACTATGAGCACCAAATGATGTCTCCATTTTAGGCAAATCTCTTGATAACGTCAAGTTAATTTCTGCTACTTCCAATCTTCCAAGAAGAGTCTCTCTTGTAAAGTTCAAAGTACAAGGTATAACTTGTTCAATCATCTGTGTTGTCTTCTTAAATGCAGAAGTCAATGTCCTCAGAATTTTCCATATAACTTCATTTTCTATCTTTGTTCCTCCACAAGATTTTATGCTTGCAATAATTTCTAACATTCTACCAATATAGCTTCTAATAGATTCATCTTCCATCATTATTATATCTTCAAATGCACATATCCAATTATGTAATCTGACTTTCTTTGCATGTTCATCACCTTCAAAAGTAGAGTGTAAAGCTTTCCAAATTTCATGAGATGTTTTCAAACATTTTACCTGACTATACTCATTTTCTGGAAGGGCTGTCAAAAGTGCTTCTCTAGAAAGTCTGTTACACATGAATAGATCTCTCTCATCATTAGAACATGTTTCAAGATTATCCTCATCAATGATAGTCTTCTCATTCTTTGTATTCAACCAATAACCTGGTCCTAAACATAGTAGATGTGTCTTCATCTTTTCTTTCCAGCTATCAAAATTTACTCCATCAAACTTAGGGCTTTCTTTCCTGAAATTCACCATGGATCTCCTTAAGATGCTAACTTTTCTTTCAAGGACTTGCCACTTTGATACCAATTGTTAGAAATTAAAGTCCACCAAGATAACTAAGAGGGGGGGGGGTGAGTCAGTTATCTGATAATTATAACTTTTATCAACTTCAATAGATTTTAACCATGTAAGCAATATAATTACCAACCATAGAAAGATATTCATACACAATAACACAATGACACAAGATATGTTGACTAGGGAACCTCTTGATCAAAGAGTAAACCCCGGTGGGAATGATGCCCACAAAAGATGCACTAATATGAATATTCCTTGTGAAAGGATGGACTTTGATAGGAGTTTTATGAAATACATTTAGTACATATGAATCTCTGTTAGGAGATTTTGAATCTCTGCTAAAAGATTCTAACTCTATTAGGAGTTATGGAAGATAGAAGGATCCATTACCCAAATAGCTTCAATGGAAAGATCACTAAACACACTGTCCAACTGATCTCTAGATTATTCAACAAAATAATATCAATTCATTACTAATCTCAACAATATATTACCTCTTCTCTGACTATGCCAAACCGCACTCACTGCTACATCAGATCTCAATTTCAGATCTTTGTACCTCGCATGTCTTGCTTCATAAATTCACTTTCACAATTATTCACTTTATCAATTCCACACATCACACACACTTACAGCAAGGAAAAAAATTCCTTCCTTTATACAACACTGAAGTAATTACAAATGAGTTGGCATCCAATTACAAAATAAAAGTTTCCACACGTTACATCAAAAATTACAGAAAACTGTCAACTTCCAATTAGACTAATTGATCACTCATGTGACCTCAAAGTTTGCATTGTCATCCACATCACTAACAACATGTCTTCAACTACTTTTTAACTGTGCAAAACTAGATTCCATCCCGATTAGGAGATATCATCCAATTTCCACAAACTGCTACTCAGGAACACTGCCTGAATATTGCTTCCACCAAAATGCTCATAACTTTCATGAATAAATGAATTACTATCTGTGCTCTTAACCATTAAAATATAACATATCAAAGAGTAAATCCTCAACATCACATAGCTTGATCTGCAATATCCCATGTGTGCTAATCAAAACATTATCTACTCCTCTGCTAATCTCTAGTAGATCACTACGTTGACATCAATGAAAATCATAGTCATAATGTAAAAACAACTACTACAGAATGACTGCCAATACTCCCATAGGATATATTTAGCATTCATTCCTAACATGTTACTTGTTATGAACCTAGGATGGAGGTGAAATCATTGGGAAATCCCATTGTTGGTGAATAGATTTTTGAATCAGGGTAGTTTGTGAAGATGTTCAATAGATCATCGACTCTGAAGAAGCTATAATATTGCAATCTGATCATCGACCTGAGGAAGTTGCACCTTGGGAGAGAAGGGAAGAAGTTGATGAGAAAGGTTGACCATTTGGTTGAAGATAGGGTCTTTATCCAACTTGAGAAGAAGCTTGAGGATATTCAGAGGTTGAATTGCAGTTGGCATATACCAATCTAGAAGATGATTGTTTGGCCTATGAAAATTCTTGTTCAAAGAAGGAAAAGGAAAGTTTAGGTTTTTTTTTAAGAGATAAATCTTGAAGAGGTAAACATTGACCTTTCTGAGGTTGAGGTGGTAGATCAAGTCAGTTTTCATGATCATGTGATTGGGTCTAATATGAAAATTGCATAGAATCTTGTTGTTAATAATGAGATTATTGATGATGTGGAGGAGTTACCTTTTTCTAAGGTGTTGAGGATGTTGATATTGATGAACTTATTGATAGGTTTTTCATTGGAGATGATAATCCTATTGTTGACAAGGAGTTGCAAATTGGGTTTTCCATTTGGATGTTGTTACTTGTCTTGAAGAATTGAAAATGGTGATTAAGGATATAGAGGTGGTTGATGAAGATGGTGGTCATCTTGAATTCCTTGTTGCCAATAAGATGATGGTGGAATATGATGAGTTGCATGAATTTTTTGTGAAGGAGAATGAAGATCTGATACATTATGTTGAGGATTTTGATTACTTTTTTTTTCTTTTTAGTAGGTGTGTTGACTGGTTAGTTATAGTGCAGAGGATTCAGAGGTTTGATTGGAGGAAGAAGAGGTTACTTATGTGTAGGTTCATATTCTTTCCTTTGAGGATTGGGAAACGGATGGTCAAGATGAGGTTGTGTTCCAATGTTATTGTGGCATCAAAGTGGGAGGCACACATTTCTATCTACCTCGGGTGTCTGATGTAGGAGCATCTTGGGTTCCTGGTGATCTAACATCATCTTGTAGGAATTTCCTTGTGGTTTGATGAAATTCCTTGTTTTGGGAAATTTTCATAGATTCTATGTGTGGATGATTTGTAGAGATCTTTAACATGTGTGATGAAAAGGGTTTGTTCCTTGTTGTTCATGGAGTCTATGTCTATGATCACACCTCTTTAGGTGGTGTGGATTGTGAAATATGGCATGTTATTTTCTATGTGGTCATGTCCTTTATGTCATTGGTTCAGTTTCATTCACCAGCTAATTGTTGTAGATTATGGTAGAGCTTTATGACTGATGGAGATGAATGGAAAGGATCTCGAGGTGGTCCTATGTCTAGATGACTTGGTGGTTGGATCACACCTTGTCAATCAATTAAATATTGTAATTTATTTGGGATCTAGGTTGACCTGGTCTAATATGTTTGTCTTAGGATATGTAATATCTTGAATGATGACCTATGATGGCTAGTATGTATAAATTTAGGGCTTTTTATTGTAAGAGTGGGGGGTGTTGGATAGCTCTAAAGTTTGACAAATCGGATTAGGGATCTGAGGTTCATTTCATTGTATTTGGCCTCAACCAGGAAGGCCTTACAACCTGACATGTTTGAAGACAATTTGATGTTACCTGATAACAAATTTGTTGTTATTTGGTTATATCTTTGTTGTGATTTTCTATTTTTCATTATGTTGACTCCTGCTGCAACATTGGACATCTCCTTTGGAGACTTCTCTAGTCTTGACTGCATTCAAAACTCCTAGATTTATCAACTTGACCATATGAATTGCTAAGTTTCTCCCAAGCTTCTTTGACTATGTTACAACCCCGTTGGCTAAAACTCGTGTAAATCATTATGACCACAACTTACAAAATTGTGACTTTAGGCAACATCTCATGAGATTTCTCTCTTCTCTCTTCTCTCAGCAATAGGGGAGGTTCCCTTCTTACTATAGGTGGATTCAATAGGAAATTAACTAAAATTATGAAAAGTGTGGTTCACTTAATCAATTCCTCTTTTTTCAGGAATGATTTACATACAACTACAACTTTCCAACTTAGTAAGAAGTGTCTTATTGCTACGATAATACTGATGACCCTAGAATTGATGTAAGATCAATACCAGGGGAAATAGTTTACTTTTTTATATTTTGTGGAATAAGTAAAGGAACCCAAAGTCTCCTACAATTATCCTAAATTAGGATTCAAGTAGAATAACTAGTAAGGCACAAAGTCTCTTACCGAATACTCTCAAACTTAATAAAAATACCTATAACTAAAGCTCAAATTCTTTAGTTCTAAGTAATTGTAGCCACTACCAACTATACCAATTTTTCCTCCTATAGCAAAAAGTCTTCAAAAGTTTAAATTGGTGATCCAAATGCAATAGGAAGCTCAAAGTTTGCACAATTGAATTAAAATCCCTCTTGGGAAAAAATCAAAAGCTCATAATCAATATAAAAAAAAATTCATCACATAACACCTTGAATCAACACAAATTTTGAAAGCAAGTTTCCCCTTTTATTGCAAGCAATTCAATTTACATCTAAGCTCAAAGTCTTAGAGTGTAATTACAAATTGGTATAATTTTCTTGCATTTCCAAAAGATGATTATTTACAATGAGCTCCCTCCTTTATATAAGAAAAGAATGGAGAGAAAGGTGGATAAAGAAAGGGAAAACCCTTAACCACCTTGACTTATTATCTAAAAAACTTTTAACTAACTTTGATTTATTCAATGCTATAAGGCTTAAAGCACTTGCAACATGATTACATGTTATAGCTTAGCATGTGATACTATCACATACAAGTACATCATGTTATTGATGTAATCCATCAAATACAAATTACAAATACATGATAAAAATATTCTAAGTGGCTGAAAAGACATGACCCCTATTACATCATTCTTTAGTGGTCTTTGTGCTACTATAGTATATCCAATGTGTTATGGTTTATTGAAAGCATCTTGAACTGGAATATGAATACACATCCTTGATTGTTGGGTTGACTGTTCATTGACCATTTTTGTCTTGAAAGAATTCTATATTTGTAATCATTCTTTCACCTCCTTGTAGGGTTCATTATATGATCATCTTTCCTCGTGTCCCTCTTTCTCCTATACATGTCTCCAGGTTTATGCATGTTATCTTTCTTGAGTTTCCAGAAAAATCCATAACATGGTCTTTTAAGCTCAAAATTTCTAGATCTAGAAGAGTATTCATATAGAATAGGAATGTATTTGAGCAACAAAGGGTGAAGGATTTTAGGCTAAACTAGCTCTTTATATGAAGTAAAAACTCAAAATGGTATTTTTGAAGGGGGTTACATATGTAGAAAGAAAGCTTTATGCATGGAAAATGCATGGAAAATGGGTAGCATAACATGTACTTATAATGAATCATTATGTTTTCATCATAAGAAAATGTGGAAGAAACCACCATCATGAGTTTTAAGTCACATGGAAGAGTTATAACAAGTACTGATGAAGTGTGTGCAAGCTTGAAGATGAGATTTTTGGATGCAAAAACATGTGAAAAAGTGATCTCTCTTTCTTTGATGATTTCTTTCAAGAATGGGGTTTTTAATCCCAACTGCATATACAAGTAAGATGAAGTACTTGCATATGCAACATGGATAATTTAGATAGAAGATAGAAGGAGAACATCATATACATCATGCAAATATGAAAATAGAAATGAAATGATTTGCAAGAACAAAAGAATAAACATACATACAATATAGCCCAATGAAATTGACAAAGATCTTACCTCTTTCCCTCAAGAAGCAAAGGAAGAAGTCTCTTTAATCTCTTATGCAAAATCTGAAAATGAATCCAATAAGATTTTTGGATTTAGAAAGATTGCATGAATGAGACTTAAAAATATTTTTAATCTTGACTCAATCCTTGCAAAATGAATGCATTTTTGAGTCAAAATCTATTGCTTTCCAAGTGTTGAACAATAGAGTTATAAAATGCATAAAAATAGCAACTATTTTGAAGCATTCAAACTTGAAAAATGTTTGAAGAGATTGCAATGTGTATATACAACCAAAAATGACGTCTAGGGCATTAAAATGAAAGTTCGATGGATGAAAAAAAGATGGAATAAAACATTTATTTCATTTGGAGGCCTTCTTGACACCCAATGTTGAGGTTACAAGCAAAAATCTTCTCTTAATGGGTCATTTTTGGCCAAAATGTGCCCTAGGATAGACTTCTTTTGCTTGAAAAATTGCTGCCAAAGGAAGGAAAGCCCAAATTCATGCAAGAATGTTTAAAAATGTGTTTTTAGAATGCAAAAAGATATGCATTTGGTCTACCAAATGACATCCCAGCTCAAACGCTCAAGGAAAGCAAGAAAAAATGTGTTTTCCAAGTTGAAAGCATGTACTTTCCTCCCAAAATTGTCACCCTTGTGCTTTTAAAAGCAAAAATTAAGGTAAAAACATAACAATATTTTTTTCTAGAATTAAAAACACATGCTTTTTTACTCAAAAGAAAACACTATGCCCTTTAAGTTATTAAAAATGGACTTTTACATGCTAAAAACACATGTTTTTTTACTCAAAAAATCCAGCTTTATGTTTTTAAGTCATTACTCAAGTCAAAACACATAATGTCATATTTTTTAAATTCAATAATATATGTTATTTGGTTGAAAAAACCACTTTTTACCTTTAATTAATTAATAATGGGCTTTCAGAATGCAATAACATGTGTTATTGGGGTAAAATTCCCCACTATAAAGCCTTTTAATTTAAAAGGTTTGTAATAACAAGCTTTTTATATGCAAACGAGTTTAAAAATCCCACTTACACATGTTAAGTTACATATTTTTAATTTAAAACATGCATTTGCATTTAAAAAGTCCACTTTTGTGCATTTGGGACTTAGTATTCATTGATAGTAGGTTTTAGAAAGTGATTTGCATGTGGATGATATGCAATGTGTAATAAAAAATCCACCTTTACGCATTTAAAGTGTCTCATGTAATTATTTTTAATATGTAACTATAGTTTTCAATAAAGTAACATGAAAATACTCTAGAAAAAGCCAATTTTCATTAAAACATTAAAAACTATGGTCAAATCAACTCAAAATGAATTGAAATTTTAAAATGGATGTCAAAATCCACTTTAGATATTAATAAATAATTTTATTTTAAGTGGAAAACTAGAAAAAGGCTCTGTGCTCTGCTAGGGTTTAGTATTGCATTGCTTTTTTGCATCCTTCTATCCTTTAATACCGCAGTTATTGTAGAAAATCACCTGTTATTTATGGCTTCGGCCACAGTTCACCCAAGAATTGATGCCGGTGCTGGTGTGGTAACAGATAGCAATGGCACCTCCAAGCAAGAGATCCGACAAGTTTGTTCCCAAAGTGTTTCATGAGGTATGTCCCAGCCTGATATTGTTTTACCCATTCATGAGTTTGACAATGCATGTACTTGGCTTGAAACGCACATCCTTATTGGTTATTTTCTGGGATGATACCCTCCTAAAAATGTTATTAAAGATTGGGTTGCAAAATCCTGGACTCCTCATGGAATCCACTTGCATGACATTCAAAGTCTCACCAAGTGTTTTTTTGTGTTTCATTTTTCTAGTCCCACCCATGTGGATGCCATTTTTTCCAAAGGACCCTGGAATCTTAGGGCTTCCCTTTTAATTTCTAATGCTAGTCTCAAGACGTTTCTATCTGTAATGACAAGAAACTAAAAGTTCCTATGTGGGTTGAGTTTCCTAGTCTCCCTCTACCCTATTGGCCTTTCATGCATGCCATTGCGCAAATGCTAGGTAGGTTATATGTAGTGAGCATGACCATTTTCTTAATCCTTGGCCTCAGAAGAGGCTCTATGTTGAGGTCAACCTTTCCAAGGACTTTAAAGAGTCTATTGAGATTCAGGTTGGTGAGACCACCTTCACTTAGAAGGTTCTTTATCTCAACCTTCCCAACTCTTGTTATCATTGTCACTTTGCAGAGTACAAGATTAAGGAATTCCCTTTGGCAATTCCTCACACCAAATCTCCTCCTAAGGATTCTGGTTCTCGACCAGCTGATTCTAGAAAAAAGAGGAAAAAAAGAAAGACAACTAGGTTATATTTGGCCACAAGAACAAGCAAGCCAAGCCTGCTGCTTTAGCTTCCGCATCTTAGCCGCTACCTCCTCCTATTGAGGCTCGTGCTGAGAATATTGCCTGAATTTCAAACCTTGGCCTGCAGGGGAAGGAGGTTTTTTATTCTAGTTTTACCCCTCCTTGGGTCTACACACCTCAGGCGGCTTTTGTGATTTCTTCCCCTCTTCATTTTCACCATTTTCGTAGCTCTCCTAGGCATGCTAAGACTGAGCTTGAGGGCATTGAAGAAAAGTAGAGAAATATTTCCATGGAGGCTCCTAGGAATGATTTCACTTCAACATATTTGTCAAATAGTTTTACTTCCCTTGGGGAAGGTGATGGTATGGACAACACTATTTTCTCATGAAATACATCACATGGAATGTTTGAGGTCTGATAGACCTACCCATAAATTATTTTGTTAGGGATGTGTGTCGTTGTGTTAGTCATCTAGATGTTTTATGCCTCCAGGAAGTTAAAATTTCTTGTTTTTTTCTTGATGCTACATGCAAGGTTATTTTGCCTAAGAGCCTTGCTCTCTATTCTCAACATGAGGCTGGTCGAGGTGGAGTTGTTACTCTCCTTTCTCCTCATTGACATTCCTTTTTGGTTAATCATGGCTCAGATTCCATGCAGAGAACTATTTGGGCCACTTTAATTATTGAGAATCATTCTTTTGGCATAGTTAATGTTTATGCTCCCAATGATGTTGTTGAGAGATCTCACCTTTAGTGTTAGCTTGTGGATTCTCTACCACCTGCAAGTTGACTTTTTTGTGGTGATTTTAATATGGTGGAAATGGCTTTTGACAAGGATAGCCTTTTTCCTTTTTGATGGAAAGCTGGTGAGAGTGAAGCCTAGTACTACATGCATAATAAATTGGGGATTTTTTATCCTAATGTTGGTCATCACCGTCCTGATGGGGTTTGGAAGACTTGGTCTAACTTTAGAGCTTCTTCTGATAGAATGCATAAAAGGCTTGACCGTGCTATGATTTTGGCCCAAAATTGTTTCTCTTTTTATGAGAAGCAAGCCTTACCGGTTACTCCTCTTGTTGATGTGACCTTTTTAGATCATTTCCCCATTCAATTTAATATTGTTTGGTAGATAGCTAAGGCACTGCCTCCCACCACTCAATTTTTTTTAATACTTATGTCCTTCACCACCCCTCCATGGTGGCCCACATTCATTGGGTTTGGAACCTTGAGCCTCAGTCGTCACATTCACCTAGATGGATTCAATGGTGGAATGATGCCATCTGGCATTTGACACGTTTTCTATGCATTTATGGTAGGCAAATTTATAAGTATCACCATAGATCCTATTATGTCAACACAAAATCTCTTCATGTTGCCACAAAGGCCTTAGCCCAAGATCCATTCAATCAAGATCTACAACTCCACCTTGCCAAGATTCATCATCAAAAGAAAGTTGCAGACAATTATGCTGCCAGCAGTGCTCAGATCAAAGCTCGTATGCACTAGTTAAAAGTCAGAGATAAATCTTCTAAAGAATTTTTTTCTTCTCTCTATGCTCATCATAGCAATGTGGGCATAACCAGGATTAAAGAAGGTAAATGTCTCCTCACGGAGCTTCCTGATATCTTGTAGGCCTTTGTTTGTCATGATGAACATGTTTTTTCCACTCAAGGATCTTCTCCTACTAGTGATCAAGCTCTTGCTAATTTCATTGTTGTTGTCCCTCAATGTGTCTCCTCCTCTCAATGTGCTTTCTATGATTAAATTCTTACCTTGCAAGATCTTTATGAAGATGTTTTCTCTATGGTTGATGATAAAGCCCCAGGATGTGATGGCTTTCCCTGTGAGTTTTATAAGGTCCTCTGGGATGCTATTAGTCTTGATTTACATTAGGTCTACCTTGAAGCCTACCATTCCCAATCTCTTGGGGACATCATTAACTAAGGCAATATTAAATTCATTCCCAAATCTGGGGACCTGGAGGATATCTACAATTGATGGCCTATTACCTTGCTCAATGTCTCTTACAAGATCATTGCTAAGGCTCTGGCTCTCAAGCTCTATCACATTTTTCCTCAAATTGTTTGAGTAGAGAAACTATCTTTATCAAATCAAGATTTATTCTTGATAACATCATTGTGGTTGAAGGTCTAGAATAGGCTTGTAAGTCTCATCAAAAGACCCTTTTTCTCAAAATTGATTTTGCTAAAGCTTATTACCACATTGAATGGCCTTTTATTTTAGTTATGCTTCACACTCTTGGTTTTGGCCCTAGATTTCTTCAATCTATGCAGATGCTTTTTCATGATGCCTTTTCTTGCATCACCATCAATGGATGAAAGTCTTCTACTTTTTGGATCTTCTGATCTATTTGAAAGGGTTATCCTCTATCCCTTACCTTGTATGTTATGGCAGCCAAAGGCTTTGGCTATTTTCTATCTCATTCCATTTCTATGGGCCTATTCAGGAAATTGCTTTACCAGACTCTACCCAAAAATTGGTCAATGGCCATTTTGTTTATGATTCCTTTCTCACTCTCAAAGAGGATAAAGATAATATCAAGGCAACCTTGCAGTGTTTAGACACTATTTGTCTGGCCTTTGGTTCAGCCATTCAATGGCATAAAACCTTGTGCTTCAGGAAATCTACCCTTCCCGATCCACCCTGGTTTTCTTAGTTTGGATGGTCCAAGATTCAACATGTGGAATTTTTTCTCTTTCTCGGCATCCCCTTTTCCTTTCAAGCTACTTCTACAGAATTATGGAATGCATTTTTAGCCAAAATTGAAAATAAGCTTACCTATTGGGTCACCAAGTTGCTTTCTCTCGTTGGGAAGTTTCAGATCTACTCCAAAGTCTTGGTTGCTACTCATGTTTACTACTCTTGTTGGGCTACTTCAAAATCTTCTTACAAGAATCTAAAGAAATTACTATGGGATTTCCTTTGGGCTTCTAGTATTGATCATCATGGTTTTCACAGAGTGACTTTAGATTTATGTTGTCTCCCTAAGGCCTCTGGTGGGCTTGGTTTGTTAGGTACTCATAAACAAGGTCTGGCCCTTTGTGTGAAATGGATTGTGTGATGTCTTGCAGGAAATGAGGCCTAGAAAATTTTTCTTTGACATTGCATCTCTTCAGGGTATCCATTACACAAGCCTTCTTGGAAGGGGATTGGCTTTCAAACCCTTCTAGTTATGAATACCCCTATTTATATCTAGGGTAATTTTATTGTCAAGATTATTTGGAGAGTCTCGAAAGATTTCAAGCCTTGGCTCCACTGGGCTGGGAATGGTTTTCATGATGGTATTTCTCTCAACCAATAAAATATTTGGTGGTCCCCTTTGTTTTCTCAGTAGGGGCTTCCTCTAGCCAAAATCTAGGGGATGAGTGAACTTTGTTTTCACAAACGTGGCATTCAAACACCCAAAGATTTATTTTCTAGAACTAGTATGAGCTTCCTCTCTTGGGATGATCTTCGTGTTTAGTCTTGGCTCATCCACCCAGATTGTCAGACTTTTGACTTTCTTATCTTGACTATTTTGCCGCATTTCCTACATAAATTAGGACTTCAATAAGTTAAACCTTGGTGGAAAGAATGGAAATGGTACCTTAACACTCTATTTACTATTTATAAACCCAAGTTTGGGTATTCTTAGCTTGTACCTCATTTTCCTATGATTGTTTCTCTCAATCATGGATGGCACCTTTCATCCTCCCAAAAAACTTTAGTGATTTCATAATATTTGGGATGCTATTACTAAGCCCAAGATTGCTCACTTTTCCTGGCGTTTTCTTTACTAGGGTTTTCCTTTGGGAGCTCAACTCTAGCATTTGGGTGTGCCTGACCCTAAATTCCCTTTTTATGGGCATTCTAAAACCATTATGCATATTTTTTGGTTATGTTGCCAGGCTCAGAATTATTGGAACTGGATACATGACTTTTCTATGCCTTTCTGGCCTAAGCCTTTTTCCTGGCATATGGCGCTCCTAGGTGACTCACCTAGAATGTCTTCCCCGTATACCCAAATCTAGCATGCTTTTAGGATGGAGATCTTTTTTACTTTATGGAAAGACCGAAATGTTGTTCTTTTTTCTCATAGCTTTCTCGATATCAATATTTATCTCTATGCTAAAGCATGCTTATGAAATAATGTCATGATGTAGATTCAAGTTCAAGTTGACGAAGTGGCCCTAGAGGTCACCTATCTGTAGGAATTTCTATAGAACTAGGGAAATGCCCCATGTACATTTTCTCAGGTGCCATTAGAATCTCTCTTGGCTGACCACACACCACCTTGGGGCCACCATCATAGTTGGAGTTCCTTTTCTAGACATTCCAGAATGTCACACCCTTGGCATCACTGCTCTACCTCTCCTCCTTGGAGGGTTGTGGATGACAGCTGGGCTCCCTTGCTTGTTTCTATTGTGGCTGCTTTTTCTTGACCTTTAGACAGTGTTCCTACATGGCCTCTTGCCACTTCTAATAAGTTCCCCCACTTGGCACTTCCTATTTATCCTAGGCATGAGGAGGGAGAATTGGAGAAAGAAGAAGATAAAGATGATGGATGTGTAAGGAAAATCAGGTGTGGAAACAGCTTCCTACGCTAATCTCTATAGGAGAGTATTGTGCAAATTCTTATAAATCCTTACAATTTCAGATTCGTTAACTACTTTAACAAAGATATTGCAACCACATACCATGCATACATAAAAATAGAGAATGACACAATGATATACCCTGGGGAAACCTTTCGGTAAAAACCCTAGCACTCCAAAACCTACACAATGTATTGATCAAAACTATTACAGCTTACAATACACTTGCAATGCAAGTTCTTTTAGAAGATTTCTAAACCCTTGAAGACAAATCACGGCAGCATAAAAATGTTCCAACCATAAATTCGCATCACATCTCTTCGCAACCCTAAAAATCTTATATCATGCGCTTCACATTTTAGGACTACTCCCAAAGATAACCGTATTAGGGTTTTACCATTCTCTGAGAAAATAGGAACCCCAAAATTATTGGGGAAGAGTGTACAGTACTCAAATTTATTAGTTGCCACATGTCTTCACCTGTCATTGAATCTTCCTGACATAGCTCTTATGTGTCATAGGAATCCGTCATAATCATTTTAGTCATGATCTCCTTACACACAATTCAAGATGCTGACACATCAACATTATTTGCAAGAAATACATTTTACAAAACAAATAATAAGAATAGGAATTATCCAAGGTTGAGACACCTTATTCCTAATAGGATGGTCCCTCCGTGACTAGACCTTGGGGCCCAATATTTGGAGAAAATCTAATGATAGATATCCTCCTCCCTCTTCTTCTACTGCTCTTGCAGCTTGAGGGTTTCTTTCTTTATATGTGTTTTTTTATGAATAGTTGTACGTTTCTGGCCTAGGTGTCATGTGACTCTTCACAGGGTGACTTTTTCCCCTGACCCCTTTTTTGTGAATACTGTACTTTTATATTTTATTAATAGAAAAGGCCTCTATTCATCAAAAAATAATTATTTTGTGCAATTTCCAATAAAAAACCTACATTTAGAGGATTTTTACTAAGACGCATTGTCATCCTGAAAAACTCCACCTTTTCCTTTATAACTTGAGCTAGACAACTTTGTTTGAGGCCTAAATTAGCTCGAAACAAGCTAAATTCTAAGGGCTATTAACCTAAGGGGAAAAAAGATTAAAAATTATTTCCAAGAAAGGGAAAAATGAAGAATAAACTTGAATATTTCCAAAAATCAAGTGATTACAATCGGAGAATAGAAACTCGTTCTTACAATCCTTTAGGGGGATTAACTTGATGAAAACCTTCAAAATAATGCATAAATAATGCTACATAAATTCCAATTCAAGGATGAAAAACTACCTTCATGACACCTTATCAATGCATTAAAACATAGAGGATGCACCTACGAATCCATTTAAAAATTGTGTAGGCTTGCACAATTTTGTGATGTCAAAAATTAAGGACAACAACTAGCTCTAACTAGGGAACATACCTCATTTGTTCTTATAAACAATGAGAAATGTAGAATCCAGACCTCTAAGTGCCTTCATCTACTCCATTAGGCTATAGAGTCAAGTGACCAAAAACAAAAATACTCAAAAAGGATGACGTGAGGAACCCAAAGCAAAAATTAAAAAAACCTGTACAAATGCACTTATTGAAAACAAAGAAAAGCCTACCTAATTAAAACTAGCTGAAAATGCAACTTTTCAGATGAAACCATTTATTGGTTCAACAAAATAGCTACCTTTTTTTAGCAGCTTGTAGTATCTTGCATGTCCACAAACAAATTTGTATAGATGGAGCAAAAACAACTGGAGAAATGATGTCAATGCCTGATGTAACACCTCCTAGAAGGGATGAAGAAATTCACCTTTTTGAGATGAATCATATGTACTACTACTCTGAGATAGGTCCATGAATTCAGACTACTCTTGTTGAATTGAAGATGCTTCTTTGGCTTCTTCTTCAATTATATCTTCATGTTCAGGTACATGTGGATTGTCTAGATTTTTGTTGGCCTCTAACCAAGCTAGATGTCTTATTGGACATCCACTTGATTATACGAAGACAAAAATATTCTTGCATGTTGTAACTTTCTTGACTCATTAACCACTAGCACCTCAGGTTGATTGAGAAAATCTTTCTCATGTGATTCAAGTGAAAACATGACCGCACTACGTACCGTAGCATACTACTCACAAACTTAAGACATGGGAAAATTTTGATTACTTATGAGAGATTCTATTTCAAGCTATGGGGTAGGACATTCATGCAAAGTGTACCCAAGTTCATGAGCTTGAGACACAAATACATCATTTTCACCTTGATTAAGACTTTCTTGCATGTCCACTTTTATGACATGATTATCTTGAACTTTCGAAGAAATTTTTTCCTTAGTTTTTCATCATCGGCCTTCTGAGACTATGTGAACAAAATATGAGACTCACCAACTATGTCTTCTTCATTTTCATGGAAGAGAATAACAAGATCACTAGCTTCAGATATAGGTTACTTTTCTACTGCCTTTTTTTATGGTTCCTCAATAGTAATATTTTTTGGTGATGAAACTAAGTATAGTTGATTCCCAACAACAAAATTATGAGCAACATTTGGGAGAGGTGTTCTTGGTACATCTTTGTGGGGAATGAAGAACATGCCTTGAGCTATTTTCTTTTTGAGGGAAATCAACTCATTTTCTAACCTCTACACTGTAGGAACCTTCCTTGTGATGGAATAAAATGAATTAGAAGAAAGATAATTTTCTTCAAACCCACTTGCTTCGATTCTTATCTGCCCAAAAAGAATAAGATTGTATTCAATTTCAATCCCCAATGTATGTGTAGCTACAAGAGTATCTAGGACTACTCTTCTTAATAGAAAACTGACTTTCAAGATTTGAGCATTAACAAAGAAACACTTCAAATTTACAATAGTAGGTTGAGAAACAATTGGAATTCTTCATGTCAATTTGTTGAAATGATGAACAAATTTGTGTATAGGCATGTGAGATACCTTCTTCAGTTGAGTAAGTTGGGCCAGTAGTGCATGAGCATCTTCAGGAGGCTTGAATCTTTCTTGAAACTTGGTTATGTGAGTAGTCTAGTTTGTAATAGTTTGTGGTGCAAGAATGTCACTATCTAGGGAAAAAAAAAATTGTGACTAATAAAAAATATTTTTAGAAAAAATAATCAGTAATATTCAATCAATCTCACTACATGGAAAGGAAGATGGATTTTTGATGTAGGGGCATCCAAGGTTAAGGCAGGGCATTTTGTGTCCTCGATGAAACTGCATGAGGTGTTTGTATTTTAGCCTGTGTTACTAAGTTGTAGCCTTGACCAATGGTCTCGGTCATTGAAGGAAGCTCGGTCACTGAAGGAACTTGGTAGTCTCTGGCACTCAGTGAAATTATTGCTCATTCATGCCTGCAGTGATCGGTCGACACTGGTGCTCAGTGATGCCTGGCGTGCTCGGTGATTTTACTATTCCTCGGTAGTTCTAACTTACCAACTAGAGTTCTGTGTGATTTGTTGATCTGACTTGGTGAATTAATTGTTGGTAGCCATTGTCTTGCGCTGACATGTAGAATTAAATGTTGTTATACATTTGTAAGCTAACTTGTATGACATTTAATTATTTGTTTTGGGGAGTTAAGGGTTTCATCTAGCTGACTTGTGGCTGATGATTAGTATTTAAGGAGGCCATGGGTAGATGTTTAGGTGGATAGGGAGAAAGAGATTAGGGAGAACAGGAGTTAGACAACTTAGCAGATCTAAATGTCAGATGCAAAGCTTTAGAGTGAAGTTGTGGAAAATTTCTTGATGTTCTTGCAGATCAAATTGTAATCTGATAGTCATTTGTAGCAGAGCTAGGGGTTTACATACTTGGGGAACAAGGAGATTGCTTGGAGGCTTGTGAGCTCAATTTTAGATCTGCCTTAGGGTTTCCATTAGCTTTTGATTGTCTTCAGTGCTAAACTAGCTGAGTTGGTAGTGGATCTAGTTGTAGATCTTGTAGAATTGTTTTCTGATTATAATTGGCCCTAACTCAGAAGGCCTTACAGCTGAGCATGTTAATGAAAATCAGTGTTGAACAATTACTTTGTGTCATATTGTTGAGTAATCCATTTTGTAATTCTATTTTCTATAAGGTTTGGACTATCCTTAATTGGATCCACCATCCTTGACTACATAAGGTGGTATCAGAGTGAAAGTTTGTTCCTGTTGGAGAGAGTGTTGATCTTGTTGAAGCAAAAAATTGACCTAGCAAGGTTGATCTTGCAAAGTTGATCTTATTGGAGAAAAGATTGTGTACAATCTAAATTGCAGATCTGAAGCACTAAACTTGTGAAATTGTGCCCTAGTTGTTTACAAGGTTGCAGGTTGAGATCTCACTTGTTGCAACTTGGAAATTGTCACAAGGTGGTCGGTGAGGGTTTGTGCAAAGGGTTTCTTTTATCTTTAAGGATGGCTCCAAGAAGATTGGACCCTAGAGTTATTTCATATCTTTGTGATATTGTTGAATCCCATATCACAGAGAAGGTGAAATTAGATTTCAGATCTAAGATGGAATTGATGAAGAATGATATGGTTGCCGAGATCATGAGAACTGTTGCTAGTATACCTCAGAATGTTGGTATTGAGGATGGCTATGAAGAAGCTGCTAAAGAATTTGAAACTATTGGATCTAGTGGTGATGACCAGAGGAACACATTTGGTGAAGATAGAACTACTCGGTTGCCTAGACCTGCTGCTCGGTTTAGTAATTACCGAATAGAAGTTTCTACTTTCTCTGGTACTTTGAAGCCCAAAAATTTGATTGATTGGATTGGTGAACTTGAAGATTTCTTTGAGTTGGAATAAATTGAAGATCCTCTTTGGGTGAGATTAGCATAGACAAAGTTGAAAGGACATACTTCTCTTTGGTGGAAAGAACTACAGAGAGACCAAGAAGATGAAGGTGAAACAAAGATCAATCGGTGGAGATTGATGGTGACTAAGTTGAAAGCTAACTTCATACCGACTGAATATGAGATTGACTTGTTTAAGAAGCTGCAGAATCTAAAACAAAAGGATTTGTCTATTGAAGATTATGCCAAGGAGTTCTACAAACTTACTATTTGGTTTGGAAACTAAGAGGTTGGTAAGGAAAAGGTATCTCGGTATGTGAATTGTCTGAGATTCAATATTCAGGATGAGCTTGGTATGCGGAAGATTGATTCTATTGAAGATTCTTATCAGTATGCTCTAAAGGTAGAAGATAAGTTGAAAAGGAAACAATCTATTAATTCCTGAGGGAAAGAAAATATTGATCACTCGGTGAAGGAGAAATTGACTAATGCAAAAGATGAACAGAAACTTGTGGAACCAAAGAAGAAGATAGGTAGAGTTATCTTTAAGGGTACTTTCTATAACTGTGGGGAGGAAGGACATCATTCTTTTGAATGCACATATAAGAAGGTTGACCTACAAACTATTGTGATGAATGAGAACATTCAGAATGAACATGAATCAGAGAACTTGCTTCTTCGGTGAACATTTCTTGGTACAAAGGATGAACCTTGTCAGAGGAGTAACTTGTTTAGGACCCGATGCAAGATTGAAGGTAAAATCTATAATGTTATTACTGATAGTGGTAGTACTAATAACCTTATTGCTGAGGACCTAGTTTAGAAACTTGGTTTGAGTAGAATGAAGCATCCTTGTCCTTATAGGCTTGGATAGTTACAAGATGTTCATGCTTTGGAAGTTAGAGAACAATGCGTCATTGATTTTCAGATTGGCCAGTACTAGGATCTTGTGGTTTGTGACATTGTGAAGATGAATAGTTGTGATATATTGCTTGGTAGACCTTGGCAATATGATTTCAAAGCTACTTATGACTATGTAGGAAATGTGTTTATTGTTAAGAAGAATGACAAGAAGTTTTCATTGATGCCTTTGAGGGATACAAAACTTGGTAGGAGAAGCCTGAGTATTGGTAGCTGAGTTGAGATTGTGGATCCTAAGAAAATGAATGATCAGTATGAAGAACCAACCTCTACATTGTCAAGAAAAGACTTGAAGAGATAGAGGAAATTGAAGTGGAAGACATTGGAAGTAGAAAAGATGGAGGACTTGTATGTGAAGAACCAATTTGGGATTTATGTGTTGAATCCTGAAAGATGTTCTCCTCACATATGAACATCTTTTGGAACCTGGGGTGTCTGATGCAGGGGCATCCAAGGTTAAGGTAGGGCATTTTGTATCCTCAGTGAAATTGCATGAGGTGTTTATATTTTGGCCAGTGTTACTCGGTTGCAACCTTGACCGATGATCTCAGTCATTGAAGGAGGCTCGGTAGTCTTTGGTGCTTGGTGAAATTGTTGCTCGGTCATGCCTATGGTGCTCAGTGATGCTTGGCATGCTCAGTGATTTTACTATTGCTCAGTAGTTCTAACTTACCGAATGGAGTTCTGTGTGATTTTTTGAGCAGACTTGGTGAATTAATTTTTGGTAGCCATTGTCTTGGGCCGACATGTAGAATTAAATGTTGGTATACATTTGTAAGCCGACTTGTATGGCATTTAATTTTTTTTTGGGGGGAGTTAAGGGTTTCATCCAGCTGATTTATGGATGATGATTAGTATTTAAGGAGGGCTTGGGTAGATTTTTAAGGGGACAGGGAGAAAGAGATTGGGGAGATTAGGAGTTAGACAACTTAGGAGATCTGAATGTTAGATGTGAAGCTTGAGAGCAAAGTTGTGGAAAATTTCTTGATGTTCTTACAGATCAAAGTGTAATCTGATAGTCATTTGTAGCAAAGCTAGAGGTTTTCATACTTGGGGAACAAGGAGATTTCTTGGAGGCTTGCGAGCTCAAGTTTAGATCTACCTCAGGGTTTCCATCAGCTTCTAATTGTCTTCAGAGTTGAACTAGCTGAGTTGGTAGTGGATCTAGCTGTGGATCTTGCAGAATTGTTTTCTGATTGTAATTGGCCCTTACTTGGAAGGCCTTACAACTAGGCATGTTAATGAAAATTAGTGTTGAACAATTACTTTATGTTGCATTGTTGAGTAATCCACTGTGTAATTCTATTGGATGCAAGGTTTGGAATCTCCTTAATTGGATGCACCATCCTTGACTGCATAACTTTTGCTGGTTGGTAAGCTTCTAATGACAAAGATAGTGAACCAAGTTATACCTAATTACTATATGGTAGTTTTATAAACTACCAAAACCATCATTCATAGCATTGAAAATATTATTTGGAAACTCCTTTGGTGTGGAAATATCGATGCCAACAAGAAAATCCCTCTCCTCTCTATATGTAGAAACAAAATGAGTGGAGGAGAAAGTTTACATAATATAGAAGCTCTAATTTTGTCACTTTTTGCTAAGATGAATTGGAACTTGTTTAGCATACAATCTTCTAAATGGTGTAGGATCATGCAAGAAAAATACTTAGATTCAAGATCCCCAACTAGGATTTTCACAATCTTAGATCCTCCTATTGGCTTGGCTATGTAAAATTTAATCATAGCATGTAGGGATATCATCACTCCCTGCCTATCTTGGGAAATTGATGATGTGTCCCAAGCTCTATTTTGGGAAGACTCTTCAAATGGCTAATGAAGAGATAAAAAATGCTGGGAAAACATCTCAACCATTTGCGGTGTTAAAGTATAGGATTATTTGGATACTTAAGCATCCATATTTGAGATGGAAAAATGGAATTTTTTTAGCAATCTATCATTCCTCTCTCATGAAAATGATGTTAGCAATATGTTTTTAGTGTTTTCATTGAAGTTAACTTATTGTTTAAATTGATGTAAACCTAATAAAGTGATGTTATGCTTGGTGTGTGGATGCTAGTAGAGGTTTAGTATTGAGTATTCAAATATTTTTCTAATGTTTGGTGGTGATATCAAGTCAATATGTTTCTTATCTAAAAGGTCATAGTATCAAAAGATAAAATATGTAGGAAAGAGTATTTGAAGTCCTTGTGGGAGAATAATTTTCATTCCTCTACATAAGTGTTGGAAACTACAATTGAAACAATTGTTATATTGTCATTGATGTCAAACCTTAATTGGTAAGACAATTTCTATCTAGTAAAGTACCATATCTTTTGATTGATGAAGAGGATTTGAAAAGAGGAGATAACAAGAGGACCTAAGGAAAGGTTGAGTTATGTGATACTTCAGTGGGTACTTGATTAGTTGGCACATTGGCAAGATAATGTGTTGTTTATCTTTAACACTAAGTCAAGAAGAAAGACTAGAAGCATAGGCTTAACCGAGAAAAAGAGAAGAAATTTAGTTTAAGCTGAGTAATGTTAGTGTTGAACGAGTGCCAGTATAAGCCGAGAAAGTTTAGTGTCGATTGAGAATTAGTAATTGTCGAGAAATAGATAATTAACCAAGAAAAGATAGTAATTGTCAAGAAGTAAATTTTTAGCGATGAACAAGATATCCAATGATGACCGAGGAGATGAACACAATATTGACCAAGTGTCACTAATTTATAGTTTGTGAAGGAATTGAGAATCCCAGTCAACATAGTTGAATTCTTGGGATATGTAAAATGTGTTGACATTATTAATGAATGGTATGGATCATTTAATGCATGGTAAATCATTTTCTTATGGATTCAAGGAGAATTTTGGAGATGTATCTAGAAGGAAAAGGAGGAGAATAAAATGATGGAAGGATTTGATGAATCTGGCATAAACCTATGATCTAAGAAAGAGATCAAGTGGCAAAAGACTAATCTACCTAACCAATGAGGTATAAGGATGACCTAATTGTGAGGTTATGAAGCGTATGGAAAAGGTTGATGTTATTGACTGATGAATCTAAGCAGCAGGCTAAGAAGAGTTGTGAAGAGTTGAACACAGCTAAGGTGATTGCTTGAAGATATATCGAAAAAGATAAGTGATGGAGATGGTAATGAAGGTCAGTCAGTAAATCAACATATGAGTGAAGTGGATTTGTATTTGCAAAGTAAGTTGTATATTTTAGATCAGAACCTAGTGTTACTTTCTAACAATTGTATTAGTCAAAATCCTTTAACCAAGGTTGACCTAACAGTCATTTTGTAAATCCTTTAATCAAGGTGACATTCTAATGGAATGTTATTAAGTCCTCTAACTAGACCACTTTTAACAAGGTGATCAAATCCTTTAATAGGATCACACCTAGAAGTGTGTATTATAAACCTTTAATGGGGTGGCTTCTCATAAGGCTCACTTCAGAAGAGTGAATAATTAGTAGTATGTTACTGGTGGTTTTTCCCATATTGGGTTTCCATGTTAAATCCTAGTATTATACTTGTGTGAATGTTATTTGATGTGAATGTTGTTGAAAGTTTTATATTCTGCAAGTTAATTACTTTTGGATAGTGAACTACAAGTTTTATGTTACTGATATATTCTATAGAGACCAAGTTGAAAGATGAATAGATCTAAGTTTGTTAAAGTGTTTGAAAGTTCAATTGGTACATCTAGACATGAGGATAACTAATTCACCCCCTCCCCCTCTTAGTTATTCTAAAATCATTCTAACAATTGGTATTTGAGTTTTTGATGCTTGTAAGGAAAAAGTTTAAAGGTACTTGAAGCAAATGATCAAGATGTACAAAAAGGAGGTACCAAAGCTAAACAAGGAGAACTTCCCTACATGGTAGAGTTTGATGAAATTACATCTAGTTGGTATTGGTGATTCAGCGAAATACTATGTGGAAAATGATTATGTACCACCTATTGCACCTATGACAGTCGAAGAGATGAAAGAAAAAAAAGAACACAATCAAGAAATGTTGGAGATTGCATCTTCCCTAAGCTATCCTAAATTTGAAGACATCAAGGAGTGTACTAATATAAAGAAAATGTGGGACACTCTAGCATCTATCTATGCAGGGGACACAAATGTACTGAGAACCAAATCTGAAAGTTTGAGAGGTAATTTTGATGAAATGAAAATGCAAGAAGGTGAAAACATTGTTCAGTATTGTGGCATAGTTAAAGAGGTAGTAAATGCTATTAGAGGAGCTAATGGAAACATTGATGATGACACTATTATTAGTAAATTTTTGAGAACCCTACTTCTTATCTATGCTATTAGAGTTTCTGCAATACAAGAATCCATATGTAATCCTAGAAATTTCCTAACTTTGGAAGGTCTTGTTGGTAGGCTTACTACTTTTGAGTTGTCTAATTTTGATAATTTTACTACTCACAATATTGAATCCACATTCAAGTCTCAGATGGTTCTTCATGAGTCTAAGAAAGGAAAAGAAAGATGTGTGGATAGTGATAGTAATAATGACAGTGATAATAATACTTCTGATAATGATCTAGATGATCTTGAGCCACTTATCACTAGAAGGCTGTCAAGAGGAAAAGGAAAATTCAAAGGTAAACTTCCTATAATTTATTTTTCATGTAACAATGTTGGCCATGTTGCAGCAAGATGTCCTGATGAGAATGAAAAGGATGAAAGAAGGGAAAGAAAGTATAAAGACAAAATAAATATAGAGATCACAGAAGGTATGAGGACTACAAAGAAAAAGGTAAGAAATCTTGTTATATTGTCAAAGAGGAAACTGGCAGTGAAACTAGTGAATCTAATGAAGGTGATATAGAATTTGTTTAAATGTTACTATGAAAGATGATTCTGATGAAGATGAGAAAATTACACTTATTTCATATATTAGTAAAGGTGATAAATGGATTATTGATAGTGGTTTCTCACATCTCATGATTGGTGATAAAAGTAACTTTGAAATCCTAAATCATTACAAAGGTAGAAGTGTTAAGTTTGGTAATGATGCACCATGTCTTATGAAGGGAAAAGGATCAATAAGATTAACTAATAAGATCACATGTGCTAATGCTTATTGGGTTGAAGGTCTTAACTATAATTTGTTGAGTGTTGCACAGTTGAACAATATTGGTTACCGAGTTGAGTTTCATCATAGAAAGGCTAAAATATTTGATGCCACCGGTGAACTAATTGGAAGTGGAAAATAGACAAGAGCTAATTTTTTCTATTTAGACCTATTTGAAGAAACATATTTGTTTGCACAATTTGATGATGTATGGTTATGGCACAAGAGGTTGTGTCATGTGAACTTTGATAATTTGGTAAATATTAGTAAGATGAATAAAGTTAGAGGTTTACCAAGATTGAAGAAACTTGATAATGTGACATGTAAACAATGTCAATTGGGAAAAATGACAAAGTCTAGTTTCAAGAGAAAGACATATACTTCTGATAATATTTTGGAATTGGTTCATACTGACCTTTGTGGACATATTGGTGTGCAAATTTATTGTGGTGATAAGTATTTCATTTTGTTTGTTTATGAAAATTCTAGAATGACGACTGTGATGTTTCTGAAAGAAAAAATTGATGTCTGTCAGTTGTTTAAGTGGTATTTGGCAAAAGTTGAGAAAGAAACAGGTAAAATCTTTAAATGTTTGAGATATGATAGAGGAGGAGAGTTCATATCAAATGAGTTCAACATATTCTACAATGATAGAGGAATAAAGAGATAAATGTCTGCACCAAGGACACCTCCACAAAATGGTATAGTAGAAAGAAGAAATATATCAATTATGGATTGTGCTAGAACATTGATGATAGAGAAGAATGTTGCAAAAAAGTACCAGAGAGAAGCTATAAGTACAGTTATTTATACCTTGAACCAAGTACAAATCAAGAAAGGTACAAATGCTACACCTTTTAAGTTATGGTATGGTTATGCACCTAATGTGAAGTACTTTAAAGTTTTTGGAAGAAAATGTTATATATTAAAGGACAATAGGAATGGAAAACTTGATGCTAAAAGTGATGAAGGCATATTCCTAGGTTATTCCACTAACAGAAAAGCTTATAAGTGTTTGAATTCTAACACTAACAAGGTTGTGGAAAGTGAAAATGTAAAAGTTGATAAATATGCATAAAAGTATGAAAATGAATGCAAACAAGAACCTAAAGATTACAGATCTTTTGTATACATGGAAGAAGGAGTGGATAGTAATATACCTAAACTAGATGTTGAGCAACAACATGAACCTTCCGAGTCAGAGAAAGAAATTATCAAGCATCAGGAGGATGCTATCGAGCAATCAGGAGAAGAGACAGAGAATCTACAAGGTGAACCTGAAGATCAAGAAAAAGTAGAAAGGAGATCTGAGCCTAGATTGGCACAGTATGTGAGAAGACATCATAAGCCAGAAAAAATCATTGGAGATAAAGAATATGGAGTTATGACAAGAAGTAAGTTGAAAGATAAAACATTCTTTTTATGTGAATTTGAGCCTAAGATGGTGAAAGATGCTTTAGAGAATGAATATTGGATTCAAGCCATGAATGAAGAATTAGAGCAGATAGAAAAGAACAAAACCTGGACACTAGTGCTGAGACCAAAAGACAAGAATGTTATTGGAACAAAATGAGTATTCAAAAATAAGCTAAATGAACATGGAGAAGTCACTAGGAACAAAGATAGATTGGTATGCAAGGGATATGCACATGAAGAAGGCATTGACTATGGGGAGACATTTGCCCCAGTTGCAAGATTGGAAGGAGTGAGAACTATGTTTTCATATTCAACATACAAAGGATTCAAAGTGTATCAAATTGATCTCAAATATGTATTTTTGAATGGAATATTAGAAGAAGAAGTATACATTGAAAATATAGAAGGATTTGTTGACCCAATCAAGAAGAATATGGTTTGTAAATTGCACAAGGCACTTTATGGATTGAAGTAAGCCCCTAGAGCATGTTATGAGAGATTGCACAATTATTTGATAAAGATTGTATTTGTAAGGACAAATGACAACAACAATCTATATTTGAAGATTGAAAAAGGTAAAGGGATATTTTTAGCTAAAATATTTGTTGATGATATCATATTTGGAGGACAAGATGCCCTATGCCAAACATTTTCAAATGAGATGCAACCTAAATTTGAAATTTCTATGTTTGATGAGATCAAATTCTTTGTTGGGTTACAAGTTTATCAGATGAAAAAAGGTATCTATATTACTCAATCAAAATACATCAAGGAGATACTAAAAAATTTTGGTATGGTAGATTCCAGACCAGTAAATACACCCATGGCTACTAGACAAAAACTATCAAAAACTGATGATATAGCTAGGGATATAAAACCTTGTATAGATCTATGATTGGAAAATTACAATATGTTATCCATAGCGGACCAGATATTGCCCTAGAAGTTGGGATTGTTGCAAGATTTTCTACATATCCTAAGGAGAATCACATGATGGAAATGAAAAGGATATTGAGATATCTAAAAGGAACAGAGGACTATGGATTATAGTATAAGAAGAATGACAAGTTTGAACTGAAAGTTTACACTAATGCAGATTGGGTAGGAAATATGGATGATAGAAAGAGTACAAGTGGTGGCACATTATTTCTAGGAAAGAGATTAGTCTCTTGGACAAGGAAGAAACAGAACTGCATTTCCCAATCTACAACAAAATCTGAATATGTAGCAGCAACAATGAATTGTTCAAATTTAGTGTGGATTAAGCAATTGTTAAAAGGTATGAAAGAGGAAATCATTGAGCCAGGTATTATTTTTTGTGACAATACAAGTGTTATTAACATATCAAAGAATCATGTAACAGACACTAAGACTAAGCATATTTCTATCAAGTATCATTACTTGAGAGAGTTAGTTCAAGGAAAAGAAGTGAGATTGGAATATGTGAATACAAAGGAACAATTAGCAGACATATTCACAAAAGAATTACCTAAAGATTCTCATTAATATCTAAGAAGTAATTATGGGTGATTCCCCTAACTGAGGCCACCTAGTAACATTTAGGAGCAGTGCATCAAATGATATAAATTATAATATCTGACAAAATGGTGCAAAGAATGTCACACTATAGGAGTTGCCTAGAGTTGTGAAAACAAAAGAAAAATATGTTAATCATTAATAAGAAATATGAAAGAGGGAGTATACAGTAAAGAGAAATGATATGAAGATATCTACATGGTAAAGATGCAAGGGAAAGATAAAATTTTCTTTGGCATTGTTGTCAAAGAGGGAGAGATATAGAAAAGAGATTCAGAAGGAGTTGTCAAGAGTAAAACTATGGGAGTGACACAAAAGAGATTCAAAAGAAATGACCCTAAGAAAAGAGGGAGTGATTGAATAAGAGAGAGATTTTAGGAGAGATTCAATGAACTGATAAAGAGTGAAATATATCCAATAGGGAGCTGGTACTTGGATTAGAATTTGAATGAAGCTAAGGATATTAATAAAGATTTGATACACAGAGATTTTGTATTGTATGGTATTACACTTTTGACATGTGGTGTTCATGTGGTGTTTCCATCAATGCTAAACAGGGAGATTGTTGGAAACTAAAATTGAAACAATTGTTATATTGTCATTGATCTCAAACTTTAACTGCTAAGACAGTTACTATCTAGTAGAGTACCATAACTTTTGATTGATGAAGAGGATTTGAAAAGAGGAGATAACAAGAGAACCTAAGGAAAGGTTGAGTTTGATGAACTAAAATTGATTGACGACTTGATTAATGAACTACAAGTGATTAGAGATCACTGAGAACAGAATGGTTATGTAAGATAATTGAAATAGTAGTTATGTTGTCATTGATGTCAACTAGTTTTGACAGTACTTATCATGATAGTTGCAAACATCTACACATCTGTAAAGTGGAGAGAAAAGATAAAGAACTAAGATATCTACATTTAGGAAGATGGATATGATAGATGAGGATAAGGAATACTTTGGGTAACTTATTGATGAGTCTATGACTTCATATTATTGACTTGATTATGTTGCATTCTTCAGTTATGAAGAAGGAAGAAAAATGTTACAATACAGTGTGGTCGGTTAATGAAGCATTCTAGTATACACTGAGCTAGTGTATTGCATACCAACAAGCACAGTCATAACTGAGCTTGTATTCACTGATGCATTTTTATATTAACCAAGAATGGAAAAAAGAACAAAATGATTAGTTTAGCCAACAAAATTTGATGAGTTGTAAATTGTGTTAGGGATTTTTCTTGTAGGACTAAAATGATACTTGAACTTGTGTTCCTTGAGACTGATTCCCACAAGAGAAAGGCCTAATTTCTGAGGACTAGATAAGGTCCTCCTTCATTTTTGAGCTCCATAGAATTAGGCAGGTATTACCTTCTAATGATAATTGTTTTTACAGTATTCTTATGAGTGGACATTGATTAGCTTATGTTCTTCTTAATGCATAAACCTATAGAACACTTTGCATATGACTGTAACCACTTTAATGCATATCCTGACTAGAGAAAGTGTGGTTGTAAGTAAAGTAGTAATTAGTGCTTTAAGGATTCTCATCCTTCTTCCTTTTAAGGAGGGACAACCTGATGTGATTCTCTCTTTACAGAATCAGGAAATACGAACTGAATGCCCTAAGCATAGTCCAAGCTATTTGGTGCAATAAACATGAAATGAAAAGGTATTGGTAAATGATGTGAAGGTTTCTATTTTTCTTCTAGGATCTATGAAAGATGAAAATGTAAGAAACAAACACCAAACCAATGCCTTATCCTAAGGGAAATAGAATCAAAATGCAAATCAACAAGTGAACTTTAAAAGAAATACAACAGTATGCCTTACATACCACCTGCCAATCGAAATAGGTTGCCTTACAAACTATTCTATTAACCAAATATTGTTATCATCAAAGATCCATACAAATATATCTACTCTCCAAGATGAAAAATGGGAACTTTTAATTCTTTCCTTGAAAGAAACTCATAAAACACCCAAGCAGGTTGCCTTTCAACTAGTATATTTTAGATGCCTAACATGTAAAACATACAAGAGTACAATATAAAAGCAAAGAGACAACAACCATATATGGTAGAAGTTGTAGTGTATTTGTATTAAAATCAACTTGCCACTTACATTCACAATCCCATAACTCAGAAGATTAGACACAAAATTTGGTGATCTGCTTCCAAGCAATCCGGTTCTATTTTCTATTTCTTTCCCAACCTTTTTACAAAAATGAGTCTTCAACTCTATATACAACTTCTTTTTCAACCACCTTGGAATTCCCTCATTAATGGGAATGCAAAAAGCTTCCTGTGGTTGAAAAACCTAACTCTCTAAAAACATAAGAGACAAAATAAGAATAAAATACACACACGGCCCCAAGGCAGTGAAAGGACAAAACCTCCTCGGACAAATGTACAACTTTGGCTACTCAAAAACTGACACCCTCAACTACAAATATTTATGATAGCTCCTTGAGTTCAATGAGATATGGTGACCACCATTTCAGGCTAACCTACACCATTCTTGAATGATAGCTTATCAATATTATATTCCTTGGATTAGGTGTCAGGTGTGTCAAATGTCCTTCTCAATCTTCATCCAAAATGTCCAAATCAACTACAACAGATCTAGCATTTTTGGGTTTTGTCAATTCAAGCCATGAAGTTACCTACTCCTCTGATGACCAATTAAATCTTTGGACAATTTTTAGTTGGGGCTTTTGTCTTTCCCATCTAGCATCTGTAATTGCCTTGACATCTAACACAAATTTGGTGAGGTCCATCTCTACTTTGATAACTTCATCAAGTGTTTTTTTGAAGCTCTCCATGTCCACATTACTATCCTCACCTAAAAATGCCTCTTTCCTAGGCAATAGAAGATCAACTTCCAATCTTTATTGATCAAGGCTCTTTATGGCCCCATCTGTACTCAAAATTGAGGGGATGAACTTCTTGGTACAGGAGTTGAGCATGGCTATCTTAGCCTCAATCAAATTTGCCTTATCCTTGAAAAGTGGTAAGATGGCTTTAATCCTGTCAATCTCCTCACCAACCCTCACAACTACCTTCGGTATGTCACTCCCCAAAGATTGAGAAAAAATTAATGTTTCAAAAAGTGGTGCTTTGACTAACCACACTGTATGAAATCCACTCAAAATCTGCACATAATTGTTGACCTCCTCTTGTAATTCTGGCAACTTGCCATAAGCATTATAAACTAGGTCAAATTTATCCTTAATGGTATTCATTCTGTGCTGCAAAATTTTCAAAAGGGCCTGCAATATAGCCTCATTCTTCTCCCCATTAATCTTCTTTAGCTCTATTGCCACCTCCTCCTCTGTCATTCCTTGTGCCTCTGTTACTGCAGGCTGTTCAGGAGGTGTAGGGACTACTAGAGGGGTATTTATAATTTGTAATTGCAATTCCTCTGCCTATTTTTCCAATGATTTAACCTTTATAATCTGTAAGTCCCTATCTTTCACCAGGGTACTATAATCCTCCAAAAGATTGCCATATCTTTCTGACAACTGTTTAATTTTATCTTCATTTAACTTAGCAAAATGGGTCAAAACCTAAGAAATTTGTAGGTCCCCTATGTTGTGGATTGACCACACTATTTTATCTCCCTCCATTTTTTCTTTCACATTCAAAATCTATGGCTTCTTGTCTTTAGGATAAAGACTCCAGATGGCTAAAGCCTGATTTTTTGGGCTATATCCAAACCCTCTTATTATGTCCCCTACTTGGGTTTCTGATGACAAAGTGACATCTTCTTGCCTCTTTAATTGATCAATTATGAAATCTGAAAACAAACTCCATCCAGGCACCAATAGCATATTGCTCTATTTTACTAATTTTCTAGCCTCATCTGCATTAGAGTTTCACTCTTTGGGTCATATTCTTTCAATTGCTGCAATGCCTCCTCTGGAACTTGACCCTCCTCTGTTATTTGTACACTTGAGGCTACTTGTTGTTGTTTATGCCACATTAAGAAACTCTTGAATTCCTCAAAATTCACAAAATTATCATATTTCAGGAAAGCATCTTGCTCAATTATTCTTTCATCCTGGCCTAAAGCTAGAGGCAATTCAACATCCTCTGTTTCATAGCTTTATTTCCTTTTAGCCTCTCTGACTGCTTTCCTTATTTCATGGTGATGAAAGCTAGTCCCTGTGTAGAGGGCACTTACTCTATCTTTCTTCCTCCTCTTTGAAGGTTGACCAATGAACAACTTTTTCTTTTTCTTTTGAGGCTCAACAGTATCCTCAGAACTGGGCAATTCAGCAAGATCTACATTTTCTTTCTCTTCTCCAGGCCCTTTGGCCAATGGTTGTTCCATAGTGGGTGGACTATAAATGGGATAGCCACCATCACTATCCTCATCACATTCTAATTTTGAATGGGCCTTTTTTCCCTAATTAGCATCATCAATTTGATCCTTCATGGATTCAACTATTGTATCAAATTGAGCCATCATTTGCTCAAGTCTTTGGAGATAAGGCAAAGTGGGAAAGAAACCCCCAAATACCAATCCTTTTCCTTTAAACTCCTTCTCAATTTTGTGTAACCGATCCAATTTCTAAATTCTTTTCTCTACCTCATCATCCTCGATGATATTTCTGATGACATCCTCCTTAGGATACTCTTCATGTTGCTTATTAAAAGGAATGGTAGGCATGTAGTATTTCCTTACAGTAGCCATGAAACCTTCTGTATCCACATACCTATGTGGAACTGCAAGCATCCTATAATTCTCTAACCAATCATTCACTTTACTGAAGGCTCCATTTCCAATCATAATATAGTGCACCCTAAAGTGTCGAGAAGTGAGAGTCCCCTTTCTATGGGAAGCCAAGTCTTCCTTTTCTGTCAACATGGGTTTCCAGACAAACTCTAGAAATGCAACTCTTGGTGGAACATAAAATGGAAGTAGATGAGGAGGCTGAGGACATCCATAAACCCTAATCATTGTATAGCCCTTCTCATAGTAAATGTCTCCCCAATTGTGACCCTTGGTCCAATTATGAACAAACTGTTGGGGTCTCACCAACTGGAGGACCTTGGTGGATAATCTTGTGCAATTTACACCCAAACTCCAGAGAATGGGGTACACAATCCAGTTCTCAAAGGCACAAAAATCTCTCCTAGGGCACGAAGGGCTCCAAAATCCTAACCAGAACTGTACTGGGTTAGGCTGTCCATTCCACATCATTTGTGGTTTGAGATCATTGAAATTTATAAGACCATAGTTGTGATACACAATTAGGTTCATTAGCAGGGAGTAGTGCATGAATTTGGGTGCAGAACCAGAGGTGAAGTTCTTCAAAGACAACAAACCCTCATGCATCTTGTTTATGATATAACTAATAAAGTCATACCCTCTGCTCACCATACGGCTTTGTGAATCCATCACTAACATCAAAATATCTAAGGTAATCCTCTCAAGGCCCACATCAATTCCCAAAACCTGGCATATCCCATATACAATGTATTTCATGTAAAACTTCAGGTCCTTGTAAGCATACAGAATCAATCCAGCCATAAGTGCGATATAATTTTTATTTTCTTTAGGCATATGACTCTTAATCTCCCTAGAGACCAAAGAAACCTCTCTGACATATCTATTTGCTAGAGCTTGTAAGTTGATTGCTGTGGCCATTGGAAACTGAATTCTGAAACAATTCTGGTCTAGGGTTACCAAGGGTGAACTATCCTCTTTTCTAATTGTCTTAGACAAGGGATCATATCTTTGGGATAACATAAGGAGTAAGTCCACATTTAGAAAGACCTTTGGGACAATCAATTTGGCTAATCCTTAAGTCCAAGGTTTTGAAACTGGTATGACACTATCATGGTTCTTATAGAAATATGTAAACAAGCAGATGCCTATGATCTTTGGAGTTCTAGCATCCCTACACTAGGCTAAATCATCAACACATATGTCATCACTTACCTTCTTATTTTGGGATGAACCCAACAACAGGGTGAGGAACTCATCTAAAAAGCTCTCTTTCACCTTTTCCTTCGACTCTCGACTGCTAGAGGCCCTGATTTCTATCACTTGAATCATCTTGACTGTAACTCTAAAAATTCTCCTGCAAAAATCACTGATCACACTGCAAGTCCAGAAGGCTCAAAAAACCTAGCACTTTGTACCTCTTTGATATGCTTCATAATTCTCAAATGAGCCATGTATAACTATTTTATCCTACAGTATTGAATGCGCCACCATTTTTTACATCTCCAGCTATCAAAAGGTCACTTCTGCCATTACTTTGGCATGAACAGGGCTTCAATTTACTAGCCGTAGCTCAGAAATTTAAATTTAAATATTCCAAGATCTAGCGACTAAGAGGGCTTCTCATAATCACGGAACATCATTGACTTTTCAAATTTCTTTCTAAGATATCCCGACCCGGCCATCTAGAGATTTTGTGATTGAAGGGAAGAAACCTTGATATATCTTTTCTAGAGATCTAGCGACTATAGTCGAAACTATATCGCAGAAACTTTATTTATTCTTTAAAACATTCAGTGATTACTTGACCTGGAGATCCAGTGACAAACCTGAAGTCTCCTAATCACTGAAGCCTTTGACTGTTCAACTTTCTTCCTAAGATTACACAACTATCATTGATCTCCTTCCTCATTTCATCTAACGGTCAACCTTAAGTCGTGAGAGGTTTTCACAACTAACCGTCTAATTCAATGACCCAGAGATAACCACATTGCTGAATTGCTGAATGTCATCCACTTAACCACCAGGAACTTGAGATCACCTGACTACAAAATCACTACATCACTGAATAAAACATTCAACTGTTGGGCTTTAACCACTACATTAATCTTAACTTGACCAGGACAAATCTGGAGACTTGGCGACCAAGAGTTTCACTAAATCTCATAATCTTTCACTTAACTAGGGTTTAGTCCCAAGAACACATGACTGAGGCATTCTCCAAGTTGTGAGAACATTTCTTAACTTTGAGTTACATTTGGAGATTAAATACTGGTCGTTGATCAAAACTTCATCTTACGGCTATCATCAAGTCTGACAATCCTTTGTCACTTAACCATTGCATCTGAAGATCTAGAGACAACCACATCATTAAATAACTAACCATACAAGAGATAGCCACCAACATTGGGAGATAAGGTGACCAAAGGAAATCACAATCACCAAATAGAAATACTGATCATGAGGAGATTTGAAGACAACCGTCAAAGAAGACCGTTGTTCCATCCAGAGATTCAGTGACTAAAAGGAAAACTCATAATCACCGAACAAAAGACCATTTTAATAAACCATCCGGAGACTACCCGACCATAGGTAAATTCAATTTGGGGATCATGTGACTATAGTCCCTTAGTGGTAAATATGATACAATAGTCACTAGATCTTTGAGAAAACATTGCGAGATCTGGATACAAAAAGGGAAACGCTAAGTTGTTAGATAATAAGGAATATTCTAAAAGGCTCATGAGATCAGGCGACAAAGGCTTTCAAGCATTCACTAAACAAAGAAGAATATTCCTAAACCTTGAGGAGACTCAGTGATGAAGAGATAAAATGAAAGCACACATGCTTATCTTGAGACTTAAGTCATCCAATAAAGTAATAAAGAAATAGAAAGATGATGACCAAAACTAGGGCTTTTCTGATTTTCAAAGACATTTGGACCTAGAAAACCCTAAAGACTACAAAATTTTTAGGATCATCCATGAATTTAGGGAAAAAAGCAAAAAATGAGATTTCTAACCAATAGTGGCTCTATCTGAGGATGTTAAAATGCGAGTTTGAACAAGAACCACAGATCTCAGGGATGCAGACCAAAAAATGCACTGACCTAAAACCTGAACTAAAACAAATAGACTAAAGGAAGCACACCTATACAATATTTACAAGACATTTACATATGCATGCATAATCAAGAACTTAGTTGAAGAAAGGTTTTAATAATTGCCCATGCACTGGCAACTCAAAAACTTCATTGTCCATACTCTTCAACAAGTAAGATTCTTTTCCAAAATTTTCATGAATCACAAAGGGACCAAGCCATAAGGATTCAAACTTTTTATGCTTCCCTTTATCTTCTACTCTCACATTCCATTGAAGTACCAAGTCATCTATTTTGAATTTTCTGGTAGTTTCCCTCTTGTCAAATAGGTACTTCATTTTCTGTTGCAATTTGATGTTACTCTTTTGGCTTTCCCTTCTCATTTCATCTAATTTAGTCAATTGCATGACCCTATCCTACATTGGCTCTGAGACATCCAATCCCTCATCTTGAATGAACTTGTAAATTGGAAGTAAATTGTTTATAGGCAACCTTGACTGTAGACCATATACAAGATCAAAGGGAGATTTCCTAGTGGCCTTCTTTACTGTGATCCTATCTGCCCATAGGGCCAGCTTTAGCTTCGAGTGCCAAGCCCTCTTATTTTTTTCTAGTGTTTTCTTCAAAATTGTCAGAATGCTTTTGTTACTAGATTCAGCCTATCCATTTGCCTGAGGATGATAAGGAGATGAATGAGATGGCATGATTCCATTATTCTTACAAAACTCCTTGAATTCATCAGATCTAAAACACATTGCATTATCTATGATCAATGTCATGGGACACCAAATCTGGTTAAAATGTTGTCAAGCAAAAAGTCAATAACAATTTTACTTGTTGCCTTCTTTGTGGGAATGGCCTCTATCCATTTTGTGAAGTAATCAGTTGCAACAAGTACCCAATTGTGTCCTCCACTAGATCTCTTAGAAAATTCCTCTATAAAATATATTCCCCACATGGAAAATGGTGCCTCAGCAGTTATTGGGTTCAATAATAGTGCTCCTGAATATTTTAATTTGGAAGCAAATTTCTGATAGGCTTCACACTTTTTCACAAACTAAAATGAATCTTTAAAAAATGTAGGCCAAAATTAACCAGCCCTCAAGATCTTATGGGTAGTAGTCTTTGCTGAATAATGGCCTCCACAAACACTAGCATGCATCTCACTCAAAACCTTCTCTGCTTGACATCTATCAAGGAAAAAGAGAAAAATTCCATCTCTATTCTTCCAATACAAGTCTCCTTGTATCAATGTATATTTCTAAGCTTGCAATTTTAGGGACCTCTTCTGGTTGTCTATCATATGTCCTAGACATTTGGCATTTTTGATGAAATATACAATATCAACATAGTCTAGTTGTAACAAAATACTTGTTATTATTTTATCTGAGATTCCTTCATTGTTAATCTAGACTAAATCCATATTCTCTTCGGTCATTAATTTTCTAGGCCTTGTCCTCTCACAAGCTTGGTAATATGGATTTCTAAATTGAATTCTTGAATCCTAGAAATCCACTTACACCTCTTACTGGTAACCTTAGTCTGAGTAAGGACATCCTTGACTGTAGCATGAGGGACATATGCATTGACCTTAGCACAAACCAGATAAGGCCTGAAAGATTTTACTACTTTCACTAGTGCATATGCTTGCTTCTCCATCATCTCATAGTTTAGTTTAGTAGCCTGCAAGGATTTACTAAAGAATGCAATTGGAGGGTCAAAACCTTCATTATCCTTTTGCAAGAGTACATCAACAATTGTATGAAAAGAGGCAAAAGAGAAGAGTGAAAAGGGCTTAGTATAATCAGGGGACCTAAGCACAGGTGCCTGTTGAACTACTTCTTTAATTTTATCAAATGCACCTTGAGCTTCAGCAGTCCATTGAAACTTCACATCCTTCTTGAGCAACTTCACAATGGGTTTGACAATTTCAGCAAAATTTGCAATGAATCTTCTGACAAAGTTGATCTTTCCTAAAAAGGATTGCACTCCCTTGAGATTTTCAGGTGTTTTAACTCCCTTGATGGCCTCAAATATCTATGGATCAATCCTTATTCCTTCTTTTGATACAATGTGTCCTAGCAATTTTCCTTCTTTGACTGCAAAATTGTACTTCTTTGGATTCAGAGACACACCATATTCCAGAGCTTTGACAAAAATCTTTTCTAGGTGTGAGCAATGGTCAACAACCAATTTTGAATATGTAGTTAGGTCATCTTGGTACACAACCATGAATAGATCAATATATTCCTTAAAAGCAACATCTATGGCTCTTTGAAAAGTTGCTCCAGCATTTCTGAGACCAAATGGCATTCTGACATAAACATAAGTTCCCCAAGGTGTAGTGAATGCTATTTTGAACTGCTTAGATTATTTTACTAACACTTGGTTATATCCAGAAAAACCATCCATCATAGATAGTAATTCACATCCAATGACTTTGTGCAACATTGCCTCCATGTTGGGTAGTGAATAGTTGTCCTTTAATGATGCAACATTTAGATTCCTAAAATCTACACACAATCTAATATCCACATTCTTCTTTCTGACTGGGACTAAGTTAGATACCCAAGTTGAATGCCTTATAGGTTGGATTATTCCTGCATCAGTCAACTTGACTAGCTCTTACTGCATCTTAGGAGCTAAAAATGGGTTGATGGGTCTCTATTTTTGCCTGAAAGGTTTGACCTCATCCTTCAATGGGATTTCATGTTGGAACATATCCTCTCTATAAGCTTTTAAGTCATCATATGACCATGCAAAAACATGCTTATACCTTCTTAACAATTTTATCAAATCATATCTCAATTGAGGAGCCAATTTCTTTCGAATATAAACCATTTGAGGTGCATTATGTGATCCCAAATTTACTTCCTCCAGGTCCTCTATCTTAGCATTACTTGTTTTTGACATATAATCATTTTGACTACTACACAATGCTTTTAACTTAGTTAGGCCCTTAGGGATATTATTTGAACTCAACTGGATTACCTCATTTCCCATGACCATGTCCTTACCATCAACCTCCTCAACCAATGTATTGCAATCTATAAGCTGAGCTTCATACATGTCAAGGCATTGAATAAATTTCAAGATGTCCTGATCATCCTCAAAAACTTGCCAATTGTAAATGTTTTCTGACACAATCGGCCTACTTTTTATTTCAACTATTGACACTCCAAACAAAGTTGAATCATCTCCTTTTAAAGCAAAATTGGCAAAAAAATCAGCCATTATGTTCTTGGATCTTTCTACCCAACATATATTAAAACCATCAAACATCTCAATCTAATCCCAGATTACATGTTTATACAATTTTAATCTATCATTTTTAACAACATATTTAGATCAAACTTGTCCCACCACAAGCTTAGAATCACCGAAAACTTTTAAACGTTTTATCCCATGCTTGATAGCAATATTCAATCCCAATGACAATGCTTCATATTAAGCAGTATTATTTGTGCATTGAAAAGTCAATGAGAATGAATACTTAAAAGTGGTACCTGATGGAGATATGAATAGAACTCCAGCTCCTGAGCCTTCCTTTGAGCATGCTCCATCAAAATACATCTACCACAAACCATCTTGCTATTCCCTCAATTCTTGGGTCAATGGATCTGAATCCTCCCTTTGTGAAATGGCTTTTTTGCACTCTAAAATTTTTCATGTTAACATCCACATAACAATTCAACTCATCCATATTATTCATCTCTATCATGTGTGAGGTTCTACTTTCTCTGGATACTTTCACATTCTAACCATCAATATTGAAAGTTGCAAAGGAAAAATCACACTGGATACTACCTCCCATTGAAGCACTCCATTTTCTAGACAGTAACATCCCATAGTGAGGTGGGATATCAACCACTAGGACACTCATTGTCAACAACTTATCAGGAAAAGCTGCTAACCTATAAGGGAAAGCCCTTATAGTACCAATAATAGGGACCTCTCTTGAATCCATAGCCTGACATCTTCCATGAGTTGTATCTACTTTCAAACCCAAAGATTTCATTATTTCTGTAGGCATAACAGTATTAGAAGCTCTTGAATCAATCATATAGTTTTTTAACAACTTTCCATTTACTATTAGGGACAAAAAGAAAGGATCAACAGTCCCTGTCATAGTATTTATAACATTAGTATCCAAATACATTTGAGGGATCTCAGAGATGATCTCTCCACATTGATTTTTAGTTGAATCATCTGCTGCAGCAGTCACTTTACCATCCTTGGTGGAGTTTTGGGTATCACAAGGAAGAACTCCTTGTACCCAACTCAAGGATTTTTCTTTATGCTCTTCTATTCTCATCATTTCCAATAAGGGGACTTTAACAATAATTTGTGACAACAATTTTCCCATGTCAACTGGGACATACTTGGGATCAACTACATCCTGCTTAATGATAGTAGCTTCCTTATTGTTTTCATGCTCCATAAGGCCTTGTTGATCCTTGTTCATGATTTTGCCTTCCTTTTGGGTAGAGACAATAGTCTCCTAAAGAGGTTTTTGCTTTACCTTATAAGTTACATTAGGAGGAACAAATGTTACATTCTTCTTGATCCTAGTCTTGCCAACAACATCAGCAACCTTACTTTTTTCTTGAGCTTGTTTTACCTCTGTACCTGACCTTTTGATAAATATGTCAGATGACTTTTGACTTGAATCACCCACCACCCTATTTCTCAAATTGTAGTTAATTTTAGCTTTGGTGACCATATCTACTGTGATTTGTGTAATCTCTTCATCAGAAGGTCTCCTCAACACTATTGTTTCATCATTTCTTAAGGTGTTGCCCTGGACTCCATCCAAGTGACTGTTTTCTTCATCAAAAAATATTTGTTGATGATAAATCTCATTTTTAACTTGAGAACTACTAGCATCGTGATTTTCATCTTCTTCACTAGAATCTATTTCATCACATATGTATGAAGAAGTCATACCACAACCTTGATCATCATAAGATTCCTCATGGTTATTGTCCTGCTCATCATCTGCATAAATACTTTGAGCTATTGCACAGTAGTAAGGATCATGAGGTGATTGACAAACAATACACCAGGGAACATCATCATTCATGTTCACTACATTCCTATGCAGAGGGTCTGGGGTCTTATCACTTGGCCTATCTTTTCTTTTAGGGAGCACTGGCTTCCCATCTTTCCACCGAGTGTTATAGGGATAGTTCTGCATTCTTGGTAATTTATTGGAGTTGTTGAAGGATGGCCTGTCATTTCCTTGTACTCTACTATTTCATTCTTCATTAGGTTTCAAGTCTTTTATTGCTTTCAGAATTTGTTTCAAACTATCATCATCTTTTGGTTTTATATCAGGTTTCCCTAGCTCTTTTCTATTTGAGATTAAAGGTCCATAATCCTCCCTCCTTCCTAGCTTCCTTGATATTCTTCTATTGCTCTCTATATTAATGACCAGTTTGTAAGCTTCTGCAAGATTTCTAGGGTTCTTATCTCTCAAAAGATATCCCATTTTTGAATCAAAATCATTTAGGTAAGTAACCAAACAAATCTTGTCATCTAGTCTGATAACTTGTAATAATTTATGCATTGCCTTCTGAAATCTGATATTGAACTGAACAACACCCTCATTTGGATTTTTCTTTATATTGTTGAACTCATTAAGCATGAAACCCTCATTTGTTTTATCACCATATTGTTCTTTGAAAAAATGTTTGAATTGTTCCCATGAGCATATGCTAGCATGAGGCAAATTTCTAAACCAATCTCTAGCATCCTTAGTTAGAGACTGAATAAAAATCTTCATGATCACATCATCAGGCTCAATGTTGTAGTCATCTATCACATCAGTGAAACTTTTCAAATGTTCCTCACAAGTAATTGCATTGCTTCCAGTGAATTTTGGAAGTTTTTTCCTAATTTCATCAAGGATGGGATTTGGGTAGCCAAGAATCCCATTAAAAACCAATTGCTTATGTCTTTCATGTATGGATCCTGTTTGAGATGGGCCAACACCCAAAGATGTGGATGTTTGAACATTTGAGATAGTAGAAGTTTTGGGCATACCTAAAGTTCTAGCAGTGTTCAACACATTTGCACCCTGTGCTTGAGAAGTGGAAATTATGTTGGTGGGTCCAAAAGATTGCTTCAGGAAATCAATCTTTCTTTTTATTTCAGCTGTGGTGGCTTCCAACTCTAGCTTTTCTAACTCTTTGGCCAATATTTCTTGTTCCATTTTGGCCTTTTCCAAGTCAGCATCTAATCTTGCTGCTTGATCTAGGGATTTCTTGGCAGTATTTGTTTCATTTATTGAGATCCCTACAACCTTTTGCTTACCTTTGTCCTTAGGATTTCTTGTCTCATAGATCTTATAGACAATAGGTCAGTCCTGTATTTTTTTAGTTACAGGAACATGATTTATGGAGCTTCAAAGTCCAATAATTGCTTCTTCAATTGCTCTGCTCTAATCATAGCATGCCTAGTCTTTTCCTCTTTTTCTTTTTCTTTTTCTCTTTTTTGTCTTATTTGAATCTGCTCCTAGATTTTTCTCTCCAATTCAAAGACTTCTTCAAAAATTTCCTTAGAATCAGGAAGGGCTGTTTTAGATGAGGATTCTTGGGTAGGGATTTCTTCTTGGTGGTCACCTGGTATTTGATGGTCTTGTAAGGGAGAATCATGGGGAAAAGAAGGAACAAAGTCTTTCTTACTCCTAGTTTAGCCTCTAGATTTTCTGTTATTTCCAGGGATTCCTCTCCTATGGGACTATGCTCTTGTTCCATCCTATTCAGAGGGTGAGTAGTAGTCTTCATATTGATTCAAACCCAAATCAACTGCTTCCTCATATTCAGAAGCATTTTCTTCTTGATTTGTCTGAACAGGCTCTTCTCTTCTTGTATTCCCTTTCTGTTTCCATGTGAAATACATGTCATTAGTATTTTTATCCTTCCTTTCATGACCTTGCCTTGATGGGGATGGGAGTTCTCCTTCTAGATTTTCTTCTGGATGTTCCTTTCTCTAAGATCTTGTACTTCTATGTACCATTGTAAAACAATGATTGAATTTTAGAACACTGGTTCAGAGATTTGTTTAGAGTCGCCACCCAACTTCCTTTTGGGGTTTGGAGAAAGCAGTCCAATAATACAAGCTTTGATGTTGTGTAATATAACCAGAGACTTTAACTATTTGATAACTTTCTCGATCCCCAATAGAGTCACCAATTTGTTAGGGATTTTTCTTGTAGGACTAAAATGATACTTGAACTTGTGTTCCTTGAGACTGATTCCCACAAGAGAAAGGCCCAATTGCTGAGGACTAGATAAGGTCCTCCTTCATTTTTGAGCTCCACAGACTCAAGTAGGTATTACCTTCTAATGATAAGTATTTTTATAGTTTTCTTATGAGTGCACACTAATTAGCTTCTATTCTTCTTAATGCATAAACCTATAGAACACTTTGCATATGATTGTAACCACTTTAATGAAAATCTTGACTAGACAAAGTGTGGTTGTAAGTAAAGCAGTAATCAATGCCTTAAGGATTCTCATCCTTCTTCCTTTTAAGGAGGGACAACCTGATGTGATTCTCTCTTTACATAATCATGAAATATGAACTGAATTCCCTAAGCATAGTCCAAGCTATTTGGTGCAATAAACATGAAATGAAAAGGTATTGGTAAATGATGTGAAGGTTTCTATTTTTCTTCTAAGATCTATGAAAGATGAAAATGTAAGAAACAAACACCAAACCAGTGCCTTATCCTAAGGGCAACAGAATCAAAATGAAAATCAACAAGTGAACTTTAAAAGAAATACAATAGTATGCCTTACATACCAACTGCAAATCCAAATAGGTTGCCTTACACACTATTCTATTAACCAAATATTGTTATCATCAAACATACATACAAATATATCTACTCTCCAAGATGAAAAATGAGAGCTTTTAATTCTTTCCTTGAAAGAAACTCATAAAACACCCAAGCAGGTTGCCTTTCAACTGGTATATTTTAGATGCCTAACATGTAAACCATACAAGAGTACAATATAAAAGCAAAGCGACAACAACCATATATGGTAGAAGTTGTAGTGTATTTGTATTAAAATCAACTTGCCACTTACATTTACAATCCCATAACTCAGAAGATCAGACACCAAATTTGGTGATCTGCTTCCAAGCAATCCGGTTCTATTTTCTATTTCTTTCCCAACCTTTTTACAAAAATGAGTCTTCAACTCTATATACAACTTCTTTTTCAACCACCTTGGAATTCCCTCATTAATGGGAATGCAACAAGCTTTGGGTGGTTTAAAAACCAAACTCTCTAAAAACATAAGAGACAAAATAAGAATAAAATACACACATAGCCCCAAGGCGGTGAAAGGACAAAACCTCCTCAGACAAATGTACAACTTTGGTTGCTCAAAAACTGACACCCTCAGTTGAAAATATTTATGATAGCTCCTTGAGTTCAATGAGATATGGTGACCACCATTTCAGGATAACCAACACCATTCTTGAATGATAGCTTATCAATCTTGTATTCCTCAGATCAGGTGTTAGGAGTGTCAGATGTCCTTCTCAATCTTCATCCAAAATGTCCAAATCAACTACAGCAGATCTAGCCTTTTTGGGTTTTGTCAATTCATCCCAAACAGTTACCTACTCCTTTGACTGCCAATTAAAGCTTTGGACAATTTGTAGTTGGGCCTTTTGTCTTTCCCATTTGGCATCTGTAATTGCCTTGACATCTGACACAAATTTGGTGAGGTCCACCTCTTCTTTGATAGCTTCATCAAGTGTTTTGTTGAAGCTCTCCATGTCCACATTACTATCCTCACCTAAAAATGCCTCTTTCCTAGGCAATAGAAGATCAGCATCTGATCTCCATTGATCAAGGCTCTTTATGGCCCCGTCTGTACTCAAAATTGAGGGGATGAACTTGTTGGTACAGGAGCTAAGCATGGCTATCTTAGCCTCAATCAGATTTTCCTTACCCTTGAAAAGTGGTAAGATGGCTTTAATCCTGTCAATCTCCTCACCAACCCTCACAACTACCTCCGGTATGTCACTCCCCAAATATTGAGAAAAAATCAATCTTTCAAAAAGTGGTGCTCTGACTGACCACATTGTATGAAATCCACTCAAAATCTGCACATAATTGTTGACCTCCTTTTACAATTTTGGCAACTTGCCATAAGCATTATAAACTAGGTCAAATTTATCCTTAATGGTATTCATTCTACGCTACAAAATTTTCAAAAGGGCCTGCAATATAGCCTCATTCTTCTCCTCATTAATCTTCTTTAGCTCTGCTGCCACCTCCTCCTCTATCATTCCTTGTGCCTCTGTTACTGCAGGCTGTTTAGGAGGTGTAGGGAATACGACAGGGGTATTTATAATTTGTAATTGCAATTCCTCTACCTATTTTTCTAATGATGTAAACTTTATAATCTATAGGTCCGTATCTTTCACCAGGGTACTATAATCCTCCAAAAGATTTCCATATCTTTCTGACAACTGTTTAGTTTTATCTTCATTTAACTTAGCAAAATGGGTCAAAACCTAAGAAATTTGGAGGTCCCCTATGTTGTGGATTGACCACACTATTTTATCTCCCTCCATTTTTTTTTCACATTCAAAATCTATGGCTTCTTGTCTTTGGGATAAAGACTCCACATGGCTAAAGCCTGATTTTTTGGGCTATATCCAAACCCTCTTATTATGTCCCCTACTTTGGTTGCTGATGACAAAGTGACATCTTCTTGCCTCTTTATTTAATCAATTATGAAATCTAAAAACAAACTCCATCCAGGCACCAGTAGCATATTGCTCTATTTTACTAATTTTCTAGCCTCATTTGGAGTTACAGTTTCACTCTTTGGGTCATATTCTTTCAATTTCTGCAATGCCTCCTCTGGAACTTGACCCTCCTCTATTATTTGTACACTTGAGGCTACTTTTTGTTTATAGCACATTAAGAGGCAATTCAACATCCTCTGTTTCATACATTTGTTGCCTTTTAGCCTCTCTGACTGCTTTCCTTATTTCATGGTGATGAAATCTAGTCCCTGTGTAGAGGGCACTTACTTTGTCTTTCTTCCTCCTCTTTGAAGGTTCACCAGTTAACAACTTTTTCTTTTTCTTTTGAGGCTCAACAGTATCCTCAGAAATGGGCAATTCAGCAAGATCTACATTTTCTTTCTCTTCTCCAGGCCCTTTGGCCAATGGTTGTTCCATAGTGGGTGGACTATAAATGGGATAGCCACCATCACTATCCTCATCACATTTTGATTCTGAATGGGCCTTTTTTCCCTTATTAGCACCATTAATTTGATCCTTCATGGGGTTCAACTAATGTATCAAATTGAGCCATCATTTGGTTAAGTCTTTGGACGTAAGGCAAAGTGGGAAAGAAACCCCCAAATACCAATCCTTTTCCTTTAAACTCCTTCTCAATTTTTTGTAACCGATCCAAGTGCTGAATTCTTTTCTCTACCTCATCATCCTCGATGATATTTCTGATGACATCCTCCTCAGGATACTCTTCATGTTGCTTATTAAAAGGAAAGGTAGTCATGTAGTATTTCCTTGCAGTAGCCATGAAACCTTCTATATCCACATACCTATGTGGAGCTGCAAACATCCTATATTTCTCTAACCAATCATTCACTTTACTGAAGGCTCCCTTTCCAATCATAATATAGTGCACCCTGAAGTGCTGAGGAGTGAGAGTCCCCTTTTTGTGGGAAGCCAAGTGTTCATTTTCTGTCAACATGAGTTGCCAGACAAAATCTAGAAATGCAAGTCTTGGTGGAACATAAAATGGAAGTAGATGAGGAGGCTGAGGGCATCCATAAACCCTAATCATTGTATAGCCCTTCTCATAGTAAATGTCTCCCCAATTGTGACCCTTGGTCTAATCATGAACAAACTATTGGGGTCTCACCAACTGTAGGACCTTGGTGGATAATCTTGTGCAATTTACACCCAAACTCCGGAGAATGGGGTACACAATCCAGTTCTCAAAGGCACCAAAATCTTGCCTAGGGCACGAAGGGCTCCAAACTCCTAACCAGAACTGTACTGGGTTAGGTTGTCCATTTCACATCATTTGTGGTTTGAGATCATTCAAATTTATAAGACCATAATTGTGATACACAATTAGGTGCATCAGCAGGGAGTATTGCATGAATCTGGGTGCAGAACCAGAGGTGAAGTTCTTCAAAGATAGAAAACCCTCATGCATCTTGTTTATGATATAACCAATAAATTCATACCCTCTGCTCAGCATATGGCTCTATGAATCCATCACTGACATCAAAATATTTGAGGTAATCCTCTCAGGGCCCGCATCAATTCCCAAAACCTAGCATATCCCATATGCAATGTATTTCATGTAAAACTTTAGGTCCTTTTAAGCATACAGAATCGATCCATCCATAGGTGCAATATAATTTTTATTTTCTTTAGGCATATGAATCTTAATCTCCCTAGAGACCAAAGTAGCCTCTCTGACATATCTATTTGCTAGAGCTTGTAAGTTGATTTCTGTGGCCATTGGAAATTGAATTCCGAAAGCATTCATGAAATAATTCTAGTCTAGGGTTATCGGTCCCAGGTGGTTTTTCCCTTTACAGGGTTTCCACATTCAATCTTTTGTGTTATGTGTTTATGTGGTGATTGCTTGGATATCATACTTTACATGTTGCATATTTGATTTGGTCGGTAATCACTATGAGAAATTAACTGATAATCAGTAAAGTCACAGACAGTTTAGTATTTATGTTTATCGAGTTGCAGAATTAGCTGAATTTGTTTTAAGAGATACATTTTGTATTTGGGACTAAGGATAACTGATCCACCCCCCCTCTCAGTTATTCTAGAAATTGGTATCAGAGCATATTGGTTTCTTGGAATAGAGTTTTAAGGAATTTAGCATAAAGATCACAAAATGTATAAGAAGGAAGTGCCAAAGCTGAACAAGGACAACTTCACAATATGGCAAATCCGAATGAGATTGCATATATCTGGTATTGTAAATTCTTCCCTCGCTCTACTAGATAATGGCTACTTAGCACCACCTATAGGACCTTTGACTCTTGATCAATTAAAATATAGACATAAGCATAATATTACTATGATGGAGATTGCTTCTGCTCTGTTTGATGCCAAATTTGAAGATGTCAAAGATTGCCTTACTTCTAAGGAAATGTGGGATAAACTTGCTCAAGTTTATAGTGGTGATGCAAACGTGAAAAGAGCTAGAGCTGAAAGTTTAAGAGGAAGATTTGATGATATGAAAATGAAAGAGGAAGAAAACATTGTGCAGTGTACAAATCAAATAAAGGAGATAGTCAATTCTATTAGAGGATCCGATGGAATTATTGAAGAAGATACAGTGGTAAGAAAAATCTTGAGAACCTTATTGCTTGTTTATGCAATCAGAATTTTTGTTATACATGAAATGAGGTCTTCACCTAGTAGTACTCTTACTCTTGACAATTTGATTGGTAAGCTAACAAGTTTTGAGCTGAACAACTTTGACAATAGTGTTGTACTATCTGTTGAATCTTCTTTTATGTCTTCTCTAAAGATTGGTAAGTCTAGTAGTAGAAGCAATAGAGATGATAATGACAATAATACTGATGATGAGCTCGATGGGATTGAAGCTCTTGTGGCTAGAAGATTACCTAAAGGTAAAGGTAGATATAAGGGTAAATTACCTTTAGCATGTTTTAACTACAAAGAAGTTGGTCATATTGTTGCTAGATGCCCAAATAGGAAATATGATGATAGAAACAAAGACCGATCTGGTGAAGGAAGCTATGGGAGAAGAAGCAATAGAAGTTACCAACATTACAACAGGGATAACTGAGACAACAATGATAAAGGTAAGAAGGTGTGTTACATTGCTGAGGAAAATGAGACTGATACCGACACCAATGAAGATGTGGAGGTAGTATTTGTTGCAATGAAGGATGATTCTAAGGAAGAAGAAAGGTATGTAGAGACAACACTCATTTCTAAGGCTAATAAAAATGATACATGGATTATTGATAGTGGTTGTACACATCATATGACTGGTGATGTAGAAAATTATAATCATCTTGAGCTATAATGGAGGATCTGTGAAAATGGATAATGATACACCTTGTATGGTTAGAGGAAAAGGATCTTTACTGATAAATGATAGAATAATATGTGATAATGCTTATTGGGTAGAAGGACTAAACTTAACAATTCAGGTCACCAAGTAGCTTTTGAGAGAAAAATGGTAAAAATATTTGATGATGAAGGAAAACTTATTGGAACAGGAGCACAATCGAAAGGTAATTTGTTTTATCTAGACAATGCAAAGTCTTCTTGTTTAATGATGAAAAATGAGGATGCATGGTTATGGCATAAAAGGTTATGCCATGTAAACTTTGATAACATGATTAAAATCAGTAGAAAGAAAAAGGTTAGAGGTCTGCCTAGCCTAGCAAAGCCTGATCATGTTATGTGTCATGGATGTCAAAAGGCTAAATGACAAAATCTAGTTTTAAGAGTAAAGACTATTCAATAAAGATAATTTTGGAGCTAGTTCACACCGACCTGTGTGGTCCCATGAGAACATAGAGCTACTATGGAGATAGATATTTCATTCTGTTTGTTGATGATTACACTAGATTAATGATTGTTATGTTCTTAAAGGAGAAATTAGAAGCATTTAAGATGTTTAAATGGTACAAGAAAAAAGTAGAGAAAGAAACCGGTAAGGAACTGAAATGCTTGAGATTTGACAGAGGTGGTGAATTTATTTTTGATGAATTTACTAACTATTGTAATGAGCATGGAATAAAAAGATAGGTTTCTGCACTAAGGACACCATAGAAGAATGGTATTGCTGAAAGAAGGAACAGATCAATTGTAGATTACACAAGGACATTGATGATAGAGAAGAATGTAGCTTAGACATACTGGAGAGAAGTAGTTAGCACAACTGTTTATGTTCTGAACTAAGTACAACTGAAGAAGGACACAAAAAAAACACCCTATGAGTTATGGTTTGGTCACAAACCGACTGTAAGTTACTTCAGAATTTTTGGTAGCAAATGATTTATTCTGAAAAATGAAAGAAATGGAAAGTTTGACTCTAAAGGTGATGAAGGGATATTTATTGGATATTCTACTAAAAGCAAAGCATATAAGTGTCTAAATAAAGTGACTAACAAAATGATTGAAAGTACTAATGTCAGGATTGATGAGTTTGATACTAAGAATGGTGAAGAAAGCAATAAAGAACCAGAAGACTATGGTAGATTCACTTACATTCCAGAGCCCCTACCAACACCACAGGCATAGTCGACTGAGCACCAAGAAGAGAATACCAAGGAATGGCAAGGGGAAACCGACAATCAAGAAGGAGCTACCGAGCAAGAAAATGAACCTGAAAAAGATGAATAACAAAGAAGAGATCATGTGCTGGAAAGATTTGTCAGAAGACATCATCTTGAGAACCAAATCATTGGAGACAAGCAAGCTGGCATGATGACAATAAGTAAGTTGAGACAAGGTACATGCTTAGTTTGTGAATTTGAACCAGAAAATGTTAAAATTGCATTGGAGAATGAAGAATGGATAAAAGTAATGAATGAAGAGATAGAATAGATAGAGAAAAACAAGACATGGACTTTAGTACCTAGGCCTAAAGATAAGAATGTTATTGGTACTAAATGGATTTTTAGAAATAAGCTGAATGAGAATGGAGAAGTTACAAGGAACAAAGCTAGAATTGTATGCAATGGATATGCATAGGAGGAAGGTATAGATTATGGTGAGACTTTTGCACCTGTTTCTAGACTTGAAGGAGTATGAATGTTACTTGCATATGCAGCACATAAAATTTTTAAAGTTTATCAAATGGATGTTAAGTCTGCTTTTCTGAATCGAATACTAGAAGAGGAGGTCTACATAGAACAGCCATAAGGGTTTTTTGATCCAGACAAGAAAGACATGGTATGTAGATTACACAAAGCTTTATATGGTCTAAAGCAAGCACCGAGAGCATGGTATGAAAGGTTGCATACTTATTTGTTAAGTATTGGTTTTGTTAGAACAAGTGAAAACAACAATTTGTATATGAAAGGAGATACTGATGATACTATTTTGATTGCTAAAATATTTGTGGATAATATTATTTTCAGAGGACAAGATCATATATGTAAATAATTTGGTGATGAGATGAGAAAAGAGTTTGAAATGTCAATGTTTGGAGAGATTAAGTTCTTTCTAGGATTGCAGGTTATTCAGCAGAATGATGGTATATTCATCACACAATCAAAGTATATACAGGAAGTACTGAGAAAATTTGGCATGGAAGATGCTAAACCAATTGGAACACCGATGGTCACAGGCTACAAACTGACTAAAGATGATGAATCCATAGAGGTAAATCAGACATTATACCGATCCATGATTGGTAAATTGGTGCATATAGTACATAGTAGGCCGGACATTACACATTAAGTGGGGATAGTTGCTAGATTCTCTGCTAATCTGAAGGACTCACATATGGTTACAATAAAGAGAATCCTTAGATACCTAAAGAAAATAGAGGATTATGGGTTATGCTATCCTAAGGAAAGCTAGTTTGAACTAAGATTTTACACCGACGCAAATTGGGCTGGAAATATAGATGACAGAAAAAGTAGAATCGGAGGAGCATTTTTCTTTGGAGAAAGACTTGATACTTGGACAAGTAAGAAAAAACTGTGTATCTCTTAGTCTACTGCTAAAGCAGAGTATGTTGCTTTTTCTACAAACTATTCAAATATTGCATATATCAAACAAGTGTTGGAAGGAATGAACGAGGTAATCATAGAACCGGTGATTATATATTGCGACAACACAAGTGCAATAAACATTTCTAAGAATCATGTAATGCACTCAAAGACCAAGCATATTTCTATTAAGTATCACTACTTAAGAGAACAGGTATAGGAGAAGCAAGTAAAACTGGAATATGTTACATCAAAAGAGCAACTTGCTGATATTTTCACTAAGCCTCTACCAAAAGATACTTTTGAATACCTGAGGACTAGACTTGGGGCCCGTCCCCTGTCTACCGGTCACTAATGTGATCTGGAGGTTGCATCAGCCTAATCTTATCAGAAGATCACTCATGTTGATGCATCATAGTTCACACTTTGGATTCTGTCTAAAGTTGTTGAAGATTTGAGGAATCAGAATAGAGAATTGCATATCAGTATACAGAGATACATTTGATGCAAACAATGTATGGACAACAAAGAGTTACTTAGCTAATACAAAGCTGAATGTGTTCATTTTTTTTCTTTGGAATTGTTGTCAAAGGGAGAGATAAAAAATATGAAGAAAACAATTGGAACATCTATCTAAGGGAGAGAAGTTCATGAAATATCAGACAAAGATTGTTGTCAAAGGGAGAACTAAAAGGAGAGATAAATTGAAGAAGTCAGGGAAAGTATTGAAGATTTGTTGTTGAGAACAAAAGGAATCTAAGAAGAGTTGAAAGAACAAATCTGCAGAAGAAAGTATGCATGGACAACATTGCATGTAATCCTGTTATGTAACATAGTGATTAAACATATTAAGCTAAGGAGAGCTTACCAAGCTACAACATTTGTTCATATAGCTCTAGAATACATGTTTGGTATGTGTATGATACATTTCATATTATTTGAGTTTCCATCAATGCCAAAGGGAGAGATTGATGAACTACAACTGATTGAGGACTTGATTGATGAACTACAAGTGATTAGAGATCACCGAGCACTGAATGGTTATGTAAGATAATTGAATTAGTAGTTATGTTGTCATTGATGTCAACTAGTTTTGACAGTACTTATCATGATAGTTGCAAACATCTACACATCTATAAAGTGGAGAGAAAAGATAAAGAACTAAGATATCTACATTGAGGAAGATGGATATGATAGATGAGGATAAGGAATACTTTGGGTAACTTATTGATGAGTCTATGACTTCATATTGTTGACTTGATTATGTTGCATTAATCAGCTATGAAGAAGGAAGAAAAATGTTACAATACAACGTGGTCAGTTAATGAAGCATTCCAGTATACACTGAGCTAGTGTAGTGTATACCGATGAGCATAGTTATAATTGAGCTTGTATTCATCGACGCATTTTTGTATTAACCAAGAATGGACAAAAGAACAAAATGATTAGTTTAGCCGATAGAATTTGATGAGATGTAAAGTGTATGATTTCAAGGTGGAAGATAAAGTTTGTTACTGAGATCTACAACTAACAAAATTCAAAGAAGATCTAAAGGATGGGAATGAAATGAGTTATTTACACATTTGGCGAGGAAGGTTTAAGCGAAAAAAGCAGGGAAGGAGATGAAGCAGAAAAATCTGATGGATGAAAAGAAAATGGTTTACTTATCTATCTAAGACATAGTGTCTTCATTGTGGAAAGGATGCCCAAGGAAGGAGACTGTAGAGATATCACATGAACAGAGCTTCATGCATGTCTAATTAGACTGGCTGAAGAAGAACTAAACTGTAGAGTTAACCGAGCATCAAAGAGCTTATACTGAGTGACAGTAAGTTATTGAATATTGAAGAATTGAATTGAAATATTGATTAGAGGATTTGTATGGACTTAAAATAGATCCGAACATCTACAAATCAAGTTGTATTGTAATCAGATCAACTATTTTTATAGTTTAACCATTGTAAACAGATAAATATCTTAACCAAGTGGACTTGAAAGTCTTATATGTCATTCATAGAATGTACATTGTTATCTTGTCAACCCCAGAGTGAATGCTGGTTGGACGATAACTGTTAGTGTTAAATCCTCTAACAAGGTCACACCTTATAGTGTGTTTTGTAACCTTTAACAAGGTTGGTTCTTCACCAAGCTCACTCCAGAAGAGTGAAAATATTTTGGGTTACCGGTCCCAAGTGGTTTTTCCCTTTATAGGGTTTCCACATTAAATCTTTTGTGTTATGTGTTTATGTGGTGATTGTTTGGATATCATACTTTACATGTTGCATATTTGATTTGGTCGGTAATAACTATGAGAAATTAACTAATAATCGGTAAAGTCACAGATAGTTTAGTATTTATGTTTACCAAGCTATAGAATTAGTTGAATTTGTTTTAAGAGATACATTTTGTATTTGCGATTGAGAATAACTGATTCACCCCCCCTCTTAGTTATTCTAACAGAGTTATGTGATACTTCAATGGCTACTTGATTAGTTGGCACATTGGAAAGGTAATGTGTTGTTTATAATTAACACTAAGTGAATACGATAGACTAGAATCATAGGCTTAACCAAGCAAAATAGAATAAATTTAGTTGAAATCGAGTGATGCTAGTGTCAACCGAGCACCAGTATAAGTTGAGAAAGTTTAGTGTCGAACGAGCATCATTATTTGCAAGCAACAGATAATTAACCGAGAAAAGACAATGTTTGTCAAGAAGTAAATTTTTAGTGATGATCAAGATATCCAGTGATGACCAAGGAGATGAACACATTATTGACCAAGTGTCACTGATTTATAGTTTGTGAAGGAATTGAGAATCCCAACCGACATAGTTGAATTCTTGGGATATGTAAAATGTGTTGACATTATTAATGAATGGTATGGGGCATTTAATGCATGGTAAATCATTTTCTTATGGATTCAAGGAGAATTTTGGTGATGTATCTAGAAGGAAAAGGAGGAGAATAAAATGATGGAAAGATTTGATGAATCTGACCTAAACCTGAGATCTATAGAAGATATTAAGTGACAAAAGATTAATCTACCTAATCAAGGAGGTATAAGGATGACCTAATTGTGGGGTTATTAAGTGTGTGGAAAAGGTTGATATTAGTGATTGATGAATCTAAGTAGAAGGCTAAGAAAAACTGTGAAGAGTTGAACAGAGTTGAGGTGATTTATTGAAGATATTTCTAAGAAGATTAGTGATGGAGATGGTAATGAGGGCCAGTCAGTAAATCAGCATATGAGCGAAGTGGATCTATATATGCAAAGTAAGTTGTATATTTCAGAACAAAACCTACTGTTACTTTCTAACCATTGTATCAGTCAAAATCCTTTAATCAAGGTGACATTCTAATGGAATGTTCTTAAGTCCTCTAACCAGGCCACTTTTAACAGGGTAATTAAATCCTTTAATAGGGTCACACCTAGCAGTGTGTATTGTAAACCTTTAACAAGGTTGGCTTCTCATAGATCTCACTTTAGAAGAGTGAAAAATTAGTAGCATGTTACTAGTGGTTTTTCCCATTGTGGGTTTCCATGTTAAATCTTGTTGTTATACTTGTGTGAATGTCAATTGATATGAATGTTTTTGAAAGTTTTATATTTTGCAATTTAATTACTTTTGGACAATGGACTGCAAGTTTTATGTTATTGATATATTCTATAGAGACCGAGTTGAATGCTGAAGAGATCTAAGTTTGTTGAAGTTTTTGAAAGTTTAATTGGTGCATCTAGACCTAAGGATAACTAATTCACCCCCGCTCTTAGTTATTCTAAAATCATTCTAACAATAATAATTTGGTGGCTTGTAGGTATAGAGTTAATGTGCTTGGTCTCTGAATATTGGACTATCATGTTTATGAGTCACCAATAGTTGAGAGGTTGAAGTTATGATTTTTTTTTGCTAACAATAAAGTTGGCTATCAAGACTAGTCAAGATTGGTTCAAATAATGCTTGGCATTGATGTTTACAAGTGTGCATCTTTGTGGACATGTTTAGAACATTTGTGAAGTGTTCCGATTTAGATATATTGTGTTGGTTTTCTCCACAAGTGAAGATATGTTGTTATGTGTTCAACTTTGTTGTTTTTGTTAGTCTCTGGTTGAATCAATAGGTTATCCTATTTTATTTATGTTATTTTAGTTTGGATATTCTTTGGAGGAAGAATTAAGAGGTTGATCCGGATCTCTTTGTGTTGTGGCTATAGCTACATTATGTTATTTTTATTGGAGAATGTATTTGGGCCCATTAGTTAATGTGTTTTAATATTTTCCTACCTGTTGCATTTGATGCCATTAATAGGATTTGTTGTTTTGTGTCTGCTTTGGTCAATTTAATTTGAGAAGGTAGTTATGATGTATTTGTGTCCCCTTTATCTCTTGATGTGGACTTCATTGAGTTCAATTATTCTTGGTGTCCAAATTTATGTAAATATTGTTTATTCTTACCTTGGCCAACCTAGTTGAAGTTTTCAGAGATCAATTTGATATAAATAGGTGAGAAAATGTTTGATTTGAGTATTGGATTGAATGTGAAGTCAGTATGATGTGAATATAAAAGTGAAAAGGTGAATATTGATTATATCTTTCAAAGTTGATAGAGTTTATGGTGCAAGTGTTTGGCATGATTAGGAGATCCTACATCTTTTTAATTCATCAATTCTTCATGCTTTCTAGAAGACAGTGAGTTCTTTTGGCAACTTGTATAGTTTTATATCTACTCCAAATGAGATCAAGGCACATGAGAATAAAGAAAAAGCCAAAAGTTCTATCATCAATGGCTTAAGAAGTGATTTAGAGTTCTTGAAGGTAATGAACTACACTATTGCAAAAAAAATCTAGGAAAAACTGAGTAGTCTATATGAAGAGATAAGATACCAAACAAGTCAAGTTGCAAAATATGAAGAATTATTTTAAAACCCTAAGGATGTCTAAAGATAAACATATTGGAAGTTATTTGCACCAGGTAAATGAAGTTGTATGTGAAATTAGAGGTATTGGTAGAACCATGGAAGATAATGAAGTTATGATGAAAGTAATGAGAACCATGAATAAAATCTATAAACTAAAGTTATATGTTATTGAAGAAGGTCATTACATGGATATATACACTTTGGATCAACTCTAAGGGACAATTTTTCTTTTGAGATTGCACTTTTTTTTAAGATAATCAACATGAAAAGATTGATAGAGCACTTTAAAATCTTTCTGGTGCTTCAAAAAATTTGTCAACAAGACACCCAAATCAAAAGTTATGGCCTCTAGAAGGTGGATCTCCTGATAGGAAACATAAAAATGCGTTGGACACAAAAATGAGTTGTAAAAGTGAGTTAGACATGTTGGTTTGCATTTTGACATCATAGGTCATCTTAGATCAGAGATAAGTTGGGTACCGTCTTTTTGGGGTGTTTTAACCTATGGTTTTGTAATATCATTTACTAGATTCATGTGTTATATCTCATATATATTAGGTGTGTGAGGTGGAGGTTGGGTGTAAGAGCCTTGTAGCTATTGAGTTACCTCTAAGTCTGTGGTTGGTGATACTCTTATGAAAAGCCTTGTCTACAAGTATATTGTATTCTATTATTGATTTTTTAATTATATATTGGGTGGCTTTTGGAGTTTGGGATTTTTATTCTGAAAGGATTTTTTCCACGTAAAACACTATGTTTTTGTATGCATGTTGTTTATTTTTATTTATTTTAAGTTTGTATAATTATTGTAAAGATCCAAAAAGTTTTGTATAACCCTCCTCTCAAGGTTAGTGCAAGAAGTTGTTCTACTACCCTAACTTCCTTTCAAAGCATGAATCGTAATTTGTGTTTCTAAGTTGACAATAAAGGAGAGAATCCAATATATGTTAATGTGTTGGGCTTTGTATTTACATTTAATTTGTCAAAGTATACAATGTAATTATAGGATTGTTAAAAATTTAGTTAAATGATACAATGTTCCATTGACTAAGATATGATCTTTAATATTCTCTTCTAAAGTAATATTATGACATTAAAGTGTTTTTGTGTTGTTCTCGTACACATTATGTTTGCTTGTTTTTTATATAAAAAGCAACAAAAACTAGGGTGTTGTCCCTACTACAACTAGCCCAACTGATAAAAGTCTTGACCAACACTTATTGAAAGTATTATACACAAGATATTGTGATTGCACATGAGTAAGTTTTGAAAATAAATAATTATTAAAAATTTAGTTATATTTAATAAATAAATTTATATATGACAATGTTTATCATGAAAAATAGATAAGTTTATTATTTCTTTTAATTTTAAATTAATATAATTTTATATGTAGCTATTCACATAATGTATTTATTATTTTCAAACAACTATAATACTAAAAAATTAACAGCAAATAAAAAACTAAAATTCTCATAATTAATATTTATCATATCTTTATAAATAATTGTACATATTAATAATTTATAATACATTCAAAATCACTTTCTTATAATAAAATTATTTCTATAATACTTTATTAGTATAAAAATTTCTCTATGTACCTACTAACTATTTAGTAGTATTTATATAAGCATGTTACTAATCAATGGTAGTGGAAAATAAAAAGAATACATGATTTATTCAAGGAAAACTTTGTATTTTTTCTTTAAAAAGGCTAACAAATCGTATAAAATATTTTACCAAAAAGACAAGACTCGTTTTGTATTTAGTTTTTAAGTCGAGTCAAATAAGGCGTGAAATTTCCCACTTTCTTCGTCCTAAAATTGAGTATATGTAAATTGAATTGGAAACATTAGCATTCTTTGTCTTGTTCAAATTTTATATGTGTAATTTAGTTGAAAATATTGAAATCCCTTATCTTGTGATGATGGCATGTGGACTATATCCACTCTGGAAAAAAAAAATTTAATATAGGAAATTTTTTAATTAAATTAAGTTGTTAATTTGTGATGTAATTTAATGTTATTTCATATAAAAAATAATTTCAAATTGATTAACTTTTTCAAATTGAAAAAATATATATAGCTTATATTACATTATGGTAGAATTTTAAAGTTATATAACTTTTATTACATTATGGTTATATTCCTTCTTAGGTCATGAATTTTAAAAACATAGAATTTCAGAGTTTTCTTTCATACCTATTTTTGTCAAATGTAGTAAATATACTATTTTGTTAATACTTTGACATTAAGAATGTTCACAATCAATATATTTATAAACAATAAATATTATGTACATATATTTAAAGATATATAAATTAATGAAATTTGTAATATATTTTTTATTAATAAAAGTAGCATTACAAGGGTGTTGACCCTTCCATTTAACAATAGCTTTGTGGTTGTACAACTGGTCTAACAAGTTCAAGAGAGGCTAAAGACTACCGAAGTTTAGATAGTAGTTAAAGAACCAAGTAATAATGTTATATAGAGGATTAAGAATAGACAAGACTTGCACACCTAGGCCCTTGGCCTACGTATGACAATACTAAGGACTCGAAGCCACTCATGTTGCAAGAAGTCTAGTAGCTCTATGTTATCTTCCAACTCATTCTCCTATAAATCTTCCTAGAGAAGGCACATGGTTGTGGTCATGACATACATTATTCTGCTCCCAAATATCTCCATGTTTTGCATCCCATTATCCATTTCCGGGATTCAATTAATTAGAAAATCCACCTTCCCTTTGATGATACAAACTTTGTCTGTTAGGTTCAAACATCTAGGACAACCTTTCAAGGTTGAGGTAGCATCATTTACTTTCCTATCATTGTTTATCAAACCCTTTAGGTTATTAGAGACGTAGGAGGCTAGGTCATCCATGCCAATCTCCTGCTCCAAATTTTTGTCCCATTTAACCTTCTTCTATTGTGCTTTGATAACCTAATGCAGAGGATAATTGGTAGAGGTTTCACTGCATATTTGTAACCCTCCTCATTTTGGTTAGGTGGACTTTTTCTCATGCCTTTCTTTCTTCCATGTTGCACAATCCCTAATAAGCCCGCTCATGATCTTTGTCTAAGTTGGCTCATATTGGTCATTCGACAAGGTTTTACCTTGATCAACAGATATATCCAGGCATGGTCATCAAGGCCCACATTTGACCTTTCATTGACCCCATGGGGCCCCCCAAGTAACATTACTTTTTAATATGTTTATATAATTAACATTAATATGATATTATAAATGAAATAGATGAATTGATAGAGATAATTTAAAATCTAATATTAATCCATGTAAGCATCTAGCAATGCAATCACAACAATGAGAATGACCAAAGATATGATTACTTCCAGATTAGTGTGCTTTAATCCTAAGAAAAATTTGACCGTCCATATATACATAAAGTCCTTCCTTAGAAATAAGGAAAATTCAATTGTTCGTGTTGAACTTGTTATGTAAGGATTGAAGTTTGGGACTTCTACCTTATGCAAGACCTAAGCCTAAGGCAACAATAGTAAAAGACATAAGTATAGCAATGGATGTTGCTTTAGTATGATCATGGATGTCATTAAGTTCATCCTTCACATTGTACTAAAGTTTGATCCAAGTAAATGAGGGGTCATATAAAGATACGTATCAAATGATCTTTCTGACAATGAATATAATTTACTTGATTGTTGTTTGTTGATGAATTTTGATGGTTAATTCTTGCAAAAAAGATAAAAGATATTTGTATTCTTTCAATAATCTGGTGTTTTATTATATGATTAGACGATATTTTTATATAGAAACACTTGATACTAATACCAATATGATGCAGGAGCATCCTGGGTGTAAGAGCAATCTTGCATCACCCAAAAATATTTATGGTTTTATTTTCAGTAAGGGCTATCTTGTGCAGAGCTTCTATTTATGGCAACTTACTATTTTTAGTAAGTTGGTCATATGATCTCAGAATGTTCCGATTTCACAGGTAGAGGTTCATCTCAGTCATTTCAGCCTACCAGTTGAGTTTCACTGCCACATCATCAGCATTGGTGAAGTTATTGAGATTTTTGGGTACGAAATCTTTGAGCTCAATTTTGAAGGCCTTATAGGCTCCGGATCGCGATCGACCCCTAGCTGACTGGCACTTGCGCATGTCAAGCACTATAGATCTTGTCATGGCATTTCCGAAAAGTGGTTACAATAGAAAAACGGAGCTACGGTTAAAAAGTTATGGCCTCCGGAAGTTGGATTACCTAAAAACATATTTTGTATTTCTTTTGAGCCGACCCTATTGTAAAAATTGTGAAAAGAAAATAATTCTATGTATAGTCGGCCTTAAGGGCTAGATTTCTGGAACCTTCTCGGACGATGGAAATTGTCTATATAAAGATGGCCCGTAGTGTTGTCTAGGGCAGTTTTGGGGGTAGATCTGGGTAATGATTCGAGACTTTGTCCTACAGAATATTGTAAAGGGAATGCCCATGTGGCTTTGCATATTGTAATTCTGAAATTTGTAATTCCACATTTATGGAGATAATAAGAAGCTAATATTCTATTTTTGCAAATTGTTGTTGTTTCTCTATTTCTGTTATGTGTTTGTGGTATTAAGGGGAGCACCCTTCATCACAATATCAATACATAAAGGTTAGTTCTCAATATTATCAATCTCATAATACAATACAAAAAAAATAAAAAAATAGAGACATGAATATTTCTCATAATCTTATTGAAATAGTAAAATCATAATTATAATTCAATATAGAACAAATAAATGATAAAAACTAAATTTAAAAAATAGCCAATAACTTTTCTATTATTTTCATCCTTTACAAAAATATTATGTAAAATAAAAAATTATCATTATCAAAATTGTAAAGCATAAAACAACAAATGAATAAAAGTAATGGACAACAAAATATTAAAACTAAAGAGAAAATATGTCATGTGATGTAAGGTATCACTATTTATATAGTATTATTTATTATAGAATTAATAATATACAATATTTTTAAATTAATATTATTATTTAATAAGTATAATGTATAGTTGTGACCCTACCAAAGAAAATTCCAAAAAGACCGCACACAAAAATAATCAAATGTAGTCAAAAGGGCAGTCAAATAATAAGATTATTGTCTACTCTGAATAACAATGTAAAAGTTAAGACATTACAAATAATAATATAAAATGAATATTAAAGCCCATTTAATTAATATAATTAAATATAAAATTAAAAATATAAAACATTATGAATAATAATATAAAAGAATATGCTAGACCATTTGAATAATGAAATCTTGAATGTAAAGTGCCAAGAAAGAGAATAATTAACATCATTATTGCACTTACTATCTCCCACTCAATCACGGTTAAACCCCACATGAAACTCTATTTTTAGCATTTTCATTTTATTTAATTATATAATAATAATAAAAACAGATAGAATATAGAACAAGTTTATTTTGACCTACAAATGATAACATTGTAGAGGTGATATGTAATGATGGGATGAAAACAAGTTTGCACGCATGTGGAATCTCTTAATAAATTAGTCTAGTACCAATATTCAACAATGTTTATTAGTTTGGGACAACCTTTATGCATATAAAAGGAAAAGACAAATCATTCTTTTAGATATTTAATTTTTTTTTATAAAATATATAAGCAATAGATAAATTAATCAATATTACAAATAAATTAAAGAAAGGAAGTTTAGATATTTTTAAAAAATTATTAAAATAAATGTTAAAATTTAGAAAGAAAGATAAAGTTTAAAGATAATTAGTTTTTTACAATCTATAGTAGTCGATGTAATTGTTTGTAGAAGTGATTGTTCGTTCTTTTTTAAATCAACATTTCAAATAACATCCTACGATTTTTTATTAAGATGAAAGAGCTAAAGGAGAAAAATGAACACACTTGTCACTTCCAAAAACATGTAAAGAGAAAGGTGTTTAGGTATATTTGTGAGATATTAGAGTATCTTGAGTTTATAACTAGTCTTGCGTCAACTAAAAATATTTATTTTATGTTTGATTTTCATTTGTAAGTATTATTATATTTTTTTATTACATTTTTTTGAATTTATCAAATATTGAATATAGACGAATGGATGTCATCTTGTTGTTGTTTGTTAATCAAAACATCTTTTTTTTTTGGAAACTCGTTAGGGTTTCCTAAATCTATATACACTTTTTATTTCGTAGTTAATACATTATTGTAAATTCTAGTGTACTCCAAATTTAGACCCGTGGATATTTTGAACATCTTGTTGGCTTATGGTGATTGATCAAGAAAGTACTGTACACTTTTCCTCCTGCCCTCGCCGAGGTTCGGAGCCGACATATTTTTTGGGGGGCTAACATATTTTCGGCTATTTTTGGCCCAAAAAATAGCTGAAAATATGTCGGCCCAAAAAATAGCCAAAAATATGGGGCCCCAAAAAAAAATTTTAGCGCCAACATATTTTCGACTATTTTTGGGCTGACATGTTGTAACTCATTCTAACTCTAAAGTGACAAAATATTGTATAATTTATGGCTTAGGGTTAGGGATTTTCATAATGTATGTTTTAGTAGCTTCTTGCGGTGGTATTGAACTGTAAGGTATTACAGATTGTAATCAAGTTGTAATAATTGGATAATAATAATATTGGACCCGCTGTTGGTGGACGTAGCCCAGGGATTGGGTGAAACACGTTAAATCTGTGTGTCTTGTGTTATCTTCTGTTTGGTTTAATATTTTCTGATATTGGTTATATTTGCATGTAACTGTTCTTCCTGTCTTGTTAATCCTAACAAGTGGTATCAAAACGAGGTTGTTTTTCAGTTATCCTTTGTAGGAAGATCTAACAGTTTAGTGGGATTCTCACAGTTGAGTGGGAGCAATGGCAAATGAGGGTAGGCTAAAGGTTGAAAATTTTAATGGGTAAAACTTTCATTTATGGAAAATGCAAATGGAGGACTATCTCTATCAGAAGGATCTATGGCGGCCATTGGAAGGAAAATCCAAGAAACCGTCAGCAATGACTGATGAGGACTGGGATATTCTAGATAGAAAGGCTCTTGGTAGTATTTGATTATGCCTGGCACAATCGGTGGCATTCAATATTACACAAGCAAAGAGGACTGAAGATTTGATGCAAACCCTAGCAAAGTTGTATGAAAAGCCCTCTGCTTCGAATAAGGTATTTCTTATGAAGCATTTGTTTAATATGAAAATGGTAGAAGGTGTGTCAGTTGTTGATCATTTAAATGAGTTTAATATAGTTACCAGCCAATTATCTTTTGTTAATGTTATTTTTTGATGAAGAAGTCAAGGCTCTCATGATTTTGTGTTCTTTGCTTGAAAACTGGAATGGCTTGGTAATGGCTGTTAGTAACTCTATTTTTGGTTCTAATACCTTAAAATTTGATGATGTTGTTGGTGTTATTCTGAGTGAGGAAATTCATAGGAAAAGCTCAGGTGGATCCACATCAGGTAGTGTCTTAAATGCACAAAGCAGAGGTAGAACCAATGACAAAGGAAACAATTCTAGAAATTATGGAAAATCAAGAGGAAAATCAAAGGGAAAGAGGTATGAATCCAAAGGGCCAAATGATTGTTGGTACTGTGGAAAACCAGGCCATAAGAAGAAATATTGCTGGTCTCGAAAGAATAAAGAAGGAGACAAACACGAAGGTAACAAGGAGGCAAATGTGGTAAGTACTAAACTCGAAGAGGATGCTTTGCTTCTTTCTTTAGAAAGTGTTGATGATTCTTGGGTTTTAGATTCTGGGGCTTCATTTCATGCTACACCCCATGTAGAGGTTACTTTCTTGATTATGTCCAAGGGGATTTTGGGCTAGTTTATTTGGGAGATAATGAACCCTATTAGATTGTTGGAAAGGGAAAAATTAAGATTAAGTTGCAAAATAAGAATCATTGGCTACTACAAGAGGTAAGACATGTTCCAAGGTTGAGTAGGAATTTAATTTTAGCAAGGAAACTGGGTGATGAGGGTTGCACAGTCACTTTTAATAATAGAAATTGGAAAGTTTCAAAAGGTTCTTTAGTAGTAGAAAAAAGTGTGAAATTAGGCACATTATATCTTTGTATAGGTCATACTGTTCCTTTTACTTTAATCATTTCAGAGAAAAATGAATGTTCAGGAATAGTTGTTGCAGTTGAGCAGGAAGAATATCAAACAGTTGTTGTAGATTCTAACACAACACTTTGGCACAACAAACTTGGGCACATGAGTGAAAAAGGTATGAAATTACTTCATTCAAATAAAGTTTTACCTGGTCTGAAATGTGTCAATATGGATTTCTGTGAAAGTTGTGTGTATGGAAAACAAAAAAGAGTTATTTTTGTAAAGAGTGGGAAGGAAAAGAAAAATGAGAAATTAGAGCTTGTGCATACTGATGTATGGGGACCAAATCAGGTATCTTCCCTTGGTGGCTGTCTGTATTATGTTACATTTATAGATGATGCAACAAAAAAAGTATGGATTTATTTCCTTAGACATAAATCTAATGTATTTAAAACTTTTAAGAAATGGAAATGCTTGGTTGAGAATGAGATTAGTAAAAGCTTAAAATGTCTCAGATCTGATAATGGTGGTGAGTATTGCACTATAGAATTTGAAGATTATTGTTCCTCTAATGGTATTCGCAGGTAGAAAACTATACGAAAGACTCCACAAGAAAATGGAGTGGTTGAACACATGAACAGAACAATAATGGAGTGTGCAAGGAGTATGAGGTTGCATGCTAGGCTTCTCTTAAACATGTGGGTAGAGGTTGTAAACACTGCTATTTATTTAATCAATAGAGGCCCCTCTACTCCTTTAGAATGTGGTATTCCAGAGGAAGCATGGAGTGGTAAGAAGGTGATTTACTCTTTTCTCAAAACCTTCGGTTATGAATCTTTTGTACATATAGATTCTGAAAATAGAACCAAGCTGGAAGCTAAGTCAAAGAAATGTGTATTTGTCAGATATCGCATTGATGAATTTGGTTATAGGCTTTGGGAATTTAAAAATCATAAAATTGTAAGAAGTAGGAATGTCATATTCAATGAGAAAGTGTTGTACAAAGATCTGTTGCAGTAGCATAAGAAGAAATAAAATGATTATGTAGTACTGGATGATACTCCAAAAGATGATGTTCTAGTAGTTCCTTATGCTCCGCAACAACAGCAATAAAAAATACCACACACCCTAGTGAATGTTAGACGATCAAAAAGGCTAAGTAGACCTCTAGAAAGATTTTCTCCTTCTTTGTATTCTATTTTGTTAACAGATGTTGGTGAACCTAAATTTTATAATGAAGTTGTGCAGGTGGACACAAAGATTCAGTGGGAGTTTGCAATGACAGAGGAAATGGACTCCTTGCTAAAAAATCAAACTTGGGATTTATGCAATTTACCTGCAGGTAAAAGGGCTTTACAGAATAAATGGGTTTACAGGCTAAAATAAGAGGATGGAGGTAAGAAGAGATTTAAAGCCAAGTTAGTTGTAAAAGGATTTGCATAGAAAAATGGCATTGATTTTGATGAGATATTTTCTCCAGTTGTTAAAATGACTTCTATTCATACTATTTTAAGTATTGTGATTGCTGAAGATTTGCATTTAGAGCAACTTGACGTTAAAACAACTTTTTTTCATGGTGATTTGGATGAAGAAATATATATGGTACAACCACAAGGATTTGAGGTCAAGGGTAAGGAGAATTTGGTGTGCAGATTGAAGAAAATTTTATATGGCTTGAAGCAAGAACCTTGACAATGGTACATTAAATTTGACACTTTTATGAATGAGCATGGATACACTCAGTGTCATTATGACCATTGTGTTTATTTTAAGAGGTTGGATGATGAAAAATACATTATTTTATGTTTGTATGTTGATGATATGCTTGTAGTTGGGTCTAACATGGATCACATTAAGGGGTTGAAACAACAGTTATAACATTCATTTGCTATGAAGGATTTGGGGGCAGCAAAACAAATCCTTGGTATGAAAATTTTCTCAGATAGGAAAAATAGGAAACTGACTTTATCTCAGGCTAATTATATTGAGAAGGTGTTGCAATGTTTCTCTATGGAGAATGCCAAAGCTGTCAGCACACCTTTGCCTGGTCATTTGAAATTGACTAAGGAGATGTGTCCTAAGACACTAGAAGAAGAGTCTAAAATGTCTAAGGTACCTTATGCTTCAGCTGTAGGGAGCTTAATGTATGCTATGGTATGTACTAGGCCACATATCGCACATGCAATGAGAATCGTTAGCCGATTTACGAGTCACCTTGGTATTGAGCATTGGAATGCAGTCAAATAGATTCTCAGATATTTGAGACGTACATCCAGTAAGTGTTTACACTTTGGGGGATCTACTACTACTGTACAAGGCTATGTTGACTCAGATTTGGTAGGAGATATAGATAGCAGGCGGAGTACTACTGATTATTTATTTACCAATGGTGGGACATCAGTGAGTTGGATTTCTCATTTACAAAAGGTGAATACTTTATCAACTACTAAGGTAGATTATGTTGCTACTACAAAGGTGGCCAAGTCAATGATATGGCTTTAATTCTTCATCAAAGAATTGGGACATCCATAGATGGATAATTTTTTGTACACAGATAGCCAAAGTTCCATTCATCTTGCGAAGAATTTTTCTTTGCACTCAAAGAAAAAACACATATAGTTGCAGTACCATTTCATTTGGTTAGTTTTGGATGATGGGCAGTTAAAGCTAGAAAAGATACGTACAGATGATAATCCAGTAGATATGTTTACAAAGGTAGTAACAAGGGAGAATTTGAACTCATGTTTAGCTTCGGTTGGTCTTCTAGACTGAACATAATAAAGGAACAATTGAGTCTAGGGTGGTTCGATCTAGTGGGAGCCTCATATGGTAGCAGTATTACTATAGGATTAGTCTCCAAGTGGGAGGTTTCTTAGTGTGGATCCTAATCAGTCACCAAGTGGGAGATTGTTGGCTTGTGGTGACTGATTAGGAAAGTATTGTGCACTTTTCCTCCTACCCTCACTGAGGTTAGGGGCTGACATTAACAAGAAATTTATTTGGGGCTGACATATTTTTGTCTATTTTTGGGCCAACATGTTGTAACTCATTCTAACCCTAAAGCGACAAAATATTTTATAATATGGCTTAGGGTTAGGGATTTCATAATGTATGTTTTAGTAGCTTCTTGTGGTGGTATTGAGCAGTAAGGGATTATAGATTGTAATCAGGTTGTAATCACTGGATAATAATAATATTGGACTTATTGTTGGTGGACATAGCCTAGGGATTGGGTGAACCATGTTAAATCTTTATGTCTTGTGTTCTCTTCTGTGTGGTTTAATATTTTCCGATATTGGTTATATTTGCATGTAACTATTATTTTTGTCTTGTTAATCCTAACATATCTAACAATGATTAGTGGCCCAACACATAATCCTATGTGGCATGAAATAAAGAAACCTTCTCTTTTGTAACATGTGTCCAAAGTGATGCAAGTGCTTAGTCAACCCCCCCAAAGGTCTCTCCATTTTCATTTTGTATCACTTTAACTCTTTTCCAAATGTTCATTTTTTATTGTTTTAGTTTTTTATTTTTGCATCTAGAATGGCATGTTCAAGCCTTTGTTATTAGTTTAATAAAGGGTGAACATATGTTTTTTTGTGCTTCTTTGTCATTTTCATTCATGGTTCCATTCTTTGATATTTTTTCAATTTTCTTAGTTGATAGATAATTACATTCAACAATATTAAGTTTTATTTTTCCTTCTTCTTGATGAGATTGTAAATAAGAAGGCTTCAATTTTTTAAAAGTTCAAATCCTTCATTTCATACTCATGGGTTTTGGTTTTTGGTTTTTGTAAGAAATACATAAAAATATTTTAGGGGATCTAGATCCAACCTCTCATTATTTTATATGTCATCTTAATATTTATATAAAAGTTTAAAACAAGAAAATAATAGTATCACACAAGGACATTTTCTGAAAGCAATTATATACACCATCTCTAATCTCAATCATCTTTAAGAAAAACCTACACATAACTCCAAATATTTATAACAAAATCCTCCCATTTTAGTCTCCATTTGTATTTCATAAGCTTATTTCATCCATAGCTTAATTATATGATCTCAAATCAGGGAGGAAGCACCCATGAGAAGTAAAGAAAGCTTTGGAGGTGAAATTTAGATCTATAAGGACTCTATTATCAATACATAATTCTTACATATAAAATATCTTCCATATCCAACTATGAGAGTTCATTTTTCATTTCAAGTTAGTTGGATTGATTCATTATTGAAATGGATTCAGTTTAGAATACACCAATAACAGATTTAGAACAAAATTAAGAGTTAATTTATTTTCCTAGTAAATTATCGTATAAAATTACTATAGAAAATTTCAAAATCTCATAAAGTATTTTTGATGTTAAAAGAAGCAAAACTAGGGTGTTGTCCATTTACAACCATGTTGAAAACATTGAATAACTTAGAGGGAGGGGGCGGTGAATCAATTATAATAAAAAAAATTTCTTAACCTTATTCAACTTGGAACAAACTTAGAGCAATCTAAAAATTTGGACATATATGAACATGAAAGCACATCAACACCATACATCATGAACACCAAAATTTATGTGGAAACCCAAGATGGGAAAAACTATAGAGAAGCTAATTCTCATGAATATAGTCATCAGTTAAGGTGACACCAATTAAAGTGATTTTTACAAGGGCTCATTGCATGTTTTCTCACTGTACGTAGGCTCACTGTCTATAGGGCTCACTATCCAAAACTAATAAGGCTCACTGCCAATACAAAGAAGTTCACTGCCATAATAAGAATAATGAAGATGAATCCACCACTAAAATTGCTATCACCAATAATCAACAACACTAGAAGAATATCTCTATCTACTACCGGTTGCACAAAATCACATACACATCAATAGATAAATCTTTCCTTGTTAGATTCACATTCACTATGCATATTTCATATATTCTAGCATCAAATTGAATCATCACTTTCTTATACCATGTCATGCCACCATAAACATCCAAGTCGACCTAACACAATTTGAAATAGGTTACCACAAAATATTCCCACGATGGCAAGGAATGAAATGTGGACCACATAGAATTACCTCCTTGCTTAATACAACATGCCTCACTCAAATCAAAATGCTACACGTGATGAACTACAACTGATTTAGAACCTAAATGAAGAATCTGTAATTCAAGATTACTGAGGAGTTGTTGATTAGATATGCAAGATGATTAAATTAGTATTATGTTGTCATTGATGTCAACTAGCTTGACAGTACTTATCTTGTAAGTTATTATACCAACACATCTGAAGAAAGGTGAAAGAGATGAAGAACATAAATATCTACATGAGGAAGATGTATATGTCAGATGAGAATAAGGAATATGCTGAGTAAGTTGTTGATGAGTCTATGACTTGATGATATTGACTTTATTATGTTGCATTCATCTATGATGAAGAATAGAGATGAAAGACACAAAGTAGTATTGTTGGTAAATAAAGCATTCCAGTATACACCGACATAGTGTAGTGTATACCGAGTGTAGTGTATATAGAGCATAGTGTTCACCGATGCATTTCTTTGTTAACCGAGCAGAACAGAAAGGAATTAAATGATCAGTTTAGCCGATAAAGTGATGAGCTGTAAAGCGTATGAAATCAAGGTAATAGATAAGGTTTGTTATGAAGATCGACGACTAACATAATTCAAGGAAGATCTAATGGAGAAGATTGAAATGTGTTATTGGCACATTAGCCAAGGAAGCCTAAAGCGGCAAAATCTATGAATATGATTAAGCAAAAAAATTTGATGGAGGAAAAGAAAATGATTTACTCATCTATATAAGAGACATTGGTTTCATTGTTGAGGGAGCCGAAAGAAGTAGATACTGCAGAATTATAGTGTGAAGGAGTTTTCATGCATTCTGATCATATTGGTTAGTAAGAACTGAGTTGCAAAACATTTACTGAGCTACATAGAGTAATTACCGATGGATAGTAAGTTGATATAGTATTAAATTTGAAGTGATATATTGATCAGAAAGATTTGAATGAGCTGAACATTGATTTGTAAACTGCAATTGAAGTTGTTTCACGGTAGATCATCTACTGTTACATATTTAACCATTGTACATAGTCAAATCTCTTAACCAAGTGGACTATGAAAGTCTTTTGATGCTTCATTGATAGAGTGAATATTGTTATCCTGTCAACCCCAGAGTGACTGCTGGTTGGATGATAACTTCTGGTCTAAAATCCTCTAACAAGGTCACACCTAACAGTGTGTTTGTAATCTTTAACAGGGTTGGGTCTTCACCAACCTCACTTCAGAAGAGTGAACAATTTTTGGGTTGCCAATCCCAGGTGGTTTTTCCCTTCACAAGGTTTCCACATTAAATCTCTTGTGTTATGTGTTGATTGTGATATTTTCTTGTTATCATGCTTTGCATATTACATGTTAGATTTGATTGGTAACTACTATAAGTTTTAGACTGACAATCGGTAAAAATATAGACAGTGAAAGTATTTTATGTTTACCAAGTAGCAGAAGTTGAAGAATTTGTTTTGGATTATACATTTTTTTGGGGACATTGGATAACTAATTCACCCCCCTCTCAATTATTCTAACAACACATTCACCATAACATCCAAGACCAAGAAATAGAATATACACATACAATGCAAACACTTGATCTGAAGGACAATGACCACTTTCTGGATAGGTCTAGAGCCAAAGGAGTGAACCACATTATGTTAAAACATTAATGGGACCAAGATGAACATGACTAGAGATAGATTTACTTAGCACATCATCTAGAGCACATTGCACTAGATTACCAAAGCATCAAATCCACATCCAAACATAAGATACATTGACAAAAATGAAAACCATTAATGACAAAAAAAATAATAGCACCACCATCACATTCCCACAATCTCCCCCTTTTTCATTGATGGAAACATTCATCAATAACAAATAAAACACTTCAATATCAAAAATGTCATCATTAAAATTTGTGTCCTTCTCCCCCTTTGACAACAATGATAAGGGGAAAACTCCCCCTAACAAATCCATTATGCTCCCCCTGAGAGGAAGCTACCAAACTTTAATCCAAAAAGATTGAGTGTATAATAACTTGGACCAATGCACACACCAGTGCATTTACTAAACACCACAAAGGGGCATAACCCCAAACTTTTACCTAAGATACTCAAAAGTATTCTTGCACAATGGTTTTGTAAAGATATTTGCAATTTTCTCCTTTATAGGCAAATATTCAAGTCTAGAACCTTCTCTCTCAAGAAATGATATATGATGGATATGTATTTTGTTTTGGAATGTTGTACTAGATTCTTGGAAATATTTACATCACTATATTTATCACACATAATTGAGATCACTTCATCAAATTTCATGCCAATGTTCTATTGAACTACAACTGATTGAATATCTTGATGAACTGAAGAAACATTGATTAGAGATCACTGAGCTACTAAAGTGATATGTAAGATGATTAAATCATTTAATATGTTGTCATTGATGTCAACTAGTTTTTTACTATACTTATCATGACAGTTACAAATATCTGATGATCTATAGAAGGAAGAAATGATGAAGAAATTAGATATCTACATAAGGAGAAGATGGATATGAGAGATAAGGATAAGGTATACATTGGGTAACTTATTGATGAGTCTATGACTTTATATTGTTGACTTGAGCATGTTACATTATTCTATTATGAGGAAGAGATTTGAATAGAACAAGTTAATGTGGTCGGTAATTGAAGAATTTATGTATACACTGAGCTAGTCCTATGTATACCGAGTGACGGTAATAATTGAGTTAGTTATCACCGATGCATTCAATATTTACCAAGTATGGATGAAAACATTAAATGCTAAGTTTAGCCAACTAAAATTGATGACCTGGATATTGTTATGATTTGAGGTAAAGGATGAAGTTTGTTATAAGATCCACGACTGAAAAAATTCAAGGATGATCTAAAGGATGAGATTGAAATGTATTATGGACACATCTACCTAGGAAGGTTTAAGAGGCAAAATGGATGAAGATGATTAAGAGGCAAAATCTAATGGCAACGGTTTACTTGTCTATTTAAGAGACATTGTTTCATTGTTGAAATGGACACCAGAGGAAGTTGATACTACAAAAGTTTTTCATTGTTTCATGCATTCTTGATCATACGGGTTATAGATAGAACTGAGTTGCAGACATAATCGAGTAACAAAGAACTATACACTGAGTGAAGTAAGTTGAAGGAATTGAGGAAAGTCAATTGAAATATTGATCAGATGAGTTTATGGGCATAGCATAGATCTGAATATTTGCAATTTGAGTTGTATGTGAATCAGATCATAATTGTATCAGTTTAACCATTGATTTAGTAAAATCTCTTAACCGAGTGGACCTAACAGTCTTATTTTCTACTATGACATTCATTAAATGTAAATTGTTATCTTGATGACCCCATTGTGAATGTTGGTCACAAGTTAACTGTTAGTGTTAAATCCTCTAGCTAGGTCACACCTAATAGTGTGTATTGTAACCTTTAATAGGGTTGGCTCCTAACCAAGCTCACTTTAGAAGAGTGAAATTTTTGGGTTACCGGTCCCAAGTGGTTTTTCCCTTTGCAGGGTTTCCACGTTAAATTATTGTGTCAATGTGTTATTTTTTATGATTGTTTTTCTATCATACTTTACATACTGCATAGTTGATTTAATCAGTAATCACAGTTTGGATATTAACTGGTAAATGATAAATGAATAAATAGTTTACTATTTTATGTTACCGAGTTGCAGGATAAGTTTGAATTGGTACATCTTGAAGTATGGGACTCTGGAAGAACTGATTTAACTAATTCACCCCCCCTCTCAATTATTCTAACAATTGGTATTAGAGCATATTGGTTTCTCGGAGGAAGTTTCAATTAATTAAGCAGAAAAATCTCAAGATGTATAAAAGAGAGGTACCTAAGATGAACAAGGACAACTTCACAACATGGCAAAGCAGGATGAAGCTTCACATATCTGGAATTGGAGATTCTTCACTACATCTACTAGACAATGGCTACTTACAACTGACTATTGGACCTTTGACAATTGATCAATTGAGAGACAAATATGAACACAATATAACTATGATAGAGATTGTTGGTGCTCTTACCGATGCTGAATTTGAAGATATCAAAGGATACACTACATCAAAAGAAATGTGGGACAAAATTGAACTTGTTCATGGTGGTGATGTGAATGTAATGAGAGCCAGAGCTGAAAGTTTGAGAGGTAGAATTGATGACATGAAGATGAAAGAAGGTGAGAATATCACACAACATTCTAACTGAATCAAAGAGGTGGTCAATGCAACTCAAGGAGTAGGAGGTATTATTTATGAAGATACTGTGGTGAGTAAAATACTAAGAAATTTGTTACCTGTTTATGCTATAAGAATATGTGCTATTCACGAGATGAGATCTGCACCTAGAAGTACTCTTACACTTGGTAGTTTGATTGGTAAGCTGACTACATTTGAGTTGAATAATTATGACAATAGTATTGTACCAAATGTTTAATCTTCTTTTATGTCTTCATTGAAGTTTAGTGATTCTAGCAGTAAACATAACATAAGGAATGAAAGTGATAGTGACGCTGAGGATGAGCTTGATGAGCTTGAGGCACTTATGGCTAGGAGACTTTAGAAAGGTGAAGGAAGATATAAAGGGAGGTTACCTCTAGCATGTTTTAATTGTAAAGAAATTGGCCATAATGCTGCTAGATGTCCTAACATGAAAGAGGAAGATAAAGACAATGACAGATTTGGTGATAGAAAGTTTGGTAGAAGAAATCACAGAGGAGACAGACACATTGACAGAAGAAACAACTGAGATTACAAAGACAAAGGCAAGAAAGCTTGTTATCTTGTTGAAGATGAAGATTATAGTACCGACACCGATACCAATGACGATATTGAGGTAGTGTTTGTTGCATTGAAAGAAGATTCAGAAGAAGAGGAAAGGTATGTAGAAACAACAATCATATCTAAAGTTAGTAAAAATAATACATGGATTATTGATAGTGGTTGTACACATCATATGACCGGTGATGAAGAAAAATTTTAATATCTTGAACACTACAATGGAGGATCAGTAAAAATGGGAAATGACACACCTTTCTTAGTGAAAGGAAAAGGATCAATCTTATTGAATAATAGGATTAGATGTGATAATGCATACTGGGTGAAAAGACTTAACTATAATCTATTGAGCATTGTATAGTTGAACAGTTTAGGTCACCGAGTTGAATTTGACAGTAAGAAGGTGAAAATGTATGATGGAACTGGAAAGTTGGTTGGTACCAAAGGACAATCAAAAGGTAATTTATTTTATCTTGACAATGATGATACTTCTTGTTTTTTGGAAAAAATTGAAGATGCATGGTTGTGGCACAATAGATTATGTCATGTGAACTTTGATAACATGGTGAAGATCAGTAAAAAGAGAAGAGTTAGAGATTTACCGAGTTTGACTAAGCCTAATCATGTTATGCGCAATCAATGTCAGAAAGGAAAAATGAATAATCTAGCTTTAAGAGAAAATATTATTCTTCTAAAGGAATTTTGGAGTTGGTACATACCAACTTATGTGGTCCTGTGAGAACACAGAGTTATTATGGTGACATAAATTTCATTTTATTTGTTGATGACTACTCTAGGAAAATGACAATTATGTTCTTAAAAGAGAAATATGAGACATTCAAATTATTTAAGTGATATAAAGCTAAAGTTGAAAAAGAAACCGGGAAAGACCTTAAATGCTTAAGATCTGATAGAGGAGGTGATTTTTTTTTTTGATGAATTCACTAACTACTGTAATAAGCATGGAATAAAAAGATAGGTTTCTGCACTGAGGACACCGCAACAGAATTGTATAGCTGAAAGAAGGAACCAATCTATTGTTGATTGTGTTAGAACATTGATGATTGTAAAGAATGTTGCACAAATTTATTGGAGAGAAGCTGTTAGTACTGTTGTATACACCTTGAACTGAGTTAAACTAAAGAAAGACACAAATAAGACACCTTATGAGTTATGGGTTGGCTACACACTGAATGTAAGTTATTTTAGAATTTTTGGAAGAAAATGTTACATTTTGAAAGATGATAGAAATGGCATATTTGAATTTAAAAGTGATGAAGGAATATTTCTAGGATATTCTAGTAAGAATAAAACTTACAAGTGTTTGAACAAGGTCACTAATAAAATGATTGAAAGTACTAATGTGAAAGTTGATGAGTTTGCTAAAAAGAATGAAGAAGAAAGCATGAAAGAACCAGAAGACTATTGTAGGTTTACATATATTGAACATCTAGACTATCTACTGAAGCCATAGGTTGAGTCTACAGCATTAGGAAAATGCTACCAAGAATCAACAAGTACAAACCAAGAATCAAGAAGAAGCTATTGAGGAATAGAATGAACCTGAACCAGATGATGAACAAAGAAGCCTGAACAAAAGTTGACAAGATTTTTCAGAAGACACCATCTGAAAAATGAAATCATTGGAGATAGGCAAGCTAGCATGATGACCTGAAGTAAGTTAAGACAAAATGCATGCTTAGTTTGTGAATGTTAGCCCAATGTTAGAGATGCACTTGAAAATGAGGAATGGATTAAGACTATGAATGAATAAATTGAACATATTGAGAAAAACAAGATATGGACATTGGTACCAAGATTAAAAGATAAAAATGTAATAGGTACTAAATGGATTTTTAGAAACAAGTTAAATGAGAATGGAGAAGTAACAAGAAATAAGGTAATACTTGTATCCAAGAGATATGCACAAGAAGAAGGAATGACTATGGTGAAACTTTTGCACCTATAGCAAGACTTGAAGGAGCCCAAATATTTCTTGCATATGCTACACATAAGAACTTCAAAGTATATCAAATGGATGTGAAATCAACATTTCTGAATGGAATTCTTGAGGGGGAGGTCTACATAGAACAACCTAAAGGTTTTGTTGATCCGAATCAGAAAAACATGGTATGTAGACTACACAAAACTTTATATGGATTAAAACAAGTACCAAGAGAATGGTATGAAAGATTGCATGCTTATCTTATTAGTATTGACTTTGTAAGGACAAGTGAAAATAACAATTTGTATATGAAAGGAGAAACTGATGATAAGATTTTGATTGCTGAATTTTTTGTTGATTATATAATTTTTGGAGGACATGATTTGATTTGCAAATCCTTTGCTGATGAGATGAGAAAAGAAATTGAAATGTCAATGTTTGGATAAATTAAATTCTTTTTAGGCTTGTAGATTATACAACAAAGTGATGGGATTTTCATCACACAATCAAAGTACATTAAGGAAGTATTGAAAACTTTTGGCATGGAAGATGAAAAACTAGTAGGAACACCAATGGTGACAGGATGTAAATTAACTAAAGATGATGAATCAACCAAGGTAAATCAGACTTTTTATAGATCAATGATTGGAAAATTGATGTATGTAGTACACAGTAGGCCTGATATAGAACATGTTGTTGGGATTGTGGCAAGATTTTATGCCAATCCTAAAGAATCACATATGGTTGTTGTTAAAAGGATTATGAGATATTTAAAGAAAATAGATGATTATGGTTTATGGTACACAAAGGAAGGAAAATTTGAACTTTGAGTTTACGTTGATTCAGATTGGGTTGGAAACATTGATGACCGGAAGAGCACAATCGGTGGAGCATTCTTTTAAGGAGAAAGGCTTGTAACATGGATAAGCAAGAAACAAGCTTGCATTTCTCAGTCTACTACTGAAGAAGAGTATGTTTTTGTTGCTGCTAATTGTTCAAATATTGCATGGATAAAGCAAGTGTTGGAAGGAATGAATGAGCTGATCATTGATACAATGATTATTTAGTGTGAAAAAACTAGTGCTATAAACATTTCAAAGAATCCGGTGATGCAATCAAAGACAAAGCACATATCTATCAAATATCATTATTTGAGGGAGAAAGTACAAGAAAAGAAAGTTAAAATTGAATTTGTAAAGTCTAAAACACAACTTTCTAACATTTTTACCAAGCCCTTATCGAAGGAAAATTTTGAGTATTTGAGGACTAGGCTAGGGGTTCGTCCCTTGTCTATCGGTCACTGAGGTGATTAGGAGGTTGCATCAACCTATACTTTATTAGAAAAATATTCATATTGATGCACATAACTCACACTTTAGGTTTTCTAAGGTTGTGAAAGATTGTAGAAGCTAGAATAGGAATTGTATATCAATACATGAAGGTACTTGATCTAGACCGAACAACAGAGATACCTTGGCTATTGCAAAGCTATTTATTTTATTTGGCATTGTTGTCAAAGGGAGAGAGAATGTGAAATATCTATTAATGAGAACATGAAAAGGGAGAGAAAGTGAAAATATCTGTTGATGAGAACATGGAAGGAATCAGAGAGCCGAAAAAGATCAAATCCATAGGGAGAGTCTGCATGTAATGTTGTTGAGATGTAATGTAGTGATTAAACATATTAAATATAAAGCCAAGGAGATCTTTACCGAGTTACAACATTTACTTATATAGTTTTAGAATTGATGTTTGGTATGTGTATGATATATTTCATATTGCTTGTGTTTCCATCAATGCCAAAGGGAGAGATTGTTGAACTACAACTGATTGAATATCTTGATGAACTGAAGAAACAATGATTAGAGATCACTAAGCTACTAAAGTGATATGTAAGATGATTAAATCAGTCAATATGTTGTCATTGATGTCAACTAATTTTTTACTATACTTATCATGAAAATTACAAACATATGTTTATCTGTAGAAGGAAGAAATGAGATATCTACATAAGGAGAAGATGGATATGACAGATAAGGATAAGGTATACATTGGGTAACTTATTAATGATTTTATGACCTTATATTGTTGACTTGAGCATGTTACATTATTCTATTATGAGGAAGAGATTTGAATAGAACAAGTTAATGTGGTCGGTAATTGAAGAATTTATGTATACACTGAGCTAGTCTTGTGTATACCGAGTGACAGTAATAACTAAGTTAGTTATCACTGACACATTCAGTACTTACCAAGTATGGATTAAAACATTAAATGCTAAGTTTAGCTAACTAAAATTGATGAGTTGGTGATGCAGGAGCATCCTGGGTGTAAGAGCAATCTTGCATCACCCAAAAATATTTCTATTTTTATATTCAATAAGGGCTATTTTGTACAGAGTTGCTATTTATGGAAAGTTACTACTTTTGATAATTTTTACATGTGCTCAGAATGATCTGATTTCTTTCTTGGAGGTTCATTTTGGCCATATAAGTCTGCCAGTAAAGTTTCATTGCCAGATCAAGTGTATATTGGAAGATATTGAAGATTTTCGGTATTGGCAGCAGGGTACAGAAACTTTGAACTCAGTTTTGAAGGCTTTAGAGGCCCCAGATGAGGTCAAAAATTTAGGTGACGGGCGCTTGTGTAGGTCAAGCCTGGAGAGCACTTCGTGGCATTTCCGAAATGGGGTTATAATAGCCGATCGGGTCAACTGGTGATGACTTATGTTCTTCGAAAGTTGGACCACTTGAAATGGCACAAAATAATTTCCTTCAAAATTTCTGTTCGGGTTTCAAAGGTTATCTTGAGCCGACTATGATGTAATAAAATGTAAAATAAAATAATTCTAAGTTTGGTTGGCCTTATTGGCTAAAATTCTGGAACCTTCCCAGGTGGTGGAAAATTGCCTATATAAGGAAGGCTGTATTATTGTCTTAGGCAGTTCAGAATAGTTCTGGGTAGTAGATCTGGGCAATAATTTGAGGCTTTGTCCTAAAGAATATTGTAAGGGAATGCCCATGTGGCTTTGCATATATTGTAATTCTGAAAGTTTGTAATTCCATATTTGTGGTGATAATAAGAAGCCAATTTTCTATTCTTGCATATTGTTGTGGTTTCTCTGTTTCTGTTATGTGTTTGTGGTATTAAGGGGAGCACCCTTCATCAAGTGGTATCAGAGCAGGTTTTCTTGAGTGTGTAAACAAATCGCCGACTGTGAGGCAGTTTGCACTAGGACCGTGGTTAGGATTTTAGCGCGCATCGTGAAAATGCCTCCACGAAGAGAACGTGGCGGAAGACTTGGTGTTGTGACACCTAAGGTTAGAGAGCTATAGAGACAAGTGCGAGCATTGCAAGAAGAGATTCACAGAGGAATGAATCTTAATGTCAGAGATGAAAGCGAGGATGAAGCCGAAGAAGAATATCAAGAAGGAGAAGTTGAAATTGTGAACCAAGAGGAAGAAAGACTTTTTCGGGCGATTTCCAAGATTGGAAAAAGACCTAAGATTGAGGTTCCTACATTTTTTGGAAATCTTAACCCAGAGGAATTGATCGACTGGATCAATGAATGTGAAGAATATTTTGAGTATGAAGATGTTGAGGATCCTGATAGGGTCAAATTTGCAAAGGCCAGACTGAAAGGTCATGCGAAGATATGGTGGCAAGAGATTCAATTAGAGCAAAATAGAAGGGGAAAGGAGAAAATCACGAGATGGGATCGGATGGTGGATAAATTGAAGCAACAGTTCATTCCTGTTGATTATGAGCTTGACCTACTAAAGAAAATGCAAAGTTTGAAGCAAGCAGGAAGATCTGTTCAGGAGTATACAGAGGAGTTCTATCGACTTCTCATTAGAACAGGCCATGCAGAAGCTGATAAGGAGAAAGTTGTCTGATACCTTAATGGGTTAAGGCCAAGCATTCAGGAGGAGCTGAATCTGGTTCGAATGAACAGTATTGAAGAGGCATACCAGTTTGCCCTAAAATTAGAGGAAAAGTTGAACAAGAAGTTTGAGAGCAGACAAAATGGAAGAGGTCGCGGTGGAGGATCTGGTGGATGATCATATGGTGGCCGAAATGAAGATCTGAAAAAGAAGGATGAGGCCAGTAGCAGTTAGAATCAGTGAGGAAATAATTCCAATCACTTCCAAGATCAGAATAATAGAGATCAGAGAGGAAGAGGAAGAGGACAAGGATCTGGAAGAGGTGGCTTCCATGGAACATGTTTTCACTATGGAGAAGAAGGTCATAGGGCATTTGAATGTCCTCAGCGCCAAGGAAGAATAGACAGGAGAAATGAAGGCCAGGCCAGAGTTGCACATGTAGATGAACATGCCAGATCATCAAATTCTAAAGATGCTGAAAGAGGAGAAACGTTGATTAATAGAAGAGTCCTGTTGAGTGGTGAGAATGAACCTGAGCAAAGGAGGAGCTTGTTTCGCACTAGGTGCAAGTGTGAAGGTAAATGTTGTGATGTGATTATCGATAGTGGAAGCACTGACAATTTGGTGTCAGAAGAGATGGTGACAAAGTTGAAGCTCAAGAGATAGAAACACCCACATCCATATCGGATTGCCTGGGTACAAGATGACCACAAGGTCATGGTCAATGAACAATGCTTGGTGAAGTTCAAGATTGGCGGATACCAAGATGAGGTATTGTGTGATATCATATCTATGGATGCATGTCATATGTTGTTGGGTAGACCATGGCAGTTTGATAGATGTGCTGTACATGATGGTCGTGTGAATACCTATTCCCTGACAAAGGATCGAGTGTGACATAAGCTAAAACCATTGAAGGAGAGTGAAGAAAAGGTATGTGGTAATGCAAGGATAACTTTTGTTGATGGAAGAAATTTCTTAGATGGTATGAGGCATGAGCATGTATGTTTTACTTTAATTCCAAAAGCTGGTAAAGAGGAAGTAGAAGATGTTCCTGTAGAAGTTGCAGATTTGTTGAATGAGTTTCAGGATATTGTATCCGATAACATGCCTGATGGATTACCACCAGTTAGGAAGATTAGTCATCGGATGGACTTGATCCCAGGAGTGAGTTTGCCGAACAAGGTAGCACACAGAATGACACCTACAAAAAGTGAGGAGTTGAACAGACAAGTATATGAGTTGTTACAGAAAGGATTGATCCGTGAGAGTCTGAGTCCCTGTGCTGTACCAGCGGTATTAGCACCAAAAAAGAATGGAGAATGGAGGATGTGTACAGATTCTAGGGCAATAAACAAGATCACAATCAAGTACAGGTTTCCATTGCCACGAATGGATGATATTATGGACTGTTTGAGTGGAGCTGTGTATTTTTCAAAGATAGATCTGAAAAGTGGATATCATCAGATTCAGATCAGAGAAGGAGATGAATGGAAGACTACCTTCAAGACAAAGGAAGGACTGTATGAGTGGTTAGTCATGCCTTTTGGGCTAACTAATGCACCGAGCACTTTCATGCGGCTCATGAATGAGGTTCTGAAAGAATTTCTGGGTAAGTTTGTCATTGTTTACCTAGATGATATTTTGATCTTTAGTAAGACATTGGAGGAGCATATGATGCATATTCATATGGTATTTGAGAAGTTGAGAGAAGAGAAATTGTTGATTAATTTGAAGAAGTGCAGTTTTGTGAAGAAAGAGTTAGTGTATTTGAGATTTGTAGTTTCAGTAGAAGGTCTGAAAATGGACCCAGAGAAGGTACAATCTATCCTTGAATGGCCTACTCCAAGGAATGCTACTGAGGTAAGATCTTTTCATAGTTTGGCTAGCTTTTACAGAAAGTTTATCAAAAATTTTAGCAGTATTTGTGGACCCTTGACTGAAACAATGAGAGGGGATAGAAAAGAGTTTAAGTGGACTAATGGGGCAGAAAAGAGTTTTCAATTGTTGAAACAAAAAGTTACAGAACAACCTGTTTTAGCACTTCCAGATTTTAATAAGGTGTTTCAAGTAGATTGTGATGCTAGTGGTACTGCAATAGGAGCTGTTATGAGCCAAGAAGGTAAACCTGTTGCTTATTTCAGTGAGAAGTTAAATGATGCCAAGAGGAAATATTCTGTTTATGATCAGGAATTTTATGCTATAGTTCAAGCATTGAAAAAGTGGAGGCACTATCTGCTTCCTAAGGAGTTTGTTTTGTATATTGATCATCAAGCTTTGCAATATTTGAATAGTCAAGGAAAATTGAATCAAAGGCATTTGAAATGGGTTGAATTTTTGCAAAGTTATACATTTGTTTTGAAACACAGGAGTGGAAAGTCTAATAGGGTTGCAGATGCTCTTAGCAGAAGGCAACTATTGCTGACAGAAATGCAGATTGAAGTGGTTAGGTTCAAGGAACTCAAGAAATTGTATCTAGAGGATCCTGATTTTGGTGAAGCTTGGAAAGCTTGTACAGAACCTGTTACTCTAGATAGGACAAAATGGTTGGATTTCATCATCCAGGATGATATGCTATTCAGAGGGAGTCAGTTGTGCATTCCATGAAGTTCTATGAGGGAGAATCTCATCAAGGAGAAGCATAGTGGAGGATTAGCTGGACATTTTGGTCATGATAAAACCCTTGGTTTGGTTAGTGAGAATTATTATTGGCCATAGTTGCAGCAAGATGTGAAGAAGTTTGTACAGAGTTGCAGAGTATGTCAGATGGCGAAAGGAGTGAAGTAGAATACAAGGTTGTATCGGCCATTACCCATACCAAAGAAGCCTTGGGAGGATATCAGCATGGACTTTGTTCTTGGTTTACCGAGGACTCAGCGGGGACATGATTCAATTTTTGTAGTGGTTGACAGATTTTCAAAGATGGCACATTTCATTCCCTGCAAGAAGACTAATGATGTTGTTCATGTAGCAGAATTGTTTTTCAGAGAAGTAGTGAGACTTCATGGTTTGCCAAAGACCATAGTTTCAGACCGGGACACTAAGTTTGTTGGATATTTCTGGCATACATTGTGGAAGAAGTTGAAGATAGATTTGAAGTTCAGTTCATCACATCATCCACAGACTGATGGACAGACAAAGGTGGTGAATAGGAGTTTGGGAAATTTGCTGAGATGTTTGGTTGGAGATAAGCCAATAGGATGGGATTTGATTTTACCACAAGCGGAATTTGCATACAATAATTTTGTCAACAGGAGCACTGGTAAATCACCATTCTAGATTGTATATGGAAGTAGTCCAAGAAATGTATCTGAATTGAGGAAGATAGATAAAGGAGAAATAAGTAGTGCTAAAGCTGAGGATTTTGTAGAACACTTGAAGAACATCCATGGGGAGGTGAGGAAGCATATTACCAAGATGAACGTACAGTATAAGGCTAAGGCAGATGAGAAAAGGAGGAATAAGGAATTTCAGGTTGGTGATGAAGTCATCATTCATTTGCGGAAGGAGCGGTTTCCAGTTGGTACATATAACAAGCTGAAAATGAAGAAGTTTGGATCATGTAGGATATTGAAGAAACATGATTCAGGAAATGCATATGAGGTAGAATTGCCTATTGAGCTAAATATTTCACCAGTGTTTAACATTTCAGATCTGACAGAGTATCATGAAGGAGGTGTTGAAGATGCGATCACAGTAGCACAGTGGAGTATTCCAGCAACTAGTTCAGACACTAAGGAGATTGAAGATATACTGGATAGTCATGTTGGTAGAAGCACAAGGAATAGGACATATGAAGCATATCTGGTCAAGTGGAAAGGATGACCTGTTGAAGATTCATCATGGCTGACAAAGGAGGAGGTTAGCCATCTTGGTTTTCCTCTGCACACCTGAGTCGTGACAGGATCACTTCTCAAATTACCTGGGGTTTTTGATGCAGGAGCATCTTGGGTGTAAGAGCAATCTTGCATCACCCAAAAATATTTCTATTTTTATATTCAATAAGGGCTATTTTGTGCAGAGCTGCTATTTATGGAAAGTTACTACTTTTGATAATTTTTGCATGTGCTCAGAATGATCTGATTTCTTTCTTGGAGGTTCATTTTGGCCATATAAGTCTGCCAGTAAAGTTTCATTGCCAGATCAAGTGTATATTGGAAGATATTGAAGATTTTCGGTATTGGCAGCAGGGTACAGAAACTTTGAACTCAGTTTTGAAGGCTTTAGAGGCCTCGGATGAGGTCAAAAATTTGGGTGATGGGCACTTGTACAGGTCAAGCCTGGAGAGCGCTTCATGGCATTTCCAAAATGGGGTTATAATAGTCGATCGGGTCAACTGGTGATGACTTATGGTCCTCGGAAGTTGGACCACCTGAAATGTTGAAAAATAATTTTCTTCAAAATTTCTGTTCGGGTTTCAAAGGTTATCTTGAGCCGACTATGATGTAATAAAATGTAAAATAAAATAATTCTAAGTTTGGTCGGCCTTATTGGCTAAAATTTTGGAACCTTCCCAGGTGGTGGAAAATTGCCTATATAAGGAAGGCTGTATTATTGTCTTAGGCAGTTCAGAATAGTTCTGGGTAGTAGATCTGGGCAATAATTCGAGGCTTTGTCCTAAAGAATATTGTAAGGGAATGCCCATGTGGCTTTGCATATATTGTAATTCTGAAAGTTTGTAATTCCACATTTGTGGAGATAATAAGAAGCCAATTTTCTATTCTTGCATATTGTTGTGGTTTCTCTATTTCTGTTATGTGTTTGTGGTATTAAGGGGAGCACCCTTCATCAGTTGGAAATTGTTATGATTTCAAGGTAAAGGATGAAGTTTTTTATAAGATCCATGACTGACAAAATTCAAGGATGATCTAAAGGATAAGATTGAAATGTATTATGGACACATCTTCCTAGGAAGGTTTAAGAGGAAAAATGGATGAAGATGATTAAGAGGAAAAATCCGATGGCTGATATGCAAATAGTTTACTTTTCTATTTAAGAGACATTATTTCATTGTTGAAATGGACACCAAAGGAAGTTGATATTGTAGAATTTTTTGCATGGATATTTTTCATGCATTCCTGATCATACTGGTTATAGACATAATTGAGCTGCAGACATAACTAAGCGACAAAGAACTACACACCGAGTGAAGTAAGTTGAAGGAATTGAGGAAAGTGAATTGAAATATTGATCAGATGAGTTTATGGGCATAGCATAGATCTGAATATTTGCAATTTGAGTTGTATGTGAATTAGATCAGAACTTTATTAGTTTAACCATTGATTCAATAAAATCTCTTAACCGAGTGGACCTAACAGTCTTATTTTCTACTATGACATTCATTGAATGTAAATTGTTATCTTGATGACCCCATAGTGAATGTTGGTCACAAGTTAACTGTTAGTGTTAAATCCTCTAACTAGGTCACACCTAATAGTGTGTATTGTAACCTTTAACAAGGTTGGCTCCTAATCGAGCTCACTTCATAAGAGTAAAATTGTTGGGTTACCAGTCCCAGGTGGTTTTTCCCTTTCTAGGGTTTCCACGTTACATCATTGTGTCAATGTGTTATTTGTTATGATTATTTTTCTATCATACTTTACATACTGCATAGTTGATTTAATCGGTAATCATAGTTTGGATAGTAATTGGTAATCGGTAAATGAACAAACATTTTACTATTTTATGTTATCGAGTTGAAGAATAATTTTAAATTGGTACATCTTGAAGTATGGGACTATGGGATAATTGATTTGACTGATTGACCCCCCCCCCCCTCAATTATTCTAAAATGTCCTTCAAAGGTTGTTTTATCCACATTTGTTGAGTGCAACATGACGATGCTACAATGTATTCACTTAAATATTAGATAATGATAAAAAAAATACTTCTTAGTCGACCATGCAAGCAATTGGGAGCCAAGGAAATAAGTTCTATTACTAGTACTCTACATGTTATCAACACATTTGGCCCAATCAATAGTAGTGTAAGTTATTAATGTGAGATATGATCCTTGTGGATACCTTAATCCAAAATATTTTGTACCCTTCAAATATCTAAAGATTTTATTTACTGTCATAACAAGTGATTCTTTAAGTATCTTACTGAAATGTGGCTGCTAAAAACATAATATACATAATATCCAATCTAGTAGTAGTCAAATATAACAACCCTCCAACCATTGACTTGTACTTACTTGCATCATCTATTGATGAATCATCTTCTTTTATCAACTTACATCTGATAACAATGGTTGTATATATCGATTTAGAGTTCTCCAATCTAAACTTCTCTAATAATTCTCTAGTGTACTTGGACTGAGAAATGAAAATTCCTTTACTATTCTAATTTACTTGTAATCTAAGGAAAAAATTCAACTCACAAATCATGGATATCTTGAATGCTTTCTACATCTCATCAACAAATTTCCTACACAACTCATCTTTTCCTCCAAAAATTATGTCATCAACATAAACCACAACAATAAAGATTTGATCTGAATAAATTCTATAATACACACTACTGTCAACATATCTATTTTGAAATTATTGTCCAATTAGATACATATCCAATTTGTCATACTAGGGTCTAAGTGTCTTCTTCAATCCATAAAATTCTTTCTTCTACCTACAAATAGCATCCATATTCTTTTCAGACTTGAATCCCTCTAGTTGTTCAATGTAGGCCTCTTCCTTCAATTCTAAATTCAAAAATGTTGACTTACCATCCATCTAATAAAATTTGAAATATTTAAATGTTACAAATGCTAACAATTGTTGGAATTAGGAGAGATAGGTACTGAGAGGGGAGGGGTGAATTAGTGCCTTCAAAAACTTCACTTGTAAACCTTTTAGATCTAAACTGTAAACAGTGATAACCAACCAAAATAACTTGAATCTAATTGCATGAATCAATCATTCATTTAACTTATGTAAGTAAAAAACATGAAATCAATATGACAATCACATAACACAAGTATTTTGGTAGCGTAGAAACCCTTTTTAGAAGGTAAAAACTGCGGTGGGGATGACACCCACAAATTCTTCACTACTGCAGATAGAAAAGGTTTGCCTGTTAGGGCTACAAGTTTTGATGACTTCTAGTGATCTTACCCTATTAGGAGTAATATGTTAGATTAGATAGATCTACCTAGTTATAAGATTTTAGCAACACTAATGAAGTGTGCACTCGGTTAAGAGATTTGCATAAGACTGTTAAGTCTACTCTGTTAAGAGATTTATCCAAAACTCTATTACAATTGTCAGAAAGCAATAGGAAATTATCTGCTAGTTGACAACTCAATTGTCTGAAATAGATCTATAAGTGCTCATAAAATGTCACCTTAATTGTTATGAATCTCTGCTTTGAATCTTCTCGGTAGCCTTCTCTGATTTTTCTTTGTTAACTGATTGAATTGAAGTTAGGCAAGAGCTTCAAGTGCTCATTGATACATATATCAGTTCACACCAAAAATGATGTGAAACACACAAATATATAGTGTTCTATTTTTGTCACTTTAACAAAATTAGGTTACAATACAAAATCATAACCCTAAGATCTACGGTGTAAAATATCCTAGATCAACTATTACAATAAGATATACATTACATTTAATGAGTATCTTTTACAATAAATGTTCCTCGATCTTGGTAAACCATTTTATGATCCGTCGTAACCATTTGCATAGAAGAATGTGCCATTTATGATTACTATGCCATTTTTATGTGATCCTCAATAAACAATGTGTAAACTGCTTGGTGTATACTACGACGCTCAGTGTTTACTGTCTGTCGATGTCAGTGTCTGCTGATGCTCGGTAAACTTTATAGTGCTCGGTGTGAAAGCTTTATCGACTAGTCTGTCTTACTTCTGGTTACCGACTAACTCAATGTAAGTGTCTGATTGATCTTGTTGATAGACTTGGATACTAATGACAACCTTGAATGATCAATAGAGATTAACAATCTCCCCCTTTGGCATTAGTATCAAAACTCATTAATGTATATAGACCAAGTTTTCTTAATACCTTATATCTCTGCCATATACATATCCACATAAAAAAGTTTCTAAGTACTAAGTACTCCCCCTCGGTGAATGCTCTTAGTAATATGTAGTATACGTAGCAAAAACATACTTATATGGCATATACATGTTTTCCCCCTTTTTGATAATAATGCCAAATACAAAAAAAATACAGTATACTTACATCTTGTCAAAAATGTGTTGGTGGGTTTTCTTCACTAACTCCAAGAGGTTTTCCCACTCCTCTTTCAAGTTGGTAAGAGCAATATGCTCAAGACCAACTTGGGCATGCATGTCAAAGATATTTTCTAACACTGATGTCTCTCGTGTTGCAACTAGTAGCTCAACTTTGACAATATGTGCTTCAAAAATTTTTAGGTATGGAATGAGTTTGGTTTTCAACTCTGTGACCTGATCGATGATGTTCTCTTCTTGGTCCCTTAATTCTGCTATTAACTGCCAGAGTTCCTAAACTTGGTGAATATGCTTTGAGAAAGTAGTTGGCTCAGTTATAGCTACTATTGTACTTAGCTTTATTTCAGCTTCCAGCCCTTTTATCTTTTCATTGACTTCTACAGTGAAGGTGTCTAAAGTACAAAGATTAATCAAGATTTGACAAATTATCTAGGTGATAGATTTCATTGCAGTAATTACCTCAGATAATTTGACCTTCTGTAATGCCACATCTAGGCTAATTTTCTTAGCTAATTTGTTCTGAATCCTAGATTCTGCCCTTTCTTCAATCCTTTTGCCTGCTTCAATATTTGTGGCATTGATCTTCTCGGTGAGTGTGGCAAGTTGATCTATGATGGGAGTATTCTCATCAAAGTTTACCTCAGGTACTACCTATTGTAGAATATCCCTCACATCAGTTAATACTTCTTTGTGTTTGTGCACTTGCTTCAACTTTTCTTGTACTGCCTTCCTTGAACATAACTCCCTATATTTACTTAGTTCCTTGGGGCTTAGGGTCCTTGGGTCACATTCAGGTATAACTATCACTTCATCAATGGTGACTGACCCTTTTCCTTTCTTCTTTTTCTTTAGTGTGAGAGGTGACTTCTTCTCAATAACAACAATAGTTTTATCTCCATTCTTCAGAGTATCCTTCTCAGTTGACACATTTGCTTCCTTCTTCTTCTCCTTGGTGACCAATGTCTCGGTTGAATGAGTGGGAGCCTCAGATGTAGTATCAGGTGGGTTCACCTCAATTGCCTTTTTTTCTTCTATTTCCTTGGTTTCTATAGACGGTGCCTCTATTTGATTAGGCTCATTTGTATCTATAGGTTGCTCAAGTTCTTGTGTCCCTATTGTGTCCTTGTGTTTCTCAGGATGTGAGTCATCAGGTTGTACTTGTGAAAGTATTTCAGCTACTTCTACAAGTACATGAAGCTTACCCGGTAGTGATGTGATTAGGCATTCAGTGGCTAGTGCTTCATCTTTATTAGGTGCAATATGCACATCCTCATCATCTTTATCATCAAGATCACCATTTGTGATGTCCTCAATGAGTACATCATCATCAGTTTTCTTCTGCAGTTGGATCTCTACTTGATCCTGTGCATCTTGTGAAACACTTATCTCTTCCTTTTTCTTGGTGATATCAATTACCTTGGTAACTGATATACTGGTCCCCTTAGACTTCTTTCCTTTGTCATCATCAATGTAAATAACTTTACCTTTGGAGTTTTGTCTCTTCTTAGACAGGTTCAAGAATGCTTCTTGCTCAACTTTTTCTTTGGCTTTCAGGATTGATGTCCATAAGGAATCACTTGTGATATCCATATCAGCCACATTTTCATCCATTATCATCATGGCTCAGTTCTTGATTATAAATCTTGCTTGATATTTAGCTAAGTATTCACTAACTGCTCCATAAATTAGGTGTGGGGCTACACAAACTAATGATCTCTCTCTTTTCCTTTTCTCGGTATCTAGTGCAATAGCCCATTTTTAATTTATTTTGTCATCCAATTCCTTTGGTAATGCACATGAAAATTCCATTGGTACTTTCTTGAATTTTATCATCATCTAAATGACATCATGTTCTAACTTTGTTTGGTCCTCAATTGACATTTTGTCAAATCTGTTTATTCCTATATCAGCAGGGTTTCCATTCTCAATTATGTCTTCAATTATTTCATCTATTGTGCTGACCTTGTTGTGAACCACCTTGAATTGATTAGTATCATCTTCAGTCTTAGTTTCCTCTAGATCTTCTTTATTTCTTATGAATTTTCTCCTTTTATTTGGTGCCTCAGCTACAACCTTGTTCTTTCTCTTGATATATTTCTTTGTCGGTGTAGCTGCCCTCCTTTTTGTTACTTTCTCTACTTCTTCCTTATCAGTTGGTGGTGCTACACTTGATGACCTTATTTTCATACCTTCTTGTATTGGTAATTGCTCTTCCTATTAAACATTGGTAGGAGGAACCGATGTGGGATCTTTTTCTTTTTCTGACTCGGTCTCCTCACTATCATAGGGCTTGTCAGCCAACTGTAACTGACCTTTAGTTGTAGCATTAACTGGTGACTCCTTAGATGAGTTTGATACATCTCCATATCTTTTTGTAAGATCTTTTTTCATTTTCTTTTCCCTTCTAGACATTTTCCTGATTTCTATGTCTGTAGGTGATCCTTGATTTAGCCTCTTCATATGTGCCAAACCTAGTGGCAGTGATGTCTATAGGTAATGCAAGCAGTGCATTAATAGATTTCAAAGTGAAATCATAGCTCATTTCATAACCCATCGGTGCCAGCCATTTTGTTCTAGGTTCAACAATCTTTATCATTGAATAATCTGTACTAACTACAAAACATATATCATCCTCAAATTTGTCCACTAATTCCCTTGGAATTCTACTCCTTTTATGCATTTTGGTCTGAAATTCTTTGAAGTATGCATTAAATTCCACATTTAGATTCTTTCCTAAACTTTTCATCATTTCACTCATTTGTGCAGTTATCAGTTTGTTTGTTTGCCAATTTACTTTACCAATGCCAGGTACATACTTTTGTCGATAGAAAAATGCACAGACAAGCAGTGATCTGTACTTACATGTATTAGACTTCTTTGTTCTGATTGTCTTCATATTTTCTTGTAATTGATGTAGTATAATTTTAGCAAGATCTACCTGGTGATCTTTTATCACAATTTTGTGCACCATGTCTACTGTGCTGTGGGGTATGCTATTGAGTCTACTTGATTGAAATATTTTGTACCCGATTACATGTGTTGCGAATTTGACCGCTGGGTCTTTGATTGTCAAAATTTTTAGTGCCCTTCCATCCCATTGAGCTCCAATATTCTTTTCCACATTAGGATGAGATGAACTATGAAAGGCTTTTGCCTTGTCGGTTGTAGGATACCTAATATCCTTACTAATAATTTTCTTTGTGACCTCAATAGGTTTGTCCAACCAGAATTTCCCATCATGAAATTTTCTCAACATGATTCTTATCCAGTCTGTACTGAATGATTGTGGGAAGTATGTGAAGCATGATAACCCTAATTCCACAATCTTCTTGTATTCAGATTTTAATTTTCCATCCAGCCCACAAACTTGTTGATATGCAACAATAGTCTCAAAATCTCCTACTTCTCTGATTTTGAAATGTATATAGGCTCTTACGTCTTCTGTCAATAAAACCCTATCTGGTATACTTGAAAAAGTGCCCATATTATCCATTTGTGCTGTGACCTTGGGGTGTGGTTTGAATTTAGCTTTGGTGAAATTTTCCCTAGCAATTAGTTCTACTTCCTCCTCAATATTTTATGATTTGCTTGTAGACGGTGTTGATGCCATAAATCGATTCTAGGGTTTCGACAAGTAGTAGGATAACAAGTGTTTGGTAGAAAATTATCTTACTCGGAGTCGTCGAAGAATGTTGTCAGTTTGATCTACAGTAGCTTTGAATCTTTCTAAAAAAATCTTTAGCTCAAACTCTTCTCTGTGAAATCTTCATTCTTCGAACTTGCAATGTAACAATAAACTTTGTTCCCGTGTATTTATAGACTTTTCGATATTCCCGCTCAAAATTTCATGCTATAAATGTGTGACCTAACTTTTGGTACGAAACAACTATCAACTTAGTGTTGTCTATGCCTTTATCCACTTGGTTAACATAGGATTTCTTCATCGGTTTGCATTGTTGTCCGATTAACCTTGTATATTGACTACTGATGAGTAACCAATTCTTGGTCTTTCTTTTACCAACTATATAACATTGTTAGCTCATAACACATAAACCATAGTGCATCTTTATTCATGCAGATTTGGTATTTTCACATCATATATAAGGAACTATAAGTAAAATGTGATCATTTTGAAATGTCAGTTCCATACATACCTTTTTCACCTTAAGTGGAGGTACCAATGTCACCCAATCCAGTGGATGAGGTTTCACCAATAGTGTTACTTGACTTAGCATTCTCATTAGATGCCTTCTTCCACATAGTGTTCCTTAACTTCATGATATCTGCAATAGTATATCCACTCTCAAATATATGGTTTTCATCTGGTGCTCGGTCTCCATAGTTTTTTCTTAAATGACTGACCTTATGATAGTGCATACATGCCATCCCAGTGCTTGTCTAGCTTCTTGATTGTCCAATCTGACTCTTTCTATAACAATTTTCTACAATGTGCCCATACTGACCACATACAACACAGTTATTCCATGTATTATAATCCCAAACATAAGAGTTACCTTCTCTCTTTGGTTGATATGGCCTGCATTGTGGTTTATCCTTAGGTGTCCAGACTTGTTTCATTTTTGCCTTACATTCTCATGCAGTGTGACCATGCTTGTTGCAGGTATAACATATTTTCTCCACAGTAGTATTGTTAGAAATATCATTTTGTTTAGATCTACACTCATAAGCTAGATGTCCAAACTTTCCACAATAGTAACAGTATCCATTGAACTTAGGAGTGACAAGAGGTTTACCTTGTAATTTTCTTCTACACACATTAGATGTATGTCTCGGTTTTCCATAGTGATAACATGTCAACACTTTAGGTCTTTGGTTTTGATTTTTGTTGACCTTTTCAACTTTTTGTGATGGTTCTCCTTCACTAGTGTAGCCTATACCAGCTTTACTTCCAAATCTTTTCTGATTAGTTAGAAAGTCATCAATCTTCTTAGAGTTGTCCTCAACAAGTTTCTTCATTTCATTTTGTTGTTGTTGATTTTTTATTTCATTTCTCAGCTTCTCATTCTCTTCTCTGAGTCTTGCAACATCTTCTAGTCTTCTTGACAATTCTACATTCACTCGGTTTACCTCTTGATTCACAGTCATCATTTGATTAGTTACTTGGAAATGTTAGTCAGTGAGTCTTTGTATCTCACTCTCTTTAGCTTGAAGTTGTTCAGTCATCTATCTTCGGTCATCAATTGCCAGATTCCTTTCTTGCTCAGCTTGTTTTTCTTTGTTCATTATTTCTACCATTCTCACCATCTGAGATTCTTGACCGATTTGTAGTGCTTTCACTTGATCAGTTAAATGTTGATTTTTTTTAGATAAATCAGTGATTATGCTTTCAGATCCATCAGAGATGCTTCTAGAACTAGATCCAATATGCTCAAATATTTCATCAATAGGTTCTTCATGGTAACTAATCTCATTCTATAGAATAGCTAGGTTCTTCCTCTCAACCAGTAATTTCTTCAATCCTTCCTTAGCTTGTTTATACTGTTCCACAAACATCTGCATCTGTATCTTCTAATTCTCAATAGTCTTGTCAAGCTTATATCTCTCCATGACTTAGATCTTTTACCCTTCATTGGTTAAACTGTTCAATAAGAGAACTGAGCTCTGATACCAATTGTTGGAATTAGGAGAGATAGGTACTGAGAGGGGAAGGGTGAATCAGTGCCTTCAAAAACTTCACTTGTAAACCTTTCAGATCTAAACTATAAACAATGATAACCGACCAAAATAAATTGAATCTAATTGCATGAATCAATCATCCATTTAACTTATGTAAGTAAACAACATGAAATAAATATGACAATCACATAAAAAAAGTATTTTGGTAATGCATAAACCCTTGTTAGAAGGTAAAAACTGTGGTGGGGATGACACCCACAAATTCTTCACTACTGTAGATAGAAAAGGTTTCCCTGTTAGGGCTACAAGTTTTGATCACTTCTGGCGATCTTACCCTGTTAGGAGTAATATGTTAGATCAACTAGATCTACCTAGTTATAGGATTTTATCAATACTAATGAAGTGTGCATTCAGTTAAGAGATTTACATAAGACTGTTAAGTCTACTCTATTAAGAGATTTATCCAAAACTCTATTACAATTGTCAGAAAGCAATAGGAAATTATCTGCTAGTTGACAACTCAATTGTCTGAAATAGATCTATAAGTGTTCATAAAATATCACCTTAACTGTGATGAATCTTTGCTCTGAACCTACTCAATAGCCTTCTCTGATTTTTCTTTGTTAACTGATTGAGTTGAAGCTAGGCAATAGCTTCAAGTGCTCATTGATACATATATTAGTTCACACCAAAAATGATGTGAAACACACAAATATATAGTGTTCTATTTTCTCTGCTTTAACAAAATTAGGTTACAATACAAAATCATAACCCTAAGATCTACGGTGTAAAATATCCTATATCAACTATTACAATAAGATATACATTATATCTAATGAGTATCTTTTACAATAAATGTTCCTCGATCTTGGTAAACCATTTTACGATCCGTCATAACCATTTGCATAGAAGAATGTGCCATTTCTGATTACTATGTCATTTTTTTGAGATCCTTGGTAAGCACTATGTAAACTTCTTGGTTTATACTATGATGCTCAATGTTTACTATCGGTCGGTGTCTGCTGATGCTCAGTAAACTATATAGTGCTCAGTGTGTAAGCTTTACCGACTAGTCTATCTTGCTTCTGGTTATCAACTAACTCAATGTAAGTGTCTGACTGATCTCTTTGATAGCCTTTGATACTAATGACAACCTTGAATGCTCAATAGAGATCTTTGGATATCTTCATCAACTTTCACATTTGCACTTTCAACTATCCTGCTCAATCTCTTGTTGTAACACTGATACACTTTTCTTCTTGTAGAATATCCCAAAAATATTTCTTCATTAGCTCTATTATCATAATTTCCAAGGTTTTCTTCATCTCTCTTAATGTATCATTTACTTCAAAAAAATTTGAAGTATTTCATTGTGGGAGCTCTTCTGTTCCATAACTCATAAGATGTCTTGTCATCTTTCTTTTGGTAAAGTACTTTGTTAGGTGTATATATTGGTGTATGTATTACTTATTTCTAGTAAACCTCTGGTAAGCTTTCTTCTTTGATCATTTTACTTGTTGTTTCTTGAATTTTTTGATTTATTCTTTCAACTACACCATTTTGTTTTGGTGTTCTATGGGTTGATAATTATCTTTTGATGTCATGTTTCTCATATAAATTGTTAAATTCGAGAGAAGTAAACTCTCCTCCTCTATCAGATCTCAAACACTTAATATTCCTACCAACTTCATTTTCAACTCTTGCTTTAAATATCTTTAATTTCTCTAATGCTTCTAACTTTTGTCTTAAAGTTCAACCCAAGTCAATCTAGAATAATCATCAATAAAAGTAATGAAATACCTCTTACCTTTTAATCTTCTTGTTCTTGTTGGACCACATAGGTTAGTGTGTAAAAGATCCAACCAACTAATAGATTAATGATCTTTTCCTTTGAACATCTATTTTCTATGCTTTCCTTCTTGACATCCTCTATGAATAATGTTGTCTAGTTTGGTCATTCTTGGTAAATCTTGCAATACACCTATTGAACTTATCCTTTCCAAGTTGCCAAAATTCCTCCAGTACAAAAGCCAACTATCAATGGACCGAGATAATAAGAAACTCTTTATAGATCCATCTAGTTGATATTCATTTCAACATGTTCTTCTAACAATTGCAATAATAGTTCCAAATCTCTTCTAGATATCACAACCATCATATCGAAACACAAACTTGTAGTCATTTTTACACATGTCCAAAACTCAAATGATTATGCTATAAACCCTTCACATAGTAAACATTGTTAGTTTTATGTTTTCTATCAAAAGTAATAGAACCAATTCCAACAACTTGTGTCTCCTTATCATCTGCAAATCTAATAGGAGCTCCATCATATTTCTCAAGTTTCACAAACTTACTTTTATCACCAATCATATGATTTGGACTATATACACTATCAATCAACCATTAATTTTTATTCCTTCTAACAACCAATGCAATCTCAATGTTATCATCAAATTCTAGAAAAATGTTAGAAATATCAAATCTAGGTTTCTTGTATTCTGTCAAAAATAAGAAATCATCTTGATCTGATTCATCATCTGATATACTAACATTTTCATTAACAGAGTAGGCCTTCTTATTGAATTTTTTAAACTTTTGTCTTGTTCCTTTTTATAGACACCTAGTTTCTAAATGTCCAATCTATTTAAGAGGTAAGATACTTTTGTATTTATCGGTACATTTCTTATGCTTCCTTGTAAAGTTTACTTCCAATTCATCTGAACTGTCATCATCTATATCATCTTCTATATTTATGGCTTTAAAGGTTGTTTCTAATCTTTTCCTTTCTTTTCTAAATTTTGTTAACTCAAACACAATCAGGGTGTCAAACAACTATTCTCTAGTAAACTTATTTGGATCATAAACTTCTACAATAGTTGAGATCTTGTCATTGTATCTCTCTGGTAAATTCATTAGAATCTTCTCCATAACATCTTCATAAGTCAAATTTTCACTTTGATTTTTTACTTCACTCACAACACTATCAACACTCTAAAAGTAGCTTACTATATATTCACCTTCTTCCACCGTGAAGTTCTCATATTGATGCCTAGTTGTTAACTTCTTGAATAACTTGACCCTATCATTTCCTTCATAGATCTCTTTCAAATTTTCCCAAACTTCATAAGCATTATTCAATGACATTATCTTTGTTAACTCAGTCTTTCATAAAGTACTAAAAATTGCATACCTTTCCTTTTCATTCTCCTCAATGGCTAAAATATCATTTGCAGTAGTAGGACCATTCACTGATGCAACATTACTTCATCTCAAAAACTTTCCAAGTGGTTTAAATTATATAAATCATGTAACCTCACATCTGCACATTCTAGAAACTATAATCTAATCCATCAAACATAAGAATTCTCAATTTACATTCCATCAGATCTATTTCAAGTGGTTAATCTCTTCTTCAATAAATTGAAGCTTTGATACCAAGTTTTGAATAGGAAAAATAACTAAGAGGTGGGTGAATCAGTTATAATAAAAAATGTCTATTAACCTTATTCTATCCAAAGAACACATAATGAAATCTAAAAATTAAAATAGACATGAAAATAAAATTACATCAACACCATACACCATGAACACTAGAGTTTACATGGAAATCCAAGATGGAAAAAACTATGGAGAAGTTAATTCTCATGAATATAAACATTGATTAAGGTGACACTAGTTAAGGTAACTTTTACAAGGGCTCACTACTAGTTTTCTCACTACAAGTAGGCTCACTGCCCAAAAGTAATAAATCTCACTTCCAATACAAAGAGGTTCACTATAAGAATAAGAATAATGAAAGGGAATCCACCACTAAAATCATTATCACTAATAATTAGAAACACTAGAAGAATATCTATTTTTTCTAATGGTTTCACACAGTCACATACATATCAATACAAAGATATTTCCTTGTCAAATTCACATTCCATACATTCTAGCATCAAATAGAATCATCACTTTCCTATATCATTCCATGCCACCATAAGCATCCAAGTCATCCTAACACAATTTGAAATAGGTCACTGCAAAACATTCCCACAATGGTAAGGAATTAAATGTAGAACCTCATTTCTTAATACAACATGCATCGCTCAAATCAACACGTGACACATTCACCATAACATCTTGGACCAAGAAATAGAATATACACATTACAATATGTTGGCATAACTGATGAAGATTAATGAAGTGAAGGAAGTGGTTGATCATATGTTTAAGGAAAATTGGTTTAGAGAATGAGTTGATGATGAGATATGATAGGTATGGTTGAGAAATGATCAGTTATGGTATTGTCATTGATGTCAACTATTGACTTTATGGTTTATTGATGATGATCATGGAATACATCATGTGAATGGTAATATGTTGAGGTTTTGTTCTACAAAAGTGTTTAGAAACATGTTTGGATGCTACATGTAAAATATTAACTTTTTGTCATGACCAGTGAGACAGATTTAGCGAAGATGATCAGAGATAGTGAAATTGTTAAGAAAACAATTAACAAGAATAAGATGATTTTATCACTATGGTTATGTGTTTGACTATTTTGGTGTTCGGTTGTTTTCTAGAGGTTCCCTAAAGTTGCTAGATGCTAATCATACAACCGTGATTCATTTTGAGAAAAAGATATGAGATATTTCAAAGAATAAACAATGATATTTGAAAAATGTTAAGTTTCTAAGCGGCTTTTTGGTTTGATTAGTATTGGTGATTTAAATCATTGTTAAGTAAAATGTTATTGGTCAAAATTCATTGGATAATATGCATGGATAGTTGGAAACAATTTTTTCATGGTTATATCGTCAAGATTAGCATGTAAAGATCATTTGAGCAAGTTGATTGGTCAAGAAGGAAAATACTTGATCAAATAATTTAATTTCTTGATTAAATACAAAAATGAAAAGGCGCAGTCAATGAATTTTAAATTGGACATAGAGATATGTGATATGAAGCTAAGTGTATGGCCAGATTGAAAAGGTATTACATTTTAGGGACTTCTATGGCAGTGGAAACCTAAGAGAAAAGGAAAGTAGTATAAGTTGGAAAAAGAAGATGGTGAATGTGTTGTTGATCATGTGTTGGTGAAGAAGGAAGAAGGGACAAAAAGTGCAGTCCAACTAAGTATTAGAGAAGAATGTGAAATTTTTTTTTTGAGCTATAAAGGATCTGATCAAGAAAAGGAGGTTTTAATTTCACAGATCATTCTTACTTATTATTTCATGATAGCTATAATAGAGTACTGGAAATCCACGATACCAAAAATCTTGTGTCTTTGTGTTGGATGTTTTGTGGTTGCACATTTACATTTGATTGTTGATTTGTTGTTTTATTGGTTAAGTGAAAAGTGTTTAAATGTTGAAATTGGTACATTACTGATTCACCCCCTGCTCCCCTCCTCCTCTCAGTAATCTCATCATAGTAAGGTTAACAATTGGTATCAGAGATTTGGTCCTTGGAGAAGATTTTAACATCTTGAGGAAAAGATCCTGACAAGATGATGAGAAAGGAAGGTCCTAAGTTCAGCAAGGATAGTTACACAATATGGTGTGGAAGGATGAAGTTGTACCTAAAAGGAAGGGGTGACTAGTACTAGGTTCATGTGACTACAAGATATGTTCTTTCTAATGGAACCATCTCTATGGAATAGTTGAGGGAAAAATAAGAGCACACTATAACTATGTAATCAATAACAAGTACCTTATTAGATGTAGAGTATATCAATATGCAGATATTGACACTTCTTATGATATTCATGAAGGGTGCTCCCCTTTAAGCCACAAACACATAATAGAAATAGAGAACAACAACAATTTGTAAGAACAGAAAATGGACTTCTTATTATCTCCACAAATGTGGAATTACAAATTTCAGAATTACAATATGAAAAGCCACATGGGCATTTTCCCTTACAGTATTCTGTAGGACAAAGCCTTGAATTATTACTGAGATCTACCCTGAACTACTTTGAACTGCCTAAGACAACACTACAACCTTCCTTATATAGGCAATTTTCCATTGCCTGGAAAGGTTCCAAAATTTTAGCCAATAAGGCCAACCAAACTTAGAATTATTTTATTTTTCATTTTATTACATCATATTCGGCTCAAAATAGCTTTTGAAACCCAAAAATTTTTTTTGAAGGAAATTTATTTTCCGCCATTTTAGGTGGCCCAACTTTCGGAAACCATAAGTCATCACCCGTTGACCCGATTGACTATTATGAATCCATTTCGAAAAGGGCACAAAGTGCTCTACAACACTTAACTTAAGAAAGCTTCATTCAGCCAAAATTTTGACCTTATCTGGGGCCTCTAAATCCTTCACAAGTGCATTCAAAGTTTCTATACCCTCATGCCAATACCAAAAATTTTCAATATCTTCAAAACTAGACTTGATCTAGCAATGAAACTTCACTGGCAGGATGATATAACCAAAATGAACCTCCAGGGAAGAAAATAAGACCATTCAGAGAATGAATAGAAAACTTACTAAAAATAGTAAATTTCCAAAAATAGAAGCTCTGCACAAGATAGCCCTTATTTAAAAGAAACCAAAAATATTTTTGGGTGACACAAGATTGCTCTTACACCCAGGATGCTCCTGCATTAGACACCCGGGGTAATTTGAGAAGTGACCCTATCATGACTCAGGTGTGAAGAGGAAAACCAAGGCAGTCAACCTCCTCCCTTGTCAGCCATGATGAATCTTCAATAGGTCATCCTTTCCATTTGACCAGATATTCTTCATATGTCATGTTCCTTGTGCTTCTGCCAACATGACTATCCAGTATGTCCTCAATTTTCTTGGTAGTTGAAATAGTTGCTGGAATACTCCACTATGCTGCTGTGATCTCATCTTCAACACCTCCTTCATGATACTCTATCAAATCTAAAATGTTAAACACTAGTGAAATATTTATCTCAGTAGGCAATTCTACCTCATGGGCATTTCCTGAATCATGTTTCTTTAGTATCTTACATGGCCCAAATTTCTTCATTTTCAACTTGTTATATGTACCAACTAGAAATCGCTCCTTCCAAAGATGAACCATGACTTCATCCCCAACCTAAAATTCATTATGCCTCCTTTTCTCATCTACCTTAGCCTTATACTTCATATTCATCTTGGTAATATGCTTCCTCAGCTCCTCATGGTTGTTCTTTAAATGTTCTACAAAATCCTCAGCTTCAGCACTACTTATCTCTCCTTTATCTATCTTCCTCAACTTAGATGCATTTCTAGGACTACTTCCATATACAATTTGGAATGGTGATTTATCAGTCCTTCTATTGATAGACTTATTGTATGCAAATTCTGCCTTGGTAAAATTAGATCCCATTCTCTTGGCTTATCTCCCACCAAACATCTCAGCAAATTTCCCAAACTCCTATTCACTGCCTCTGTCTGTCTGTCAGTCTGTGGATGATGTGATGAATTTAACTTCAAATCTATCTTAACTTCTTCCACAATGTATGCCAAAAATATCCAACAAACTTAGTGTCTCGATCGTAAACTATGCTCTTTGACAAACCATGAAGTCTCACTGCTTCTTTGAAAAATAATTCTGCTACATGGACAACATCATTAGTCTTCTTGCATGGAATGAAATGTGCCATCTTTGAAAATGGTGCAGGAGCACCCTTCTAAGGGCTCCCACCATTTATTTTTGTTGTGTTGAACTTCTTAAGTGAAGCTTGTAATTATAATAAGATCTTGGCTCAATGTGTCTGTGTCTAGGCCTAGGCTAGGTCCTAGAAGTTCAGTTGGTTCTTGATGTAAATGGCACAATGACTCAGGGCATGTTGTCATCCTGAGGTCATTGATTTGCCATGTTAGTAGGAGTCTAGGGTTAGGTGTTTGGTTGAGGTAATGAGCACATGTGTGCCTTAGAAGGACCTATAAATGGTCATTTGAAGTGTAAGAGAAAAGATGCTCAAGCAACAAAAAATTGCTCAAAAGTTGCTAGCAACTTTTCAAAAGTTGCTAAGAAACTTTTCTTTTTATATTACCTAGCTTTGCTAAGTGGCTAAAAAGCCCTAACCAGACCCACACCCCAAGATAAAGACTATAAAGGACCTGAAAAAACCTAATATGAAGGTTGGAGATCACTTTGTACAATTCTGTACAGAAAGAATAGTCTGAACAATGTTTTGTGTGTAACAGTCACTATTGATGGACTGATTGCATGTGAATAGAGTGAATTTTTGGTGCATCTATGTAGGAGACATTTTCTTGTGTATTTATACTTTCATGTGTGTGTGTTAGGTTTAGTTATTTTCAAGTTTTAATTTACATTTTGTTCATTTCTTTACATTTGCCAGTCCTCTGCCAGTTTGGAGAGGCATGTAGATAAAGGGTTGTAACTTTTGTTTCCACCGTGGCCACACCATGGAACCTTGGAATTTAAAGGTATAGACCCTACCTTGTATGAATATTTCTATAGGGCCCTGGAGAATGTGTGAGCCTATTTTTTTGACCAAGCCCTGGGTGAGCTAAGACAATGCTCGGTTATGAGCGATCAGTAGTGCAAGTTCTCTAGAAGACATAGGAAAGAGTTTCAAAGCAAGCCCTTTGGAGGGAGTCAAGGGAAATGTATGAAGGAAATATTATATGAAGGAGAGACCCTGAGGAATCCAAGAAAGGTGTTGAAGAAAGCCAAGAAGACCGATCACTTTGTGAGGTTCCAAAAGCACTGAAAACCCTCATTCTTGGAAGAAGCATTGTATAGACAGATGGAGGCTCAAGACCCTAAAAATCTTTGAGGGTTAGAAATTTTTAGTGAAGTTCCTTTTGAATAAGAATTTTGATTCAATGTAATGAAGTGGTGAAAAGTCCTAGAAAGCCGGAGGGAGGCCTAATTGGGCACTTCCTTGTAGCCCTGTTTTGGGAAGTATGAAATTGGGTGATAACCCAACCTCACTAATGCCTTGAACATGTTTAAAATGTCCCAAAAAAACCTTGGAACTCATCAAGTTAACCATCAGAGCTTGGGAAGGTAACTGAACCCTAAAAGACCCTTATAATCTTATGTAAGGGATGGTGCTAGGAAGCAATGCTTGATAGGATGCAAGTTGATAAAGCTATACTTGATGGTCAGGTTAGGCTACGTTAGGGGATCTTTTGATGAGAAGAGAATCCTATAGACCTTCATAGGTGTTAGGAGAACACTAGGTTCCTGGTTAAGGATCAGAGGCATAGACTAGTTAGTCTATCCTAACCTCCCCATCAGATTGGTATCAGAGCCTCTTAAGGCTTGGGAAGTGGATAGTGGATGTTTCAACCTGCTAAAGAGTTAGTTGGATCATCATACAAGTAGAAAATGGTGACTAATGTAGAGCTTGATAAGAAAGTGGAAGATTAGGAGGAAGCTAATAGACTCCTACAAGAAAGATAGATGCAAATGGAACAACTCTTGGATGATGTCCAAGCAAAGGTAGATAAGGTGAAAGATAGGATGGAGGAGTAGGATGCCAAAGAGAAAGAGAAGACCATTGATGATGATGTGCCTACACCTGATCCTCCAACCCAAGATGAGGAATTTCTTAAAGCTTTGAAGGCTATCACTGGCAAGGCACTTGAAGGTGTCCCATTACTTACAGGTAGGATGGATGCATAGCTTGTGATGCAATGGATTGAAGGCATGGAGAATCACTTCAAATGTGAAGAGATCTCAAAGGCACAGAAGGTCAAAGTGGCCAAGTCTAGGTTGAGGGGTCAAGCTTTAACCTGGTGGAACTACTTGCAAGATGAAAGGGAGAAAGAGGGAAAGAACCCAATCTCCAATTGGAAAGCAATGGTCAACAAAGTGAGGGAAGCATACCTACCTGTAGATTATGAAATCCAACAACATAGGAGGAGATTGAACCTTAGACAGAAGGAGATGGATGTAGCCACCTACACTGAAGAGTTTCACAAGTTGAGCTTAAGATCCAAGATCAAAGAAGAGGAAAGTATCAAAGTGGCAAGGTACCTAAGTGGTCTAAAATGGAGTATAGTAGAGGAGATGATTTTTTTCACTCCCACCATAGTTCTTGGATGTCAACATATGGCACAAAAACTTGAAGACAAGCAAAGAAGGAAGCAGGAACCTAATTCAAACAATAGAGGCAGAGGTAGAGACACTAGAGGGGTTCAAAGAGGAGGTTCTAGTGGAATAGGTGGTGGCTCAAGAAGCCAAGGGGAGAGAAGAATTTTGGAACAAAGTTTAGAAATTAGTACAAGAGGATATTTTGGTAGAGGAAGAGGTTCTCAAGGAAATAGAGGAAGAGGTGTCAAAAGAAGTAGCTCCTACTTTTCCACAATGAAATGTTATCAATGTGGATAGCTTGGGCACCCTGCTTATAAGTGTCCTGACAAGCCATCAAGATCAAGCAATGAAAAGAGGGTAGCCTATACCCAAGAAGATAGCAGCAGCTCATGTACTAATGAGGTCAGCAAACTAGAATTAGAAATGGGTGAAAATTAAATGTTTAGAAGAGTACTCATAAGGCAACATAACCAAGGTGAACCCAAGCAGAGGAGAGCTCTTTTTAGAGTTAGATACAAGATACAAGGAAAATTTTGCAAGGTTATAGTGGATTCAAGGTCAAATGATAAGATCATAGCAGAGGAAGCAACAAAGAAGCTCAAACTTACAAAGGTTCCCCATGCAAACCCCTACAAGGTGACTTGGTTGAATCAAGAGTAGTGTGTGCTAGTAAATGAGCAGACATGGGTGGAGTTTTCAATTGGATTCTATAAGGAAAAAGTGCTTTGTGACATCCTACCCATGGATGCATGCCATCTCTTATTGGGAAGACCCTGGCAATTTGATAGGAAGGTGATATATGATGGAGAGGAGAATTCCATTTCTTTCAAGAAAGATGCAAGAACATTCAAGATTCAGTCCATAACAGAGAATGAAGAAGGTACTTCTAAGACACCTAGTGTGTTGCTTAGTAGTGGTAAGGAGTTCCTACATGCACTATATGATGAGGAGACAATAGGATGTGCTATCATGGTGAAGTCAAAGGAGGCTGACAAGAAGTTGCAGGAAGAAACACCATTAGAAGTGCAGCAAATGTTAGAAGAATTTAGAGATATTGTGATTGATGGAACCCCTACAACACTACTTCCAAGAAGGGCCATAATTCATCAAATAGACTTTGTACCTGGTGCATCTCTTCCTAACAAAGTAGCCTACAAGCTTACCCCTAATCAGAATAAGGAAGTGGCAAGACAAGTGCAAGATCTATTAGATCAAGGACTGATTAAGAAGAGTATTAGTCCATGTGCAGTCCCAGTGGTCTTGGCATCCAAGAAAGGAGGAAAATGGAGACTTTGCATAGATTCAAGGGATATCAATAGGATCACTATTAGGTATAGGTTCCCAATTCCAAGAATAGAAGACTTGATGGATTGCTTAGGAGGTGCCATGTATTTCACTAAGTTGGATCTAAAAAGTGGTTATCACCAAATTAGAATCAAGGAGGGTGATGAGTGGAAGACCGCTTTCAAAAGCACAAATGGATTGTATGAATGGCTTGTGATGCCATTTGGGATTACCAATGCCCCAAGAACCTTCATGAGGTTGATGAATGAGGTCTTGAAGGACTTCACAGCTAGATTTGTAGTGGTGTATTTAGATGATATACTCATCTATAGCAAAACCAAAGAAAAACGTCTTGAGTACTTGAGGCTAGTTATGAAGAAGCTACATGAGGAGCAATTAGCTATCAACCTAGACAAGTGTGAGTTCATGCAGCAAGAGTTGGTTTACTTAGGATTTGTGGTGTCCAAATGTACTTTGAAAATGGACCCAAGCAAGGTGGAGGCAATCTTGAATTGGCCTGCCCCTAAAACAGGGACTAAAGTTAGAAGTTTTCATGGATTAGCCCAATTTTATAGAAAGTTTGTGAGAAAATTTAGTGGTATTTGTGCACCAGTGCTAGACACTATCAAGGGGGGACTTAAAACCAAGTTCAAGTGGACTGAGGTAGTTGGGAAAGCATTTCAAACATTGAAGCAAGAGGTAGCTACCAAACCTATCTTACTCTTACCTACTTTTGATAAGTTGTTCACAATTGAATGTGATGCAAGTGGTGTAGTAGTAGGGGGTGTATTAAGTCAAGAAGGAAGGCCTATGGCATTCTTTAGTGAGAAACTCAATGAGGCAAAGAAAAATTATTTAGCTTATGACTTAGAATTGTATGCATTAGTACAATCCCTCAAGAAGTGGAGGCATTACCTCTTGGCAAAAGAATTTGTTGTATTTACTGATAATCAGGCCTTGAGCTATATAAATACATAGGAAAATCTTAGAAATAGGCATTTGAAGTGGATGGAGTATCTGCAATCCTTTACCTTCACAATCAAACACAAGAAGGGGTAGCTCAACAAGGTAGCAGATGCCTTGAGTAGAAAGCTTTTGATTGCCCAAGAAGTATAGCTACAAAGCATTAGAATAGCAGGTTTTAAAGACTTATATGAGGAGGATGAAGACTTCTCACAAGACTACAAGGTGTGCCAAGAGTTTGAGAACCATTTCCATGGTGAGTTTGTAGATTATACCCTTCAAAATGGATTGTTGTTCAAAGGTAATCAGTTATGTGTACCTAGAGGTTCCATGAGGGAAAATCTGATTCAAGAGAAGCATAATGGCAACCTAAGAGTACATTTTGGCATAAATAATATATTGGAGTTGGTGAAAGGATACTATTTTTGGCCTAAGCTAGCAAGGGATGTGAGAAGATATGTAGAGCAATCTGGAGTGTGTCAAAGAGCCAAAGGAGATTCAAGCAATGCATGACTCTATCAACCTTTTCCAATATCAAATAGGCCTTGGGAGTGTGTGAGCATGGACTTTGTGGTTGGACTCCCTAAAACCAAATTAGGTATGGATAGCATCTATGTTGTAGTAGACAGGTTCTCTAAAATGAGTCATTTCATTCCATGTAGAACTACTCATGATGCAAGCTATGTAGCACATCTCTTCTTCAAGGAGATAGTTAGGATTCATGGACTCCCTCTGAGTATTGTGTCTGATAGAGATAGCAAGTTCATGGGTCATTTTTGGAAAACCTTATGGAAAAGGTTGGGAACTAATCTCTCTTTCAGTTCAGCATACCATCCTCAAACTGATGGTCAAATTGAAGTCACAAACAGGGTGCTGGCAACTTGCCAAGGTGTTTGACAAAGGAGTATGGGCAGACTTGGGATCTTGTTATATCTTAGGCTGAATATGCTTATAATGAAAGTGTAAATAGAACCATAGGAAGAAGTCCTTTTGAGATTATGTATGAAAGACACCCTAGAGGAGAGCATGTGAGTTAATACACTTAGGTTATATGGAGTTGAAGAGTGGACAAGCTAAATATTTCACTCAAACTATCAAGGAGGTTCAAGAGCAAGTGAAGAAGACCATTATGGAGTCCACTCATAAAATCAAAGCTAAAATGGATGAAAAGAGGAAAGAAGTACAGTTTTAGATTGGGGACTATGTCATGGTCCATCTTAACAAAGCAAGGATGCAGAAGGGTATGCCCACCAAGCTACAAATGAGGAGAGTAGGTCCATGTTAGATTTTAGCCAAATATGGAGAGAATGCCTACAAGGTGGACTTGCCATCAGATTTAGCCATCTCACCGATGTTTAATGTTGGAGACCTAGTTATGTTCAAAGGAGACATCAAACAACAAGGTATGGATCCACCAAAGGTCCTGCAAGACATAGACACCAATGTAATGCCCAAGAAGAATCCAACCAAAGTAGAGAAGATATTAGAATCCAGAGTGAAGAAGACTACTAGACATCAAGTTTACATGGAGAATCTGATCAAATGGATGGATTAGCCTGAATCTGAAGCCACCTAGATTGAGGAAGGACAATTCAAGAAGATTGGAGTTGACCTGGCTCTTCTTGACCCCAAAGTGCCTTAGTTTGTGCTGAGGGGGAGTATGGTGTAGGAGCACCCTTCTAAGGGCTCCCACCATTTATTTTTTTTGTGTTGAACTTCTTAAGTGAAGCTTGTGATTATAATAAGATCTTGGCTCAGTGTGTGTGTGTCTAGGCCTAGGCTAGGTCCTAGAAGTTTAATTCATTCTTGATGTAAATGGCACAATGACTCAGGGCATGTTGTCATCCTGAGGTCATTGATCTGCCATGTTAGTAGGAGTCTAGGGTTAGGTGTTTGGTTGAGGTATGAGCACATGTGTGCCTTAGAAGGACCTATAAATGGTCATTTGAAGTGTAAGAGAAAAGATGCTCAAGCAACAAAAAGTTGCTCAAAAGTTGCTAAGCAACTTTTCTTTTTATATTACCTAGCTTTGCTAAGTGGCTAAAAAGCCCTAACCAAACCCACACCCTAAGATAAAGACTATAAAGGACTTGAAAAACCCTAATATGAAGGTTGGAGATCACTTTGTTTGATTATGTATGAAATGAACAGTCTGAACAACATTTTGTGTGTAACAGTCACTGTTGATGGACTGATTGCATGTGAATAGAGTGAAGTTTTGGTGCATCTCTGTAGGAGACATTGTCTTGTGTATTTAGAATTTCATGTGTGTGTGTTAGGTTTATTTCTTTTCAATTTTTAGTTTACATTTTGTTCATTTCTTTACATTTGCTAGTCCTTTGCCAGTTTGGAGAGGCATGTAGATAAAGGGCTATAACTTTTGTTTCCACTGTGGCCACACCATGGAACCTTGGAATCTAAAGTTACAAACCCTACCTTGTATGAATATGTTTGTAGGGCCCTAGAGAATGTGTGCACCTATTTTTTTGACCAAGCCCTAGGTGAGCTAAGGCAATGCCTGGTTAGGAGCGGTCAACAGTGCAAGTGCTCTAGAAGATAGAGGAAAGAGTTTCAAAGCAAGCCCTTTGGAGGGAGTCAAGGGACATGTATGAAGGAAATATTCTATGAAGAAGAGACCCTAAGGAATCTAGGAAAGGTGTTGAAGAAATCCAAGAGGACTTGTCACTCTATGAGGTTCCAAAAGCACTGAAAACCCTCATTCTTGGAAGAAGCATTGTACAGACAGATGGAGGCTCAAGACCCAAAAAATATTTGAGGGTTATAAATTTTTAGTGAATTTCCTTTTGAACAAGAATTTTGATTCAGTGCATGGAAGTGGTGAAAATTCCTAGAAAGCCGGAGGGAGGCCTAATTGGACACTTCCTTGTAGCCCTATTTTGGGAAGGAAGTATGAAATTGGGTGATGAACCAACCTCACTAATGCCTTGAATATGTTTCAAATGTCCCAAAAACACCTTGGAACTCATCAAGTTCATTGTCAGAGCTTGAGAAGGTAACTAAACCCTAAAAGACCCTTATAATCCTATGTAAGGGATGGTGCTAGGAAGCAATGCTTGATAGGATGCAAGTTGATAAAGCTATACTTGATGGTCAAGTTAGGCTAGGTCAGGGGATATTTTGATGAGAAGAGAATCCTATAGACCTTCATAGGTGTCAGGAGAACACTAGGGTCCTGGTTAAGGATCAGAAGTATAGACTAGTTAGTCTATCCTAACCTCCCCATCAGATAATATGTCAACCACTACAAAAATTGAATCATGTCCCCATTGTGTCCTCAATAAACCAAGAACAAAGCCCATACTAATATACTCCCAAGGATTCTTTGGTACAAGTAATGGTTGATACGAACCTGTATTTTGCTTCACTCCTTTTTCCATCTGACATACTCTGTAACCCTATACAAACTTCTTGACATCTTGTTGCAACTGTGGCCAATAATAGTTCTCACTAACCAAAGCAAGGGTTTTATCATGACCAAAATGTCCCACCAATCCTCCACTATTCTTCTCCTTGATGAGATTCTCCCTCATTGAACTTTTTGGAATGCACAACTAACTCCCTATGAATACCATATCATCCTGGATGATGAAATCTAGCCACTTTGTTCAGTCTAGAGTAACATGTTCTCTACAAGATTTCCTAGCTTCACCAAAATTAGGATCCTCTAAATTCTTGAGTGCCTTGAAGCCAACCACCTTAATCTACATTTCTATTAGCAATAGTTTCCTTTTGCTAAGTGCATCTACAACTCTGTTAGACTTCCACTCCTATGTTTCAAAACAAATGTATAACTCTGCAAAAACTCAACCCATTTCAAATGCCTTTGATTCAACTTTCCTTGACTATTCAAATATTACAAAGCTTGATGATCAGTAAAAAAAACAAACTCATTAGGAAGAAGATAATGTCTCCACTTCTTCAATGCCTGAACTATAGCATAAAATTCCTGATCATAAATAGAATATTTTCTCTTGGCATCATTTAACTTCTCAATGAAATAAGTAAGAGGTTAACCTTCTTGGCTCATAACAGCTCCTATTGCAGTACCACTAGCATCACAGTCTACTTGGAACACCTTATTAAAACCTTGAAGCGCTAAAATAGGTTGTTCTGTAACTTTTGTCTCAACAATTTAAAACTCTTATTTGCCCCATTAGTCCACTTGAACTCTTTTATATCCCCTCTCATTATTTCAGTCAAGGGTCCACAAATACTACTAAAATTTCTGTAAAAGGTAGCCAAACCATGAAAAGATCTTACCTTAGTAGCACTCTTTGGAGTAGGCTATTCAAGGATAGCCTGCACTTTCTCTGGGTCTATTTTTAGACCTTCTATTGAAACTACAAATCCCAGATACACTAACTCCAAAAAACCACACTCCTTCAAATTAATCAACAATTTTTCTTCCCTTAACTTCTCAAACACCATACGAATATGCATCATATGCTCCTCCAATGTCTTACTGAAAATCAAAATATCATCTAGGTAAACAATGACAAACTTACTCAAAAATTCTTTCAGAACCTCATTCATCAACCACATGAAAGTACTCAGTGCATTGGTTAGCCCAAAAGGCATGACTAACCACTCATACAATCCTTCCTTTGTCTTGAAGGAAGTATTCTATTCATCTCCTTCTCTAATCTAAATCTGGTGATATCCACTCTTGAGATCTATCTTTGAGAAATACACAGCTCCACTCAAACAATCCATAATATCATCTATCCATGGCAAAGAAAATCTGTACTTGATTGTGATCTTATTGATAGCTCTAGAATCTATACACATCATCCATTCTCCATTCTTCTTTGGTGTTAATACTTCTGGTATAGCACAGGGACTTAGACTCTCACAGATCAATCCTTTCTGAAATAACTCTTGTACTTGTCTGTTCAACTCCTCACTTTCTATAGGTTTCATTCTGTGTGTTACGTTATTCAAAAAACTCACTCCTAGGATCAATTCCATCTGATGACTGATCTTCCTAACTAGTGGTAATCCATCAGACACATTATTAGATATAATATCATGAAACTCATTCAACAAATCTACAACTTCTATAGGTACATCTTCTACTTCCTCTTTACCAACTTTTGGAATTAAAGAAAAACATACATGCACATGCCTCATACCCTCTAATAATTGTCTTCCATCAACAAAAATTATTCGTGCAGTACCACATACCTTTTCTTCTATGTCCTTCAATGGCTTTAGCTTATGTCACACTCCATCCTTTGTTAGGGAATAGGTATTCACACAACCATCATGTACAACATGCCTGTCAAACTACCATGATCTTCCCAACAACATATGACATGCATCCATAGGTATGATATCACATAGTACCTCATCATGGTACCTACCAATCTTGAACTTCACTAGGCACTGTTCATTAACCATGACCTTGTGGTCATCCTGCACCCAGGCAATCTAGTATGGATGTGGGTTTTTCTATCTTTTGAGCTCCAACTTTGTCACCATCTCTTCTGACACCAAGTTTTTGGTGATTCCTCTATCAATGATCACATCACAACACTTGTCCTCACACTTTCACCTGGTGCAAAATAGGCTCCTCCTTTTCTCAGGTTCATTCTCACCACTGATTAGGACTCTTCTGTTAATAAGTGTTTCTCCTCTTTCAACATCTTTAGAATGTGATGATCTAGCATCTTCATCCACATGTGCAACTCTAGCCTGACCTTCATTTCTCCTTTCTATCCTTCCTTGGCATTGAGGACATTCAAAGGCCCTATGACCTTCTTCTCCATAGTGAACACAAGTTCCATGGAAGCCTCCTCTTCCTGAACCTTGTCCTCTTCCTCTTCCTCTCTAATCTCTATTATTATGATCATGGAAATGATTAGAATTGTTTCCTCTTTGATTTTGACTACTAATAGCCTCATCCTTCTTTTTCAGATCTTCATTTCAGGCTCCATATGACCATCCACTAGATCTTCCACCTCGATCTCTTCCACTTTGTCTGCTTTCAAATTTCTTGTTCAAATTTTCCTCTACCTTTAGGGAAAACTAGTATGCCTCTTCAATACTATTTATTCAAACCAAATTCAACTCCTCTTGAGTGCTCAGCCTCAACCCATTAAGGTAATGGGAAAATTTCTCCTTATCAGCTTCCTCATGGCCTGTTCTGATGAGGATTCGATAGAAATCCTCCATATACTCCTGAACAGATCTTCCCGCTTGCTCAAACTTTGCATTTTCTTCATTAGGTCAAGCTCGTAATCAATAGGAATGAACTATCACTTCAATTTATCCACCGTCTGATCTCATCTTTTGATTTTATCCTTTCCTCTTCTATTTCACTCCAATTGAATCTCTTGCCACTAGATCTTTGCATGACCCTTTAGTCTGGCCTTCACAAACTTGACCCGATCAAGATCTTCAATATCTTCATACTCAAAATATTCTTCATATTCACTAATCCAGTCAATCAACTCCTCTAGGTTAAGATTCCCTTAAAATCTAGGAACCTTGATCTTAGCTCTTTTCTCGATCTTGGAAATGGCCCAGAAAATCCTTTCTTCCTCTTGATTCAAAACTTTGACTTCTCCTTCCTGATCAAAATTTCCTTCTTCTCTAGCTTCATCCTCGCTTTCATCTCTAGTATTAAGATTCATACCTCTATGGATCTCTTTTTGCAATGCTCACACTTGTCTCTGGAGGGCTCTAACCTCAGGTGTCACACCACTAGCTCTTCCTCCACATTCCCTTCATGGAGGCATCTTCACGCTTATGACTGAAACCCTAACCATGGTCCTGGTGTAAACTACCTCATAGTCGGTGATCTATTTACATGCTCAGGAACTCCCACTCTAATACCACTTGATGAAGGGTGCTCCCCTTAATACCACAAACACATAATAGAAATAGAGAACAACAACAATTTGAAAGAATAGAAAATGGGCTTCTTATTATCTCCACAAATGTGGAATTACAAATTTCAGAATTACAATATGCAAAGCCACATGAGAATTTTCCTTACAATATTATGTAGGACAAAGCCTTGAATTATTACCAAGATCTACCCAAAATTGCTCTGAATTGCCTAAGACAACACTACAACCTTCCTTATATAGGCAATTTTCCACCATCTGGGTAGGTTCCAGAATTTTAGCCAATAAGGCTGACCAAACTTAGAAATATTTTATTTTTCATTTTATTACATCATAGTCAGCTCAAACTAACTTTTGAAACCCAAATAGAAATTTAGAAGGAAATTTATTTTCTACCATTTTAGGTGGCCCAACTTCTGAAAACCATAAGTCATCACCCATTGACCCAATTGACTATTATGACCCCATTTTGAAAAGGGCACGAAGCACTCTACAACACCTAACTTAAGAAAATTTCTTTCAGCCAAAGTTTCAACCTTATCCAGGGCCTCTAAAGCCTTCAAAAGAGCATTCAAAGTTTTTGTACCCTACTGCCAATACCAAAAATTTTCAATATCTTCAAAACTAGACTTGATCTAGCAATGAAACTTTACTGGTAGGCTGATATAACCAAAATGAACCTCTAGGGAAGAAAATAAGACCATTCTAAACATGAATGGAAATCTTACTAAAAATAGTAAATTTCCAAAAATAGAAGCTCTGCACAAGATAACCCTTATTGAAAAGAAACTAGAAATATTTTTGGGTGATGCAAGATTGCTCTTACACCCAGGATGCTCCTGCATTAGACACCTGGGGTAATTTGAGAAGTGACCCTATCACAACTCAGGTGTGAAGAGGAAAACCAAGGTGGTCAAACTCCTCCCTTGTCAGCCATGATGAATCTTCAATAGGTCATCCTTTCCATTTGACCAGATATTCTTCATATGTCATGTTCCTTGTGCTTTTTCCAACATGACTATCCAATATGTCATCAATCTCCTTAGTAGTTGAAATAGTTGCTGGAATAATCCACTATGCTGATGTGATCTCATTTTCAACACCTCCTTCATGATACTCTTTCAAATCTAAAATGTTAAACATTAGTGAAATATTCATCTTAGTAGGAAATTCTACCTCATAGGCATTTCTTGAATCATGTTTCTTCAGTATCTCACATGGCCCAAATTTCTTCATTTTTAACTTGTTATATGTACCAACTAGAAATTGCTCCTTCTGAAGATGAACCATGACTTCATCACCAACTTGAAATTCCTTATGTCTCCTTTTCTCATCTACCTTAGTCTTATACTATGCATTCATCTTCATAATATGCTTCCTCACCTCTTCATGGATGTTCCTTAAATGTTCTGCAAAATCCTCAGCTTTAGCACTACTTATCTCTCCTTTATCTGTCTTCCTCAACTCAGATGCATTTTTGGGACTACTTCCATATAAAATTTAGAATGGTGATTTACCAGTGCTCCTATTGACAAAATTATTGTATGTAAATTATGCATGTGGTAAAATTAGATCCCATCCTCTTGGCTTATCTCCCACCAAACATCTCATCAAATTTACCAAACTCCTATTCACCACCTCTATCTATCTGTCAGTCTATGGATGATGTGATGAACTGAACTTCAAATCTATCTTTAACTTCTTCCATAATGTATGCCAGAAATATCCAACAAACTTAGTGTCTTGATCTAAAACTATGCTCTTTGGAAAACCATGTAGTCTCACCACTTCTTTGAAAAACAATTCTGCTACATGAACAACATCATTAATCTTCTTGTAGGGAATGAAATTTTCCATCTTTGAAATATTTAAACCACTACAAAAATTGAATCATGTCCCCACTCTCTCCTCGGTAAACCAAGAACAAAGTCCATACTAATATCCTCTGAAGGCTTCTCTAGTATAGGTAATGGTTGATACAAACTTGTATTCTTCTTCACTCCTTTTTCCATCTGACATACTCTACAACCCTATATAAACTTCTTGACATCTTGCTGCAACTATGGCCAATAATAGTTCTTACTAACCAAAGAAAGGGTTTTATCATGACCAAAATGTCCCACCAATCCTCCACTATGCTTCTCCTTGATGAGATTCTGGATCATGAAATCCAACCACTTCGTTCAGTCTAAAGTAACATGTTCTCTACAAGGTTTCCAAGCTTCACCAAAATTAGGATCCTCTAGATACAAATTCTTGAGTTCCTTGAACCCAACCACCTAAATCTGTATTTCTATGAACAATAGTTGTCTTTTGCTAAGCACATTTGTAACTTTGTTAGACTTTCCACTCCTGTGTTTCAAAATAAATGTTTAACTCTGCAAAAACTCATCCCATTTCAAATGCCTTCAATTCAACTTTCCTTGACTATTCAAATATTGCAAAGCTTGATGATCAATATACAAAACAAACTCATTAGGAAGAAGATAATGTCTCCACTTCTTCAATGCCTGAACTATACCATAAAATTTCTGATCATAAATAGAATATTTTCTCTTGGCTTTATTTAACTTCTCACTTAAATAAGCAACAGGTTTACCTTCTTGGCTCATAACAACTCCCATTGCAGTACCACTACCATCATAGTCTACTTGGAACACTTTATTAAAATTTGGAAGAGCTAAAATAGGTTGTTCTATAACTTTTTGTTTCAACAATTTAAAACTCTTATCTGCCCCATTCGTCCACTTAAACTCTTTTCTATCCCCTCTCATTATTTCAGTCAAGGGTCCACAAATACTACTAAAATTTATGATAAAATTTTCATAAAATCTAGTAAAACCATGAAAAGATCTTACCTCAATAGCACTCCTTGGAGTAGGCCATTCAAGGATAGCCTACACTTTCTCTGGGTCTATTTTTAGACCTTCTGTTGAAACTACAAATCCTAGAGACACTAACTCCTTCACAAAACTGTACTTCTTCAAATTAATCAACAATTTCTCTTCCCTTAACTTCTCAAACACCATACAAATATGCATCATATGCTCCTCCAATGTCTTACTGAAGGTCAAAATATCATCTAGGTAAACAATGAAAAACTTACCCAGAAATTCTTTCAGAACCTCATTCATCAGCCACATGAAAGTACTCAGTGCATTGGTTAGCCCAAAAGGCATGACTAACCACTCATACAGTCCTTCCTTTGTCTTGAAGGTAGTATTCCATTCATCTCCTCTGATCCAAATCTAGTGATATCCACTCTTGAGATCTATCTTTTAGAAATACACAGCTCCACTCAAACAATCCATAATATCATCCATCTGTGGCAAAGGAAATCTATACTTAATTGTGATCTTGTTGATAGCTCTGGAATCTATACACATCCTCCATTCTCCATTCTTCTTTGGTGGTAATACTACTGGTACAACATAGGGACTCAGACCCTCACAGATCAATCATTTCTGCAACAAATCTTGTACTTGTCTGTTCAACTCCTCACTTTCTGCAAGTGTCATTATGTGTGCTACCTTGATCAACAAACTCACTCCTAGGATCAAGTCCATCTGATGAATGATCTTCCTGACTAGTGGTAATCCATCAGGCACATTATCGGATACAATATCCTAAAACTCATTCAAAAAATATGCAACTTCTAAAGGTACATCTTCTACTTCCTCTTTACCAACTTTTGGAATTAAAGAAAAACATACATGCTCATGCCTCATACCCTCTACGAATTTTATTCCATCAACAAAACTTATTCTTATAGTACCACATACCTTTTCTTTCATGTCCTTTAATGGCTTTAGCTTATGTCGCACTCCATCCTTTGTTAGGGAATAGGTATTCACACAACCATCATGTACAACATGCCTATCAAACTACCATGGTCTTCCCAACAACATATGACATGCATCCATAGGTATGATATCACATAGTACCTCATCATGGTACCTGCCAATCTTGAACTTCACTAGGCATTGTTCATCAACCATGACCTTGTGGTCATCCTACACCCGGGCAATCCGGTATGGATGTGGGTGTTTCTATCTCTTGAGCTTCAACTTTGTCACCATTTCTTCTAACACCAAATTGTTAGTGCTTTCGCTATCGATGATCACATCACAACACTTATCCTCACACTTGCACCTAGTGTGAAATAGGCTTTACCTTTTCTTAGGTTCATTCTCACCACTCATCAGGACTCTTTTGTTAATCAATATTTCTCCTCTTTCAACATCTTCAAAATGTGATGATCTAGCATCTTCATCCACTTGTGCAACTCTAGCCTGACCTTCATTTCTCTTGTCTATCCTTCCTTGGTGTTGAGTACATTCAAAGGCCATATGACCTTCTTCTCCACATTGAAAACATGTTCCATGGAAGCCTCCTCTTCTTGAACCTTGTCCTCTTCCTCTTCCTCTCTGATTTCTATTATTCTGATCATGAAAATGATTGGAATTATTTCCTCTCTAATTCTAGCTACTACTAGCCTCATCCTTCTTTTTCAGATCTTCATTTCGGCCTCCATATGACCATCTACCAGAGCTTCCACCTTGACCTCTTTCACTTTGTCTACTTTCAAATTTCTTGTTAAGCTTTTCCTATTCCTTGTCCTTCTGCCAACATGACTATCTAGTATGTCCTCAATCTCCTTGGTAGCTTAAATATTTGTTGGAATAATCCACTGTGCTATTGTGATCTCATCTTCAACACCTCTTTCATGATACTTAGTCAAATCTAAAATGTTAAATACTATTGAAATATTCAGCTTAGTAGGCAATTCTACCTCATTGGCATTTCCTAAATCATGTTTCTTCAGTATCTTACATGACCCAAATTTATTTATTTTCAACTTGTTATATGTACCAAATGGAAATCACTCCTTTTGAAGATGATCCATGACCTCATCCCCAACATGGAATTCTTTATGCCTCCTTTTCTCATCTGCCTTAGCCTTATACTACACATTCATTGTGGTAATATGCTTCCTCACCTCCTCATGGATGTTCTTTAAATGTTCTACAAAATCTTCAACTTCAGTGCTACTTATATCTCCTTTATCTATCTTCCTCAACTTAAATGCATTTCTGGGACTACTTCCATATACAATCTGGAATGGTGATTTACTAGTGCTCCTTTTGACAAATTATTGTATGTAAATTCTTCCTGTGGTAAAATTAGATCCCATCCTCTTGGCTTATCTCCCACCAAACATCTCAGAAAATTTCCCAAACTCCTATTCACCACCTCTATCTATCCATCAGTCTATGGATGATGTGATTAACTGAACTTTAAATCTGTCTTTAACTTCTTCCATAGTGTACGCTAGAAATATGCAACAAACTAGTGTCTCAATTTGAAACTATGCTCTTTGGCAAACCATGTAGTCTCACCACTTCTTTGAAGAAAAATTATGCTACATGAACAACATCATTAGTCTTCTTGCAGGGAAGAAAATAATACCATTCTGAGCATGAATGGAAAACTTACTAAAAATAGTAAATTTTCAAAAATAGAAGGTCTGCACAAGATAGCCCTTATTGAAGAGAAACCAGAAATATTTTTGGGTGATGCAAGATTGCTCTTACACCCAGGATGCTCCTATATCAGATATGTGGGAGAAGATGATGTTAGAGTAATTAGTTAGTTTCATTACTCTTTTTTTTTACTTAAGCTATCTCTTAGGTAAATTATAATTAATATCTTTATTAATTAGAATGTGCAACTTAGCTTTTCTAGTTTTAGGGTTTTGTTCACCTTTATAGGTTGAACCATGTAATTATTTTTTCATTATGCTGAATACATTTTCTCTCTCTGTCTCTCTCTCTCTCTCTCTCTCTCTCTCTCTCTCTCTTTTTGAGCACATAAGGGTTTGAGTTTTTTCCATCTTTTGCTTCTTTCTTTGTAACATGTATCTTGCATGCAGATTGGTCTTGGAAGTTGAATCTATTTTTCTCAATTTTTACATGGTATCAGAGCTTCCCTACTACTGCCTATTTTGGTATTTTTGAAGCAATTTTTTTTCAGTTCTGGTATTCTCTGTAGGACGTTATTTTTTGTTTCTTTTTTGGAGCATTTTGAGCAAAAAAAGATGCCACCATTGCACTTAGAAGGCCCGGGAGTGTCAAAAATCATATAAAATTTGCATTTTTTGGCAATTGTGGCATCTGGGAGAAATTTTTTGCCCTATTAGGGCCATACAGGCATGAATATTGAAAAATAAAAAAAAAATTCTTAAAAAAAATAAAAAATGGCATTTTAAAAACTACCTCCCGTGCAAATCTTAAAGCGCCACCGCGCTGCCGCCCGCACGCCACCGTGCCTCCACACTGCCACCAGCCTTTGGCCACCGTGCCATCACCGCAAAGCCCATGCACCACCACAGCACCACCACCATGCCACCGGCCCCTCCGAACATCCTGTGATGGCCATACGACCATCAAACTTTTTCCCAGGACTAGTTCTTTTCAGTATGCTTGCATTTTTGGGGTTACCTGGGCTTTTTTGGTCTTGGAGGGCTCATACAGACTCAAAATTTGACATATGATATATCATCGGAAAGGTCTTTCCAAGCCCATCACTCTTGTACATGTTTCACTTCTTGATTTTTCCATTTGATTGCCATTTTTTGTAGTCAAATTTCCCCTCCTTCTGTGCTCTTGTTCTTCTTTAGGAACTCAGGTTTTTTTCTTATTTCTTGTGCTTTCATAGTAATTTGTTGTGTAGGAGGGATAGTATTATACTTTGTGGGGGGGTGCTCTTTACTTTCTATAATTTACTTCATAAAGACCCTTCTACTTTTGTCTTCTTTCTCTCAATGGTGGACTCTTCTATCACTTGCCTTACACATCACAACTATCACACTTGGAAATGATAGATGACTAGATTGCTTATGGCAAAAGAGCTATGGTCATGTCTCGATGAGACTCAACCAGTTCTACAAAGGCCTTATGAGGCTCTTATGTAGAGGAATATGATGGATGAGGCAATGGGCTTCATTGCAATGAACATTTCAGATGGGTTGTTGTTCCACTTAGATGGTTTGACCACACCCAAGGATATGTGGAACAAGTTTTTCACCTTGTTTGGCACAATGAATCAGTTCAAGGTTCTCCAGATAGATGTAGAGTTCACCTCCTTGGTACCTGAATCATTCACTAGCATTGAGGACTTCTTGATGAAGTTCAAGTCTCTTTGATCTATTTTACAGGTTGTTGGAAAGACAAAGTCAGATGATGAGTGTATCTTTCTAATACTCTCAAAGCTTCATGACCCTTATCAAATTTTCACTTCTACCTTCTACTCCACTATGGATGCACTTGGTGCACGACATGTTATGCCCTCTTTTGACACCTTCTATGATAGGCTGACTCGTGAACAACCCAAGCTCACTTAGATGGATTCACTTATAGGTTCACAGTCATAGGCATTGCTTGCCAAGACACCTCAGGATACATAGAAGTTGAAGCTGAAGCAGACATCTGATTCCTCTTCTTAGCACTCTACTGGCCCACCATCTTCTTCTAAGAAGGAGAAATAGAAGACTAAGAGCCCTACATGTTCCTATTGTTATAAGGGACCTCATGATGAGTCACATTGTTTTCAAAAGAGATTTGATGGCTATGAGATATAGATTGCAGATTAGCAAGCTCTCCTTTAGAAGAGCACTATTTCCTCCCCATCCTCTTCCACCTCACAGGGGTCTGCTTTTCAGTCTTTTGCCTCATCTTCGACATCTGGACAAGATTTTGGATAGGGTCATGCATTATGGGCTTCCATTGCATCCCCTTCATAGGTCCCTTGGATACTGGATTCAAGTGCTTCTCACCATATGGCATCTTCTCCAGAGATCTTCTCTTCTATTGAGGCTTCTCCTAGTCCTCACATTCTCATGGGAATAACGTTGTTATGCCAGTTTGCAGGAAAGGTTCTGTATGCATTCAGGATGACACATTCAATGATGTATTATATGTTCCATCTCTATTTTCAAACCTTCTCTCGATTTATCAAATTACACTCAGTGGGTCAGGGAAGACAGTTGAGTTCACGCCAGATTCAGTGTTCATCCAAGATAGTGCAATAGGTGGCATTGTTGCTATAGGGACAGTTGATCATTCCACTCATCTCTACACCTTCTCACACTTTGGTCCACCATCTCCATTATTGGAGCACAACTCTCCTCTTATGCGAGATCATCATGTGGGACAGTCAAGTCACTTGAACCTCAGTGTTGTTCCTGAGACCACTTCTGTGGTTGCCTCACCTCATCTTGTTGGGGTTTGTTCTCTTCAACAAGACTCTTCTTTAGCATTGCTAGACCCTCCAACTCCATTCATCAAGCCACCAGGTGCAGTTTTTGAGGACTCTATAGAGGACACTCATCTCCTCTCTCCTAACAGTGTCAGCATACCTGTCATCTCACCTACATTGGGGGTTCCCTTTCAGGATCCTCATGTCTACTCCTTTGAGCATCAACTTGGCCTTCCACTGACACCTCATCTTTTTAGGTTACCTCTTCAATGCTCGTTGCCTTTCACTCCTTTGTATTGGTGTCATGGTGGTTTGTTCATTGATCGAGGGGTTCTTTCATTCTGGGGGGGCTTTGGAGCTTTGACCCTCTCTCACAGGGGGGTTGGTAGCACACATTGTACTTATGGCCTTGAGAGAGTCTCTTGAAGTCATTTTTTGTCTTTTGCTTTTTTTTATATCTCTTTTTGGAGAGGAGTTTTTCCCACTGGGTTTTCTTCTTTGTCTCTGGTTTACAGAGATTTCCTTGTATGTGGTACCTGATCAGGCCTTGTTGTTGAGACCCATTTCCTACTTTCATAGCTGTGCTAGGTTAGCTTACCTCTTGATCTTTGCTTAAGGGGGGGTGTTAGAGTAATTAGTTAGTTTCATTACTCTTTTTTTTACTTAAGCTATCTCTTAGGTACATTATAATTAATATCTTTATTAATTATAATGTGCAACCTAGCTTTTCTAGTTTTAGGGTTTTGTTCACCTTTATAGGTTGAACCATGTAATTCTTTTTTCATTATGCTGAATATATTTTTTCTCTCTCTTTTTGAGCACAGAAGGGTTTCAATTTTTCCATCTTTTGTTTCATTCTTTATAATAGGTATCTTGCATGCAGATTGGTCTTGGAAGTTGAATCTATTTTTCTCAATTTCTACAGCTGAAAATATTCTATGGAGGAGATTCATGTGTGCAAAAAGATAAGGTAGAAAAGTTAAAGGGAAAATTTGATTTCATGAAGATGACTAAAGGAGAGAACATTGAGAAATACAGTCAGAATCAAGAAGGTAGTGAATGCAATCAGAGGAGCTAGTGGAGCCATCACTGAAGATGATGCAGTAAGCAAAATCTTGAGAACTTTATTGCCACATTATGCAATTAGAGTTTTTTCTATACAAGAAGTAAGGTCCTTAGGGACTATACTGATCACTGTTGATTATTTGGTTTGAAAGTTAACTACCTTTGAGCTAAGAAATTATGATAATAGCATACCTAGAACTGATGCAACATTTAAGGCCTATCTAAACTATAGAAGGAATTTTGAGCCTACTAATCAAACTACTTTAATATCTTATGGAAGTAATATTGATGATATCATTTATGAGGAAAAAGAACAAGAGGAATTGGAAGAATTTTTTGCTAGAAGGTTACCTAGAGGAAAGGGAAAGTATAAAGTAAAATCACCCTTGAAATGCTTTACATGTAGTAACATTGGACATATTGCATCAAGGTTCCCTGAGAATAATAAGAAAGTAAAGAACAAGAGATATAAGGGTAAAGGAAAGAAAACATGTTATCTATCTGAGGAAGGTGTTATAGATGATGAATCAGATGATGATGATGCTGAGAAGATTATCTTTATTGTTGCGAAGGAATATAAGATTGAAGGTAGTGAGACTATATTGATATCAACTATGAACATGAGTGAGAATTGGATTATTGATAGTGGTTGTACACATCACATGACTAGTGACAAGAGAAAATTCATTAAGCTTGAAGAATTTGATGGAGGATCAATTAAGTTTAGTAATGACATTCCATGTATGGTAAAAGGTAAAGGCACTATAGCACTAAATGACACTACAAATTGTGATGATGTCTACTAGGTATCAAGACTAAACTATAACTTGATGAGCGTTTCTCAACTAAATCACAAAGGATTTGATCTAGAATTCAGTAAAGGAATATGAAAGATAAAGAAAAAACAAGGAAAGTTGATTTCTACTCAAGAATTAACAAGAGGTAACTTATTCTACTTGAATCCATCTGTTAAGAAATGTTTGATTGGAAAGATAGAAGATAGTTGGTTATGGCATAAGAGGTTTTGTCATGTTAATTTTGACAATCTAATCAAAGCCAGTAAAAAGAAAGTTGTTAGAGGTCATCCCTACCTTGGGAAACCTAATAATGTTGTTTGTAAAGATTTTCAATTTGGGAAACTTACTAGTTCCACATTCAATAGTAAAGGCTACACATATGAGAATATACTTGATTTGGTGCATACTGATTTATGTGGTCCTATGAGAACTCAAATTTATTATGGGGATAAGTACTTTATGTTGTTCATTGATGAATACTCAAGGATGATGTGGGTTATTTTTCTTAAAGAGAAATCAGAAGCTTTTCATATGTTTAAGATTTACAAAGCAAGAGTGGAAAAGGAAACTGGTAGGAGCTTAAAAGGCTTAAGGTCAGATAGAGGTGGAGATTTTACATCACATGAATTTGTTTCCTATATATTGTGAAGAAGAATGGATTAAAAGACAAATGTTAGCTCCTAGAACTGTAATACCCCAAAAATGGGCTATAGGTTCATTAACCTCTTATATCAACAATTCAATCAAAATTGACATCAAAGTCCTAACCTAAGGCACATCTACACATCGAAATCCTAATTGATTTTATCTTAATTCTGCATAAGGGAATATTCCTTGAATATTCCTAATTTATCATAATTATCTTTAATTGAATATTATTTGGCGATAAATGTCATTATTTATCCTAAAGTTGATTAATTGAATATGATGAATATTTAATTAATTAATTTAATTTTGCCACTTAATTATTTAATTAGATTTAATTCTATTTATTCCTAATTAATATTGTTTTATTTGACAATAAATCAAATTTGCTAAAAATAATCATTTGAATTCTTATTTAATTGATTAAATTAAATTATCAAATTTAATAATATAGTTTTGGAATAAAGTTTGATTAAAATAATTGATTAACCCATAAATCAGTTATTTTAAACATATTTTAAATATTATTTGGTGATAAATTATATTTATCCTAAATTTGATTAATTGAATATGATAAATATTTAATTAATTAAATTTGATTCTGCAACTTAATTATTTAATTACATTTAATTACATTTATTCCTAATTAATATTGTTTTTATTTTGACAATAAATCAAAATTCCTACAAACAATCAATTGAATATTTATTTAATTGATTTAAAATCAAAGTTGTCAATTTTAATGATTTAATTGCAATAAAGTTTGATTTAATAATTGATTAACCCATAAATCAATTGTTTTAATTCAAAATCAGTTAAGTTGAGAATAAATCACTTTATTTTAAAATTAATTCATATTAAATCATGCAACATAAAAAAAGTAGTCAACTTTAAATCAATTATCAATTTCAATTTGTTAACTTTCTAAACTCAACATCTAATGGTGAGTTGAAAAAGAGAACTAAAACTCTATTTTGAGATAAAAACTATTTTTGCATGATTTTATGAGTTTATTTATTCTTAATTTCTTGTTAACTCAAAAATCAACCTGAGTTTATCAAGAGTGATTTATGGCTTTTCTCAATGCATCCTCAAGCCCTGGATTTGTATAAAATCAAGGCTCAGCTCTTTACAAATTATCTCTCAAATTTGCACAATTACTCTGGCGAATTTACAACTAAAGAACAAAGCTTTTGCGACAAGCAATTTTGTGAGATCATTTCATAGTTTTTCATAGCTTTTGCATACTTTTGCTTTCATCTTCATAGCATTGTTAGATTAATTGCATATCATTTCAATTCATTCTAGATTAGTTTCATATCAAGTTTTTCATCTAATTGCATCAAAAATCCAAAAAAAAAAGATTAATTTGCATTCATATTTCATTGCTTTCATCATTTGAAATCCTTTGTTTAGGTGTTGCATTGTCACTGATCTTGGTCTAATATGAGCATACCATACTCGCACCTACTAGAAGGTAGTAAATCGCCTAGTTAGCTTAGTTTCATTTATTTTCTGATTTTGATTTTGCTAACCTCTAATGTTTTACTGAAGTGTTGTGTCTGCAGCTAGGTACAATTTTCACACACATAAGGACATCGAAATAGAATGGAATAGCTGAAAGAGGAAATAGGTCAGTGGTTGAATGTGCTAGGACTTTGATGATATGAAGGGATATTGCACAAATATTTTGGAGAGAAGTTGTTAGAACTGTTGTATACACATTGAGCAGAGTTTTGATCAAGAAAGGAACATGAAAGACACCTTATGAACTGTGGTATGGACAAACTCATAATGTAAGTTATTTCAAAATAATTGGTAGTAGATTCTTTATAAAGAAGTATGAAAACATAGGAAAGTTTGAAGCTAAAAGTGATGAAAGAATATTTTTGGGGCATCCATCTAAGAGTAAATCTTACAAGTGTTTGAACAAGAGGAAAAATAAGATCATTGAGAGTGATAATATAATGGATGATTTTTTTGATGAAAATGATGAATCAAGTAGGAGGAAACCTAAATATTACAATGGGATAACATATATGCAACCGGTGATGGAAGATGAACTTGTTGAATAGAATGAACAAAGACAAGAGCAACAAGAAAAAGATGGTACACCTATTTGGACTGAAGCAGGGGAATAGAGATTTGAGCCTACCTTACCAAGGTATATTAAGTTAAATCACTTTCCAAAGAAAATAGTTGGAGATAAGAATGTTGGAGTATTGACTAGAAGGAAAGCTAGAGAGATCATATGCTTACTTTCGAAGTTTAACCCTAGAACTGTTAAGGATGCACTAAAAGATTATGATTGGTTGAATGCAATGAGAGAATGGATAGAATGGATAGAGAAGAATGAAATTTGGAATCTAGTACCCCAACTAGTAGATAAGAATGTGATTGGAACTAAATGGGTATTCAAAAATAAAATGGATGAAATAGGAGAAGTGGTGAGAAACAAGGCAAGACTTGTTTGCAAAGGATGTGCACAAGAGGAAGGATTAGATTATGGTGAGACCTTTGCACCTATTGATAGATTATAAGGAGTAAGGATACTACTTTCTTATGAATTTTACAATAAATTCAAGGTTTATCAAATGGATGTCAAATCTTCTTTTTTGAATGGTATATTAGAAGAGGAGATTTATATTGAACAACCTAAAGGTTTTAAGAATAATGATGGACAAGATTTGGTTTGCAAATTGAAGAAGGCATTTTATGGACTAAAAAATCACCTAGAGCATGGTATGAGAAACTGCACTCATATCTTATAAAGATTGGAATTGTTAGAACAAGTGACGACATCAATGTTTATCTAAAGGTTGATGAAGAAAATAAGTTACTGCTTGTTGAAATCTTTGTTGATGATATAATATTTGGAGGTAATGATGACTCAAGTAGTGCATTTTTTGAAAAAATGAGAAAGGAATTTGAAATTTCAATGATAGGTGAGATAAAATACTTCATTGGTTTGCAATTTTCACAGCTTGGTAATGGTATCTGCATCAATCATTCTAAATACATCAAAGAGATATTGAAGATATTTGGACTTGAGGAATCAAAACATGTTGGAACCTCAATGGTTACAAGTTGAAAACTATCTAAGAATGATGAATCTGATGAAGTTGATCAGACAATGTATCGATCTATGATTGGAAAGCTACATTATTTTGTGCATAGTAGACCAAATATTACACAAGCAGTTGGTTTGGTTGCTAGATTTTTAAAAAATCCTAAGGAAGCACACTTGACTACAGTAAAGAGGATATTGATATATTTAAGAGGAACAACAGATTATGGACTTTGGTATGGTTACAAAGGATATTTTTCTTGGAGATTTTCCAGCAAGCTAGTATGTTTGTCATTGATGACAACATATAGTAAGCGACATGCATGGAAGACTTATGTAGTAAGCTTTGAGTATATGGAGCATAGACATCTTATCAACATGACATCATGGACATAGAGGTTAATTGTTAATACAAATAGTTATGTAATAGCTTGTGTTAGTAGTGTTCCTGATAGAGTTGCAGACAGTGTTCTGTAAGTAATTGTACATATGGTTATCATGGAACCTTGAACATTTGGATATGTGATGGATACATGTTAGTATTGTTACATTCATGGATGCAGAATATGATGTGTAGTAGAAGTAAAGTTATGCAGTCGCTATTCACCAATTGTAGTTTCCTGTGTTTATCCAGAAGAGCCAACATAGATTATATTGGTACAAGAGTTGCACCTATCATTTCGGTATGCATGCCTAGATTAGTGATTGGAGAAGAGTTAAGAATGTTTGGGTAAGAGTGCATGATTTAATTCAGCTTGAGGAGAAAGTTTTAGTTAATTTGGTAGATCCAATAGTGTGTAGTGTGCATCTACTCTTATTAAATTAGATAGATCCCAATTTGTGATTGCGTGCTTAGTAGAGCCCACTGAGATATTATTGGAGAATGTTATTTTTTCTCTATTATGATTTCAAGGTGGTTCTAATAGGCCAACTTGATCATATCATTTGGAGGAAAGATACTTATAATCGTTCATTTGTGATTGCTAGAAGTGTGGTAGGAAATAAAAGATAAAAGCAGGGCAGAGAGTGCAAAGTATTGTGCCATCAAGAAGAGATCTATCTGATAGAGAATATAGAGTGTTCCAATAATTATAAATGGTTAAGACAATAGGTCTACCTCATAGTTCACCAAGCTCTAGATATAGTGTGTATCTGTTATTCAAAAGGTTATAGCCTTCACCCCTTTGAGTAGTGAGCTCTTGGATAGTGCATCCTCCCCCTTAATAGGGTCAATCATAAAAGAATCCTAATAGGTTCCAACCTTTGACCAACTCACTATACTAAATGCATTGTAAAGATCAACTCCTAACAGGGTTGTAAGATCTTATAACAAGGATCACTATACACTAGTTCAATTTATTTGTAGGTGCTAATACCCACCAAGGTTTTTACCTATTTGGGTTTCCCCGTAACCAAAACAATGGTGTTGTGTTCAAGTGTTCTTACATTGTGTTTTTGCTTAAAATTTAAGTATACTTAATTTGATAAAGAATTGAAACTTGTAGATAACTGATTCACCCCCCCCCCCCCTCTCAGTTATCTCTTGGGACTATTCCTAACAATTGGTATTAGAGCCAAGTGCCTTGGAGAGAAAGTTTAATATTTTGAGGTTAATCAAATGGAATTCTTTAGAAAAGATAGTCCTAAATTTGATGGAGAGAACTATCTTGATGGGAAGAAAAAAATGGTGACACATTTGCAGTGCATTGCTTTTGAAGTTTTTGAAGTGGCTATCAAAGAAGTTATGATTCCCTCTCTAGAAGATCTTGCAAAGGGTGATGCCACTGGCAAGAAAAAGGATTTTTTCCATCATAATGTAGTATCCAAAGAAGCCCTTATCAGTGCCCTATCTAATAGTAAGTTTTCAGAGTTAAAGAAAGTAGACACGGCTTACAAGATATGGAAGTACCTTGAAGACATGTTTGAAGGAGATACACAAGAAAAGAATGTGCGCAGAAAGACATGGAAGAAAAGATACAATGCATTAGAGATTCTACGTAATGAATACATCAAAGCTTACAACCAAATGATTAATGAAGCAATTGCTAGAATCAGGAACAATGGTGGAGAGATCTCAGAGGAAGACATTATGGATAAACTGATGACCACTCTTATAGTAGAGTATGACAAAAAGATCAACATCTTTGATGAGACATTGCAACTTAGATCAAATTTAAAGAGAGAGACTTTGATCAACAAAATTTTAGTTTTTGAGATTTCAAGATTGAAGACTGAGCCTAAAAGTAAGACAACCTTCAAAGCATTAGTCCATGGTAAGAAATCTTCAACCACTTCTAGTAATTTTGATTATGATGAAGAAGAGAAAGAACTAGATGATTTCATTGCTATGATTTCCAAAAGAGAAAGGAAAGGAAAAGGAAAATATGAAGGTCATCTACCATTCAAATTTTTCTCATGTAAAAAGATTGGTCACTTTGCATCTAAGTGTCCTACAAAAGTTAAGAAATTCAAAACTGACTACAAGCCTAAGTATACAAAAAAATGTTACTATGATGGTGATGGAGTTTCTGATGATGACTCAGTAGAAGATGAGATTGGATTCATTACTCTTGAGTATATGGAGAATATTTTTGATGGGATGGATCGTGAGGATGAGAAAAAGGAACAAGAGCTAGCATTGATTTCACAAGATGGCATAAGGACAGATTGGATCATAGATAGTGGTTGTTCACATCACATGATAGGTGATTAAGATAGATTTGTTCATCTAGAGAAATAAAAAGGTGGCATGGTTAGATTTGGAGATAACACTCCTAAACCTATCATTGGTAGAGGAGATATCACATTGGATGGAAAGAACAACACTGCTGATTTTCTTTATGTGGATTGTTTGCAACATAACCTTCTTAGTGTTGGGTAGTTTCTTAATAAAGGATATTAGTTGGAGTTCAAAGACAACAAGTGCATCATTAACAACAAGGATGGTGTAATGATTGCATAAGGTTCAAAGAATAAAGGTAATTTTTTCTAGCTTAATTCAGAAGCAAGTTGTTTTGGTGCTAAAGTAGATGATAGTTGGCTATGGCATAAAAGACTATGTCATATCAATTTTGATAACATAGTAAAGATAAGTAATGTAAAGGTAGTAAGAGATCTACCTATCATAGCAAAGCCAGTTGATACTATTTGTAGGGAATGTGTGATGGGAAACCATGTGAAAAATTCATTCAGAAGCAAGTGTAATTCAGTAGAGAACAAGTTGGATCTCATTCATATAGACTTATGTGGACCAACTCAAAAATATCATACTATGGTGAAAGGTATTTCATTTTGTTTGTTGATGATTATTCTAGAATGATGTGGGTTGTGTTCTTAAAAGATAAGTCAAAAGCATTTCAGAAGTTCAAAATATTCAAAGCAAAGGTTGAGAATGAATCTGGAAGAAAGATAAAGTGTCTAAGATTGGATAGAGGAGGAGAATTCACCTCTGATAGATTCTATGAGTACTAAGAAGAACATGACATAAAGAAATAGTTGAGTATACCTAGAACCCCTCAGTAGAATGGGATTGCAGAAAGAAGGAATAGGATCATCCTTGATACAATGCTCACCATCATGATTGAAGGAAAAGTTACACACACCTATTGGAGAGATGTGGTCAATACAAAAGTCTATACCATCAATAGAATACAATTGAGGCCTAGCATGGACAAGACACCTTATGAGCTATGGTTTGGTAATGTTCCCATAGTGAAATACTTCAGAATCTTTGGAAACAAGTGTTACATCAAGAGGGATGAAACAATAGGAAAGTTTGATGCAAGAAGTAATGAAGGTATTTTCCTTGGTTACTCTACTAAAAGAAAAGCTTATAGATGTTTTAATTTGAGATTGAAGAAGATCATTGAAAGTGCTCATGTTAAGATTGATGAAAATTTTATGGTTCAAGAAAGATATCATGATTATGCACCTATGATTGAAGAAGAACCCAGTCCTTCCACTAGTGAGACAGTTGTTGAAGAGATGTTTGACAGTATTGATGTATTATTCAATGACCCTGAAACAATTGAAGAAGAAACTTAGAAGGTAGATGAGACAATATCTTCTAGCACAAATCCTCCATGCTATCCACATCTGTCATCCATCTGTCATCCACTTCATCCACCTTTCATGCAACATGTGCCAATGTTGGTCCTAACCTCATCCCCCTATCATGATCACTTTACATCTTTCCATCCAAACACTTTCTACCACAATATATCCCATCTACCCCATCCAATTTGTGCTTTTGCATAAATCCATCCATCCTACCAAAGCTCTACCAACATCCAGGAAAATCACCATATCGATGAAAAATCAAACAGAAAGTCAGCAACAAATCAAAATAACATTGAAAAATCAAACAGAAAGTCAGCAACAAATTAGAATATTAATGAAAAATCAAATAGAAAGTCAGCAACAAATCAAAATATCAGTGAAAGATTAGCAGAAAGTCAGCAGAAAATCAAAAAAATCCCTAAAAATTTGGAAAAATCAAGAGAAAAATATCAAAAAAAAGAAAAGAAAAAGAGAAAAACATTTGTCCTATGGTGAAAACTTGGCAATTCAAGTGCCTTGGACAAGTACCATGGTGAAAACCTAGCAAACAGGCATCATGCATAATCCTTCCCCCCCCCCCCCCCCAAGTTCCTTTCTACAAATGGGGGCATTCCTTTCCATCACCATCTTATCCAGCATCTCCTCCATCCATTTGTCTCTCACCTCCTTCATCCTCCTTTGGATCTTGATGACAAAATAGATACTACCAGGTATAAATTCTTTTGGGCACCTTCTTGGCATCCATCACACCTTTCAGCTACATATCCTATGTCCAATCCATTCATCCTAGCTTCCATCTACCTTCCTCATCCTCTCGTCGACATATCTTCTATCCAATCATACCCCATCCTAATGCCTCTGAAATACATGAACTATCCTAAGCAAGGGGCATCTTATTCCTTGGTGACATATTCCTTGGAGACTATCTTTCATACAAAATCTTCCATCTCCTAAATCCTCAAGCAAATCCGCCATCCAAATCTCCCAACAATCCTTCATCCAAATCCCAAGCATTTTCTTCTAGCATTCATCTCTCAGTAGTTCCTCAATCAAAATCCCCAAGCATTCCACATTCTAGATCCCTCAGTGGTTCCTCCAGCATTCCATCTTCCAATCCTTAAGCAAATATGCCAATTCATCTCCCAATCCCAAGCAGTTCTTCCATCCAAATCCAAATCTTCCTCCATGCAAATCTCTTAGCAGTTCCATCATCCTCATCCTAAGCATTTCATCCATCTTTCCATCACATGGTATCTTCCCTTGTCATTGGTATCTAGCTATAGGCTAACCTCATTTCAATCCAATGCCATTCATCCCTATCCAAACATTCCTAGTAGTCTTCTAGCAATCTTCCAATCCTCTCCACATCCTCTAGCTATCCAAAATCCAATATCCAAGACCAAGCCAACTCATCCCATCACATCCTTAGTCTTGTTCCTAGTCTTGTAGCAAGCCTTGATCTCAATCCAATCATCATCGTTGGGATGCATCCTTCCCAAATCAGTGTCATTTTAGGACACATCATCCACCATCAGTCCATCTTGGCTTTCCATTCCAACTGGAGCATCATCCTGTATGTCTTTGAAGCATCAACTTCATCCCCAGGTTCTTTGTACATCCTATCCTGAGTCTTGTACCATAGCATCAGTCGTGTCTCCACCTAGACTCATTTGTACATATGTGTCTTTAGGTCCCATCCTTTGTGTTAGTTAGCCCTTGTCGCTATCTTGTTGTACATATCCTTGTTAGTCCTGTAGCAGTATCTAATCAGAAATATTGTCCTACCCAGCCTCGCACTTCAGCAACATCAATTGTCGACTATCCTTGATCATCGTGACTATCTTTGAACCGCATCATTTTCCAATCAGCAACACAACATTCTCCCCATCAACATCAGGTCCGCACAAATGTATGCTTTTGTTTTGTCTGACCTAAGCCTAATCACGGGTCCCCTGAGTTGTATCCTTCCTGTCTGACCTAATCTTCCACCAAGCACACCAGGTCCATGTTAATGTATCCTTCCACACATTCAGACCAATCTTCCCACCATTAATCAAATCAATCTCTCTCCTTGGCAAAGGTTGTCTTTTGGAGTTATCATTTTGTCCTTTATATCATGGTGTGCAGTGAATGAGGACACTCTGGGGCAAGGTCTTTTGATCTTTTACTTCTGCTTGTGAGTCAGTCATGTGTTTGTGGTTTCCTCGGCATCATTTCCACCATGCCTCCTTCGGGTTTCATGTGTGATGGTGGGGTAAACTTGCATGTCTTTTTAGCATCACTCCTCTCCAACACTGGTGACAAGGCCTCATGATCCCAGTATCCTTGGCAGGTCTCTAGCATTGCTATATCAAACTAGGTTGTGCTCTCCCCATTTGCACTTGGAGCTTCCCCAAATCCCTTGCATCCTGCATCATATAGATTAATCTTACATCTTGCATCCTCATGTAGCTGCATCCTACATTTTTCATTCCATCTCATCTTGCATTCACCCATCTTTGCTCTTGGAAGCTTGGTTATTTATCTCCCCTTCTTCCTAGGTCCTTCCTTCTTTGTTTCCTTTCAAAAAAATTCCACAATGTTTATTCCTTGCGTTATTTTCTCAAGGGGGCACAACCACTTATTCCTCCTATTCTAGCCTTGGGCATCTTATTTTCTTTTCTTTGACACCATGCCACTTGCAGCATCGCATCAAAGAGGGGAAAAATGTAGACACCTAAAAATCCTTTAGAAAATACCCCTTATTCCTCCAATTCTAGCCTTGGGCATCTTATTTTCTTGTCTTTGACACCATGCCACTTGCGGCATCGCATCAAAGAGGGGAAAAATGTAGACACCTAAAAATCCTTTAGAAAATAAAGTATTTTTATTTTCTGAAAAACCTTTGATGAAATCATCATTAGTTAATTATTTATTTAGTTAATTAATTAATTCATTTTTATGTCATTAAATCCCTTTACCTTAATTAAAAATATTTAATTAAGGAATCCCTCCCAAAAATGTTTAAATCTTATTTAAACATCTTTCCCCTATTTATTAATTATTTAATTAATAAATTGACCAAAAATTCCAAAATAAATAAATAATTTATTTTTTGCCCAAAACCTTGCCAAATTCCTAAAAACCACTAACCTCTTCTAGAATCTTCTAATCCCTCTTTAATTTTGATTAAAGGCTAATCCCATCATTTCTTAATCCTAATCCCAACTCAAAATATTTAATTAAGATTAAATATTAATCCTTAATCCCTAAATTACCCTAGGAAAACTCTAGACTCTTCTAGAACTTTCCTAATCCTTCCCTAAACCCATTTAGGGGAAATTACCTACTTTCCCTAAGCTAATCTAAGTCTCCTTTGACTCCTAGTCAAACCCTAACCCTAATGAGCCTCAAAATTCATTAAAGCCTTTAAGATAAATAAATCTTTATTTATTTCCTAAATTCATATTATCCCTAGAAAAGCCTAGACTCTTCTAGAAAGTCTTCATCCTTATCCCCCTTGACTCAAAGCCCTAACCTTACCTCAAACCCTAACCTATCCTCCTAACCCAAGTCCTTAGGAAAGCCTATAAGTACTCCTCATTTCTAAGAGCAAAGCACCCATTCACCTTTTATTTCAAGCATTGTTAGCATGCTAAATTAGCTCTAGATTTAGCATAATCACTCTAATTTAGATCATTTTCAAGCTTTCTTAGAACACACCATAGCTTAGCAATAATGGATTAACTTAGTTTGCTTCATTGTTTTTCATAGCTTAGCATAATCTCACACTTCATTTGGATAAAAATCAATCTAGTATAATCATATTTGTTTCTTAAATCTCCATCAAAGCATTCTTGAGTTCTTGAGGCCTTAGGGGCAATTTTGGGTGTTCTACCCAATTTTGTGCCATTTTTGGGGTTTTCATGAATCTCAATCCATCTTAGTATGCATTAGAATATGCTCCAAGTGCTTAGAGAGCACACCCACATCCCCTTAAGCAAGAGCAAATCAAACAGTGCTTGGGTGCACCTGTTTAGGCTCAATCTGAGGTGGCTAGCTTAGATGCTTTTGTTTTGGATTGATATAATGTTAGATTAAAACCTAATGTTTGCTTGTCTTAGCCTTTCAAAATAGATTCAGATAGCCTAGTCTACATTCTAAAATGCCCGGTGGGACTCACTTCGCAAGTCTTTCAATTTTTGGAGTTTTTGGCAAAGTTTGAAGTTTGAAGATGGAGGAGGTAGTTTGATCATCTTTCTTTTCTAAAAGCCCATTATTCCTCTATTCTGTCTATTCGTTCTTCTTCCCCTTGCAAAATCTTGGCCTATTCTTCCAAAAAAGTCCCCAAGAAAATCTCATTTTGATAAAAAAAATGTTTATTTTCTATGTAAAAATTCCATTTAAAGTATTTAAAATTGTCAGAGGATCGCATCTGGTAAATCCAGGATAGTATCTAGGATTCCTGGATTGCATCTGGGGACTACACCATTCCTGGATCGCATCTGGTGACTACACCATTCCTGGATCACATCTGGTAAATTTAAGATAGCATCTGGTAAATTCAGGGTAGCTTCCAAAATTCCTGGATCGCATCTAGGGACTACACCATTCCTGGATCGCATCTGGTAAATTCAGGATAGCATCTGGTAAATTTAGGGTAGCATCTGGTAAATTCAGGATAGCATTTGGTAAACAGGATAGCATCTGGTAATATTTCAATTTGGGGTAAAAATGAACAAAACCAAGGCATAAACATCTTATTTTAGTGCTTATAATGATTCCCCAAATCACTCTTGAATGCATTAAAGACTAAAACATGCAAAATCTAACAAAACAAACAAAACCAATCCAATCATTTGCATCCTTGCAACATCAAGGTTTTAGAAGCATTCATGCAAAAATTAGGAACGCTTGAAAGCTTTGGGTACTTAAAAAGAATCTCAAATTTGCATCTTAAAATCTAAATGGGTTCCTAAAATCAGTCCTAAAAATTTTGTTAAAAACTAACATCTTTTTGTGGCAAAGTCTTGAATGTTTTTCAAATTCACGCATCAAACTAAATCTAGGAACTTTGCCTTGGGGTCTAAAAATGGAGCAAACAAAATCTTGAATGAAACTAATGGAATGAAGCTAAGTCCTAAAGAGTCATTGTCATTTTGAAAATCAAACACACTCTTGAATGCATTAAAAGAAACAAAATTCTCTATTCCTTCCTTTTTCAGTTCAAGAAAACGTAAAATCAAATCTTGAATGACTTAAGGATCAAAACAAAGCTCTTTTCAAAGTTCCTTAAACAAAATACCAATCTCAATCTTGAATGCCCAAGTCAAAGCAACTGCAAATGCTCAAAAGTATTTTGGAGAAAGAACAAATCAAAGCCTAAACACTTGTGTCTTTAGTTATTCAAATTCAAACATCACTTAATCAATTTGGGAAAAAGAAAAACTTACTTGATGTGCATCTAGGAGCTTTACATTTTTTGTAAATCCTTGTTAGAATAAGCAATGTAGAACATTTGAACTTGGACAAGTTCACTTGTTTTACTTTTAGCGAGGCCTGTCCAGGGAGCAAAGCACTTCCTCTCTGGAGAACGACCTCAAACTAGTATCCCCCCCAGCCGGTATATAAATAAAGTGAAGGCAAAAAGTACTCACTTATATCTCCTATCCACGGGCGTTCGTGCCAAATACAGTGACTGGGGATGGTAAATATGTTGGAAATATAGATGCAGTAACTAAGAGGGGGGGTGAATCAGTTAACCACAAAAATATTACCACTGATCTTTTAAATATCTTCACAAATTATTTACTGTGCCACTCGGTAAATATACAGAGAAATGCTGAAAACTTGATCCTTGAAATGTGTAATAATTAAAACTGTTCTTAAGCATTCATCACTGATTAACTTGCATGAATAAAGAAAATAACATGAACACAAGAGACACCAGATTTACCATGGAAACCCAATATGGGAAAAACCACCAATGTAACTAGTTACTATTTTTCACTCTTCTGAAGTGATGCCCGGTTAGAAGCCAACCTGATAAAAGGTTACAAAACACACTGTTAGGTGTGACCTTGTTAGAGGATTTAATGACCCTGGTAGGAGTGGCCTTGTAAGAGGTCTTGAAACAATTCAATAGAACTGTTACCTTGTTAGAGGATTTACAAAATGGTTGTTAAACCAACTCGGTTAAGAGATTTTGATATCACTACTACAATTGCTAGAGAGTAACAATGAAATAAGCTGCAACTGAATTGCTGAATATAGATCTCTATTCTGTTTCACTAGATCCTTACTGATCAATTAAATCTTTTCTACTCCTCAAGGATATCTGACCATCCTTTAAAATTTGCACACACCTTTCTTCAAAATGATTTCTGCATGTTGTATATCTTTTATCCACCATTTGACCTTCTATATATATATGCCATTTCATAATCATTTAGATTGACAAGTCGGCACTAATAATTATTATAACAGTCGGCTAGGATAAACAAACTGTAATAACAAAATTCTTTGAAAGGGCCAACCTTGCTCGGTAAATATTAATCCTGAAAAGATTTCCTTCGGTGACCGAGAGAACTCAGTAACCACAGCAAATTCTACAACATCCTTTGGAGACCGAGAGAGCTTGGTAACCACTAATTTCCTTCGATAACTAAGGAGGCTCGATTAACACTGATATCCTGTCATGTTTCCTTTAGACACCCGAGAGAACTCGGTAGACACTAAAAATTGCCTAGCTGACCGACTGAGCTCGGTAGATACTGAGAACCGCTTAGCTGACCGATTGAGCTCGGTAGATACTAAGAACTACTTAGCTGACCGAATGAGCTTGGTAGATACTGAGAATGATAATTGATATGACATTTGTGTGACATCAAAGACAACACATAGCTAATCCAACAATTTCCTTCAAACAATTGTATCCAACAATCTCCCTCTTTGGCATTGATGGCAATACAACATGTCATAGCATAATGAAATTTCACAGATAAACCAAGAGTAAGAAACATATCCTTAGCTTCATTCTGATTCCCATCATCTTCAAACTTCTTTCTCTGATCTAAGAAATCTCCCTCTTAACTTCTCAAATTATTCTTCTTAGAAATTTCTTGAAATGATAGCAAACTCTCCCTCTTTGACAACACATGCCAAAGACAACTTACATAGTTTCGGTAAATATCAATGTACCTTATGTATTGATTCATATGCAATGATTCCTTGACTATGCTGCATCAACTGATTGATCTTTAACATGTTCTGGTTGATGCATCACTAAAACTTTATTTAGTGAACCTCAGACAGGGGAGTGACCCCTAACTTGCCTCTTAGATACAAGAATGCATCCTTAGGTAGTGGCTTGGTGAAGATATCTACAATTTGTTCTTTTGTATGAATATATTCCAATCTGATTTCCTTGTCCTGCACCAATTCTCTAACAAAGTGATATTTAATTCTAATGTGCTTGGTTTTGGAATGCATTACTGGATTCTTGGAAATATTTATTGCACTTGTATTATCACAAAACATAACAACTGGGTCTTTGATCTCAACCTTCATGCCTTCCAAAAGCTGTTTAAACCATATAATATTAGAGCAGTTTACTGTAGCAGCAACATATTCTGCTTCTACTGTGGATTGGGATGTGCAATTTTTCTTTTTACTAGTCCAAGATACTAACCTCTTGCCAAGAAAGAATGCACCACCACTTGTACTCTTTCTGTCATCAATGTTTCCTACCCAATCAGCATCAATAAACACTTTTAAATCCAGATTGCCTCCAAATTTATACCACAAGCCATAATCTTCAGTTCCCCTTAAATACCTCAAGATTCTTTTGATTGCCATCGTGTGATTTTCTCTAGGTTTAGGCGATAATCTTGCCACTATTCCAACTACTAAGGCAATATCAGGCCTTGTGTGTACTACATACTGTAATTTTCCAATCATTAATCTATATAAGGTCTGATCTACTTATTTTGAATCATCATCTTTGGTAAGCTTTAGTCTAGTACACATGGGTGTACCAACTGGTTTTGAATCTTCCATACCAAATTTCTTAAGTATTTCCCTGATATATTTAGGCTGAGTAATGTAGATACCATTTTTGTTCTGCTAAATCTGAAGTCCAACAAAGAATTTTATCTGACCAAACATAGACATTTCAAATTCTTTGTTCATAAGCTCTAAAAATTCTTTGCACTGATCATCATTTCCTGTAAACACAGTATCATCCACAAATATTTCTGCCAAAACAATTTTGTTATTTGATCCTTCTTTGATTTATAAATTACTGTTGTCATTAGCCCTTTTGAAATTAATCTGAGTAAGATAGTTATGTAATCTTTCATACCATGCTCTAGGAGCTTGTTTCAAACCATACAATGCTTTGTGTAATTTGTAGACCATATCCCTTTTTTCTAGATCAATAAAACCTTCAGGTTGCTCAATGTAGACTTCTTCCTCAAGAATACCATTGAGAAAAGCAGATTTGATATCCATCTGATATACCTTAAATCCTTTATGTGCTACCTATGCAAGTAAAGTCCTCAAACCTTCTAATCTTGCAACAGGAGAAAAAGTCTCTCCATAATCTATTCCTTCTTCTTGAGAATATCCTTTACATACCAATCTTGCTTTGTTTCTTGATACTTGACCATCTTCATTCAACTTATTTCTAAATACCCATTTTGTCCCAATTACATTTTTATCTTTAGGCCTAGGTACAAGAGTCCATGTCTTATTCTTCTCTATTTTCTCTATTTCTTCATTCATAGCCTCAATCCAATTTTCATTTTCTAATGCATCTTTGACATTTTTAGGTTCAAAATCAACAAATAAACATGTACCTTTTAGTTTACTTCTTGTCATAGTACCATCTAATTTGTTTCCAATAATCTGATCTGGTTTATGATGCTTTCTAATGTACTTGGCTAATACAGATTCCTTGCTTCCTGAATGAGTTATATTTTCATCTTCTTCATCTTTAGGTTCAGATTGCTCAGGCTCAGTAGATACTTGCTCGGTAGCTTCAAACTAAGACTCGGTACTTTGTGACTCAGTCTGAACTTCTTCTTGTGACTTGGTTACTATACTGGGCTCAGTAGATGTAGTCTCCTTACATGTGTCTGGCAATGCATCAGGTTCGATGTAAACAAATTTTTTGTAGTCCTCTGGTTCCTTTTTGCTTTCTTCTTCAATCTTTTCTACAAACTCATCAATTCTCACATGTGCACTTTCTATGATTTTGTGAGTAGACAAATTTAGACATCTATATGCCTTACTTTTGCAAGAGTATCCCAAAAATATTCCTTCATCACTTTTTACATCAAATTTTCCTTTTCTATATTCTTTCAAGATGTAACATTTACTACCAAATACTTTTAGGTAACTTACATTTGGTTTGTAGCCATACCATAGCTCATATGGAGTCTTGAATGTGTCTTTTCTCAGCTGTACTCGATTCAAGGTATGAACTGCAGTGCTGATAGCTTCCTTCCAGTATTTCATAGCAATGTTCTTTTCAATCATTAGAGTCCTTGCATAGTCCATGATAGATCTATTCCTTCTTTCAGCTATTCCATTCTGCTCAGTAGTTCTCAGGGCTGATACCTGTCTTTTGATTCCTCTTTCAATGCAAAAATTATTGAATTCATGGGAGATGAATTCACCACCTTTGTCTGATCTCAAGCATTTTATTCTTTTTCCTATTTCCTTTTCTACTCTTGCTAAATACCATTTGAACTTCTCAAATGCTTCAGACTTTTCTCTTAAATACATAACAGTCATCATTCTAGAATAATCATCAACAAAGAGAATAACAAATTTTTATCCCATATAGCTCTCAATTCCAATAGGTCCACATAAATCAATATGCACAATTTCCAAAATATCTTCAGATTGATAGTTTTTACTTTTGAAACTAGACTTTCCCATTTTACCAATTTGACAATTCTTGCATAGACCAACATCAGGTTTCTTCAAAGTAGGAATACCTCTTACTTTCTTGAATTTGCTTATTTTTATCATTTTTTCAAATTTTACATGACATAACCTTTTGTGCCATAACCAACTTTCTTCAATTTGAGCAATAAAACATGAGTAATCACCAAGATCAAGATAAAATAGGTTACCTTTGGTTTGTTTGCCTGATCCTATCAGTTTTCCTTTGTCATCCAACAGTCTTGCTTTGCCATTCATGAATTCAACCTTGAATCCAATGTTGATTAGCTGTGCTACACTTAGAAGATTATGCTTTAGTCCTTCGACCCAATATGCATTATCACATATAAGTTCTTTGGTTAATGAAATTCATCCCTTTCCTTTTATACAACAGGGTTCATTGTTTCCAAACCTTACATTACCACCATCAAAGTTTTCAAAGTGTTCAAACTTGGTCCTATCACCAGTCATATGATGTGAGCATCCACTATCTATAATCCATGTATCATTCTTGCTTATATGAGAGATAAGTGCCATCTCATCTTCATCATTATCAGATTCATCTTTTACAGCAATGAAAACAATTTCTTCTTCACTATCATCTGAATCTTTAGCTAAGAAACATGTTTTCTTACCTTTATCCTTGAATGATTTGAAATTTTTCTTGCCATTGTACTTGTAATTTTTCTTCTCATCTTTGCTTTTCTTGTTTGGACATCTAGCTGCAATATGACCAATTTCTTCACATGAAAAATAGAGTAAGGGAGTTTTACCTCTGTATTTTCCTCTGCCTCTTGAATACTTCTTTGCAAGTAATGCTTCAATAACTTCAAGATCGCTATCAGAACTTTCCTCTGATTCTTCTTCACTTTTTGATTGGATTTTCTTCCCTTTCTTGAGTGAAAGTTTGGCCTCAAAATTTGATTCAATATTTTTAGAAGTTGGAACATAGTTGTCATAGTTATCTAGTTCAAATGCTGTCAATCTTCCAACTAAGGCATCCAAAGTTATATTGTGATTTTCTTCACATCTTCTTTCTTGAATAGCAGAAACTCTTATAGCATAAATAGGGAGTAATGTTCTAAGAACCTTACTTATAATTGTTTCATCATCAATTTTTCCTCCAGAAGCTCTGATTGCACTAACACTTGTCTTGATTCTTTCAACATATTTTGCAATGTTTTCTTCTTCTCTCATTTTCATTTGATCAAACTGTCCTCTTAGGCTCTCTGCTTTGGCTCTCTTCACATTGTCATCACCGCCATAGATTTTCTTCAACTTGTTCCACATTTCATGAGCAGTTGTGCAGTCTTTGATTTCATCAAATTCTTCATAGCTAAGAGCTGATGGAATGTCTATCATCATAGTGTTATGGTTCTTCTTCTCTACAATGTCTTCAATAGTTAATGTGCCAGTAGGAATTGTATATTCTTGATCAATATATTTGCAACCTGAATCACCAATGGAAGCCAGATGTAATCTCATGAGACCTTGCCATGCTGAAAAGTTATTTTTGCTAAGCCTTGGAATTTCTCTTTTGTAAGACATCCTGATCTTTAGCTTAAGTCCTTGAAACCCTTCCTGCAAGCACCAAAAGCTCTGATACCAATTGTTAGAAATATAGATGCAATAACTGAGAGGGGGGGGTGAATCAGTTAACCACAAAAATATTACCACTGATCTTTTAAATATCTTAACAAATTATTTACTGTGTCACTCAGTAAATATATAGAGAAATGTTGAAAACTTGATCCTTGAAATGTGTAATAATTAAAACTATTCTTAAGCATTCATCACTGATTAACTTGCATGAATAAAGAAAATAACATGAACACAAGAGATACCAGATTTACCGTGGAAATCCAATATGGGAAAAACCACCAATGTAACTAGTTACTATTTTTCACTCTTCTGAAGTGATGCCCGGTTAGAAGTCAACCCGGTAAAAGGTTACAAAACACACTGTTAGGTGTGACCTTGTTAGAGGATTTAATGACCCTGGTAGGAGTGGCCTTGTAAGAGGTCTTGAAACAATTCAATAGAACTGTTACCTTGTTAGAGGATTTACAAAATGGTTGTTAAACCAACTCAGTTAAGAGATTTTGATATCACTGCTACAATTGCTAGAGAGTAACAATGAAATAACCTGCAACTGAATTGCTGAATATAGATCTGTATTCTATTTCACTAGATCCTTACTGATCAATTAAATCTTTTCTACTCCTCAAGGATATCTGACCATCCTTTAAAATTCATACACACCTTTCTTCAAAATGATTTCTGCATGCTGTATATCTTTTATCCACCATTTGACCTTCTATATATATATGCCATTTCATAATCATTTAGATTGACAAGTCGGCACTAATAATTATTATAACAATCGGCTGGGATAAACAAACTATAATAACAAAATTCTTTGAAAGGGCCGACCTTGCTCGGTAAACATTAATCCTGAAAAGATTTCCTTCGGTGACCGAGAGAACTCGGTAACCACAATGAATTTTGCAACATCCTTTGGAGACCGAGAGAGCTCAGTAACCACTAATTTCCTTTGATAACCAAGGAGGCTCTGTTAACATTGATATCCTGTCATGTTTCCTTTAGACACCTGAGAGAACTCGGTAGACACTAAAAACTGCCTAGCTGACCGACTAAGCTCGGTAGATATTGAGAACCGCTTAGCTGACCGACTGAGCTCGGTAGATACTGAGAACCACTTAGCTAACTGACTGAGCTTGGTAGATACTGAGAATGATAATTGATATGACATTTGTGTGACATCAAAGATAACACATAGCTAATCCAACAATGTCCTTCAGACAATTGTATCCAACAAAATATTCCTCCCCCAGCATTTTTGGCTAGGCTCTTAAGTGAGTCATGGGTGGTCAGCATAACTGGGTATGGAGACTCCATGGAACTATTAAAAACTTGATAAAATAGAGGCTACCCTATCTACATCCGAAAGTATCAAAATCCTTGTGCAAGGACCGATTCCAAGGGGTTTACCAGGTCACCTCAAGATTACTCACCATTTGTATTCTCTTCTAGGGGGTACCAAGCTATGGGCAAGTGATTTTGATACTCACCTTCCTTAGGTAGATCTGCTTGAAGTGCTTGACAATCAAATACTTCATGAAAACATTGTTGGAACATACACTTTTCAAAGCTTTATCAGAGTTAGTTATCCTGTTTGTATCCCACAAGGTTGCTTTGTCCCTTGTGGAGATTGCTTTTCTGAAAATGTTTGTTGAAATCTATCCTTTTCCATTGGAAAAATATCAAACTAATCTACAACTTGGTTCAAGATACTTAGAATAGCCATGTCAGTCCAAATCCTCCCAAAATCTAGAAAATGTCCAAAGCTTTCAGAATCTCAAATCATGGTCTTCCAGTCATATTCAATCCAGTCTTGTCATCCTTTCCTCCTATCTTAGGTTAGCAGAGTCATCTTGGTCATCCCTCATCCCCTTGTCTATCTTCCTCTAGAGTCAGTCTTCTTCCAATCTTGAGCCAAATCCAATCCTAGTCTGATCCTGTCAGTCATCCCAATCTGAGTCTTAGTCTTCCAATCCATCTTCACCCTTCATTTATATCCAACTCATCTGCAAGACATTATGTCTCAAAACTATTATGATGAGTTTGGTTATTATGTCTCTCCCCTCAATCCATCCTATCCCAAAGATGATGAAAGCCTTGTAGATCACGATGCATATTTTGAAAATCTTAGCAAGTTTTTTCCAAACATCCCCCAACATCCAATCATTCCTCCAAAATATCCGATCATACCGTCATGTTTATCCACTAGCACTCCCTTTCATGTCCTTGGCAAGGGAAATCCACTATCCTATTCATCCACACCATCTTCATATCTTAAGCCTACATATCCTCCATATGCATCCTTCATACCGCCACCTCCATCTATGGCTGTATTCCAACCACCATCTTCCCATAGAAACACTTCACGCTACTGCCCTTATGTAAAACTTCCATCCACCCATCCTCCAACTCACTCTCAATTCCAGAATCCTGGTCCTCCCATCCTTTATCCAAATCTTCCATCCACTTATCCTCCAATCCTAATTCAAAATCAAAATCCTAGTCTTCCAATCCATTATCCTAATCTCCCATCCTATCTAGATTCACCATCCACTATACCCTATTCAAATCTAGCATCTTCCATTCTTGCATACATTGCTGCAAATCCCCTTCCTCAAAAAGAATGCATCCCTCAATCCACTTCATATCCTATAAACATCACCCCTACCTCACCTAAAAGTCCATCAAGTTTAAAATCTTCCTCTAAACCTACCTATGTGAACTATCTAAACCCACCATCCCCCAACTCCTCATCACCACCATCATCCCCTAAAATAGGTTCACCATCTTCCACCCCATCATTGTGTGAGGACTATTCTAGCTCTCCATCTCCTCCATCTTCTAATCCTTTTTCACCACGAAAGTCTCCAAGGAGTTTCACAAGGAAGCCAACAACAAATCCCACTCCTAGAGTTGAAGAGCCAAGCCATTTCAATCCTTCATGTGAAGCCATCATTAATGAGGCCCATCCATCACTCTCATCTATCATCTATCTTCCATACATTGATCCTCTTCCATCTCCTAGCATCATTGAGTCCCTTCCATCTGAAGTTTTCATCCAATCCCCACCAACATCACCTCCTCCTAGCATTATCCAAAGCACCTCCAGTGAGCCCCATGAGTTCACCCTTCTTCCTACCATCAAAACTATAGAATCTTCCATCCTTTCATCCATACCATTTGAAAAGTTCACCCCTCTTCCTACCATCACAGCTACAGAATCTCCCATCCTTTCATCCATACCATCTGAAGAGTTCTTCCTTCTTCCAGACATCACAGCTACAGAATCTCCCATCCTTCCATCCACCCCATCTAAAGAGTCCATCCATGCATCCCCCAACACCCTATCCACACAAATCCTATCATGTCAAGATCTTTCCCAAAAGCATGTTGAAATACTCGCAAAAGAAAATCAACATCCAATCCCTTCACTTCCCTCATAACATGTTCTATTGCTTCCATCACCCCCAATCCAAAATCCTACAATCCCAATTCTTCCAATCCAAGATCCTACAATCCCTATTCCTCCATCTCAAGATCTGTTACTATCTCCCAATCCCAGTCAAGATCCCATCATCCCATCCTCTCCTCTTGATGATCCTCTGATCCAAACTATCCAGCTGCCAGCACTCTATCCTCTTGGTCCACTTACATTTGTTAGAGGTAGCCCACTTGAAGCAGAAGCAATAAGTTCTATATCTTCCATCAGGGAACTAGAAACTAGATTCTTATCTTATTCCCCAAGTCAAAAATATCCTTGTTTGGATAAAATGTTCAAGAAATGGAATTATCAAGGCAAAGGCCTAGGCATCCATAAACAAGGAAATCTGGAGCCTATCCAAGACAAGAAACATCCAATGTTATGTGGAATTGGTCACACATCAAAAGAAGGCACTTCCTCTAGAAATTTTGGTATAGCTAAAGCTAAATTCAAGCATCCTTCCAAACCCACCATCACATCTTCCAAAGCATACAACTCTATTCCTCCTCCTCCATCATTACAACCGAAGACAACCTATCACATTCCTCCTTCTTCCTCCAAATCCATTTTGGGTCCCTATGTCCCAAAGTCTTCTAGCACATATCCTCTACCTACCAAATCCATTTTGGGACCTTAAATCCCAAAATATCATCGCCCATCTTATCCTACTCAGTCCTTCATCCAAAATCCAAGCATCCCTAGTCAGGATCAACAAAGGCACATTCCCACATATCCTATCTACCACTCTCCTTCCATCTCTCCATATGTATTTCCTCTATCCCGTACATCTCCTCATGTTCACTCTGATGCTCCCCCCAATTTGGATGCCATATCCAATATGAATAAATGGAAATATCGACAAAGATCTAAGGATTTCCATGTCTAGTCTAAATGACATGCTCAAGCAAAGAAAAATCCAATCAAGAAATCTAAAGCATCCCTATGGCCACAAAGGCCCAACAAAGTAAAAGCAAAATCTGATGCATACCAATGGCCACAAAGGCCCACCAAAGTTAAAACAAAGATGATGTGGATCCCAAAGAAAAAAGATGTAATGCATCTAAAAGAAATATCTACAATGGCATCCAAAGCTGCTATTCCCCCAGCTTTTCATTCCTCTCCTCCATCTCCTAAATTTATTTTGGGTCACTTTGATCCAATATCTTCTAGCACAAATCCTCCATGCTATCCACATCTGCCATCCATCTCTCATCCACTTCATCCACCTTTCGTGTAACATGTGCCAATGTTGGTCCTAACCTCATCCCCCTATCATGATCACTTTCCATCTTTCCATCTAAACACTTTCTACCACCATATATCCCATCTACCCCATCCAATCTGTGCTTTTTCATAAATCCATCCATCCTAGCAAAGCTCTACCAACATCTAGGAAAATCAGCATATCAATGAAAAATCAAACAGAAAGTCAGCAATAAATCAGAATATCAGTGAAAAATCAAATAGAAAGTCAGCAACAAATTAGAATATCAGTGAAAAACCAAATAGAAAGTCAGCAACATATCAAAATATCAGTGAAAGATCAATAGAAAGTTAGCAGAAAATTGGAAAAATCCCTAAAAAATAAGAAAAATCAAGAGAAAAATATCAAAAAAAAGAAAAGAAAAAGAGAAAAACATTCATCCTATGGTGAAAACTTGGCAATTCAAGCACCTTGGACAAGTACCATGGTGAAAACCTGGCAAAAAGGCATCATGCGTAATCCTTCCCCCCCCCAGTTCCTTTCTACAACTGGGGGCATTCCTTTCCATCACCATCTTATCCAGCATCTCCTACATCCATTTGTCTCTCACCTCCTTCATCCTCCTTTGGATCTTGATGACAAAATAGAGACTACCAGGTATACATGCTTTTGGGCACCTTCTTGGCATCCATTACACCTTTCAGCTACATATCCTATGTCCAATCCATTCATCCTAGCTTCCATCTACCTTCCTCATCCTCTCATCGGCATATCTTCTATCCAATCATACCCCATCCTAATGCCTTTGAAATACATGAACTATCCTAAGCAAGGGGCATCTTATTCCTTGGTGACATATTCCTTGGAGAATATCTTTCATCCAAAAAATTCCATCTCCTAAATCCTCAAGCAAATTCGCCATCCAAATCTCCCAACAATCCTCCATCCAAATCCCAAGCATTTTCTTCTAGCATTCATCTCTCAGTAGTTCCTCAATCAAAATCCCCAAGAATTTCTCTTTCTAGATCCCTCAGTGGTTCCTCCAGCATTCCATCTTCAAATCCTTAAGCAAATCTGCCAATTCATCTCCCAATCCCAAGTAGTTCTTCCATCCAATTCCAAATCTTCCTCCATCCAAATCTCCTAGCAGTTCCATCATCCTCATCCTAAGCATTTCCTCCATCTTTCCATCACCTGGTATCTTCCCTTGTCATTGGTATCTAGCTATAGGTTAACCTGATTGCAATCCAATGCCATTCATCCCTATCCAAACATTCCTAGTAGTCTTCTAGCAATCTTCCAATCCTCTCCACATCCTCTAGCTATCCAAAATCCAATATCCAAGACCAAGCCAACCCATCCCATCACATCCTTAGTCTTGTTCCTAGTCTTGTAGCAAGCCTCGATCTCAATCCAATCATCATCATTGGGATGCATCCTTCCCAAATCAGTGTCATTTTAGGACACATCATCCACCATCAGTCCATCTTGGCTTTCCATTCCAACTGGGGCATCATCCTACATGTCTTTGGAGCATCAGCTTCATCCCCAAGTTCTTTGTACATCCTATCCTGATTCTTGTACCATAGCGTCAGTTGTGTCTCCACCTAGGCTCATTTGTACATATGTGTCTTTAGGTCTCATCCTTTGTGTCAGTTAGCCCTTGTCGCTATCTTGTTGTACATATCCTTGTTAGTCCTGCAGCAGTATCTAATTAGAAATATTATCCTACCTAGCCTCGCACTTCAGCAACATCAATTGTCGACTATCCTTGATCATCGTGACTATCTTTGAACCGCATCATTTTCCAATCAGCAACACAACATTCTCCCCATCAGCATCAGGTCCGCACAAATGTATGCTTCTATTTTATCTGACCTAAGCCTAATCATGGGTCCCCTTAGTTGTATCCTTCCTATCTGACCTAATCTTCCACCAAGCACACCAGGTCCATGTCAATGTATCATTCCACATGTTCAGACCAATCTTCCCACCATCAATCAAATCAATCTCTCTCCTTGGCAAAGGTTGTCTTTTGGAGTTATCATTTTGACCTTGGATTTTGTCCTTTGGGTCTTGTTAAATCTTTTGTAGCTTCTCATTGTTTCTCTACTCAAAGTCACCAAGATCCTTTATATCATGGTGTGCAGTGAATGAGGACACTCTGGGGCAAGGTCCTTTGATCTTTTACTTCTGCCTATGAGCCAGTCGTGTGTTTGTGGTTTCCTCAGCATCCTTTCCACCATGCCTCCTTTGGGTTTCATATGTGATGTTGGGGCAACCCTGCGTGTCTTTTTAGCATCACTCCTCTCCAACATTGGTGACAAGGCCTCATGATCCCAATATCCTTGGCAGGTCTCTAGCATTGCTATATCAAACTAGGTTGTGCTCTCCCCATTTGCACTTGGAGCTTCCCCAAATCCCTTGCATCCTCATGTAGCTGCATCCTACATTTTGCATTCCATCTCATCTTGCATTCACCCATCTTTGCTCTTGGAAGCTTGGTTATTTATCTCCCCTTCTTCCTAGGTCCTTCCTTCTTTGTTTCCTTTCGAGAAAATTCCACAACGTTTATTCCTTGCGTTATTTTCTCAAGGGGGCACAACCACTTATTCCTCCAATCCTAGCCTTGGGGATCTTATTTTCTTGTCTTTGACACCATGCCACTTGTGGCATCGCATCAAAGAGGGGCAAAATTAGACACCTAAAAATCCTTTAGAAAATACCCCTTGTTCCTCCAATTCTAGCCTTGGGCATTTTATTTTCTTGTCTTTGACACCATGCCACTTGTGGCATCGCATCAAAGAGGGGAAAAATGTAGACACCTAAAAATCCTTTAGAAAATAAAGTATTTTTATTTTTTGAAAAACCTTTGATGACATCATCATTTGTTAATTAATTAATTATTTAATTAATTAATTCATTTTTATGTCATTAAATCCCTTTACCTTAATTAAAAATATTTAATTAAGGAATCCCTCCCAAAAATGTTTAAATCTTATTTAAACATCTTTCCCCTATTTATTAATTATTTAATTAATAAATTGACCAAAAATCCCAAAATAAATAAATAATTTATTTTTTGCCCAAAACCTTGCCAAATTCCTAAAAACCACTAACCTCTTCTAGAATCTTCTAATCCCTCTTTAATTTTGATTAAAGGCTAATCCCATCATTTCTTAATCCTAATCCCAACTCAAAATATTTAATTAAGATTAAATATTAATCCTCAATCCCTAAATTACCCTAGGAAAACTCTAGACTCTTCTAGAACTTTCCTAATCCTTCCCTAAACCCATTTAGGGGAAATTACCTACTTTCCCTAAGCTAATCTAAGTCTCCTTTGACTCCTAGTCAAACCCTAACCCTAATGAGCCTCAAAATTCATTAAAGCCTTTAAGATAAATAAATCTTTATTTATTTCCTAAATTCATATTATCCCTAGAAAAGCCTAGACTCTTCTAGAAAGTCTTCATCCTTATCCCCCTTGACTCAAAGCTCTAACCTTACCTCAAACCCTAACCTATCCTCCTAACCCAAGTCCTTAGGAAAGCCTATAAGTACTCCTCATTTCTAAGAGCAAAGCACCCATTCACCTTTTATTTCAAGCATTGTTAGCATGCTAATTTAGCTCTAGATTTAGCATAATCACTCTAATTTAGATCATTTTCAAGCTTTCTTAGAACACACCATAGCTTAGCAATAATGGATTAACTTAGTTTGCTTCATTGTTTTTCATAGCTTAGCATAATCTCACACTTCATTTGGATAAAAATCAATCTAGTATAATCATATTTGTTTCTTAAATCTCCATCAAAGCATTCTTGAGTTCTTGAGGCCTTAGGGGCAATTTTGGGTGTTCTAGCCAATATTGTGCCATTTTTGGGGTTTTCATGAATCTCAATCCATCTTAGTATGCATTAGAATATGCTCCAAGTGCTTAGAGAGCACACCCACATCCCCTTAAGAAAGAGCAAATCAAACAGTGCTTGGGTGCACCTGTTTAGGCTCAATCTGAGGTGGCTAGCTTAGATGCTTTTGTTTTGGATTGATATAATGTTAGATTAAAACCTAATGTTTGCTTGTCTTAGCCTTTCAAAATAGATTTAGATAGCCTAGTCTACACATCCCATATGTTTCCATCAATGCCAAAGGGGGAGATTGTTGGAGATTTTCCAGCAAGCCAATATGTTTTTCATTGATGACAACATATAGTAAGCAACATGCGTAGAAGACTTATGCAGTAAGCTTTGAGTATATGGAGCACAGACATGTCATCAACATGATATCATGGATGTAGAGGTTAATTGTTAATACATATAGTTATGTAACAACTTGTGTAAGTAGTCTTCCTGACAGAGTTACAGATAGTGTTCTGTAAGTAATTGTCCATATGGTTATCATGGAACCTTGCACATTTGGATATGTGATGGAGACATGTTAGTATTGTTACATTCATGGATTCAAAATCTGATGTGTAGTAGAAGTGAAGTTATGCATTCTCTATTCACCAGTTGTGGTTTCTTGTGTTTATCTAGAAGAGCTGACTGAGATTATATTGGTATAGGAGTTACACCTATCATTTTGGTATGCATGCTTGGATTAGTGATTGGAGAAGAGTTAAGAATGTTTGGATAAGAGCATGTGATGTAATTTAGCTTGAGGAGAAAGTTTCATTTAATTTGGTAGATCTGATAGTGTGTAGCATGTGTTTACTCTTATTAAATTAGATAGGTGCTAGTTTGTGATTGCATGCTTAGTAGAGTCGACTAAGATATTATTGGAGAATGTTATTAGTTCTCTATTATTATTTCAAGGTGGTTCTAACAGGTTGACTTGATCATATCATTTGGAGGAAAGATACTTATAACCAGTCATTTGTGATCGCTAGAAGTGTGGCAGGAAATAAAAGATAAAAGCATAGTAGAGAGTGCGAAGTATCGTGCCATCAAGAAGAGGTATATGTAACAAAGAACATAGAGTGTGCTACTCATTGAAACTAATCAAGATAGAAGGTCTAACTCATAGCTCACCAAGATCCAGATATAGTGTGTATCTGTTATTTAGAAGGTTGCAGCCTTCACCCCTTTGAGCAGTGAGCTCTCGGATAGTGCATCCTCCCCCTTAACAGGGTCAATCATAAAAGACTCCTAATAGGGTTCAACCTTTGACTAGGTCACTATACTAAATGCATTGTAAAGTTAAACTCCTAACAGGGTTGTAAGATCTTATAACAAGGATCACTATACAATAGTTCAGTTTATTTGTGGGTGCTAATTCCCACCAAGGTTTTTACCTATTTGGGTTTCCCCGTAACCAAAACATTGGAGTTGTGTTCAAGTGTTCTTACATTGTGTTTATGCTTAAAATTTAAGTATACTTAATTTAATAAGGAATTGAAACTTTTAGATAACTGATTCACCCACCCCCCCCCCCTTAGTTATCTCTTGGGACTATTCCTAACAATTTTTCACTAAGTGTTTATATTGTTGTTGATTGGCCTGGAAATGTGGATGATAGGAAAAGTACAAGTAGTGGAGAATTCTTCTTAAGTGAAAGACTTGTTTCTTGGACAAGTAAGAAGAAGAATTGTATTTCACAATCTTCTACTAAAGTTGAATATGTTGTTGTTGCTATAAATTTCACTCTAGTGGTATGGATTAAGAAACTATTGGAGATTCACCAGCAAGCCAGTATTGAATGTATGTTTTTCATTGATGAAAACATATGGTAAGCAGCATGCATTGAAGTTACATGTAGAGATCCTTGAACATATGTTGTATGGATATGTTATTAGCATAATATCATAGATGCAAAGGTTCATTCTAAGTGCAGATGGTTGTGAAGTTGTTAGTAACAGCAGTGTTCCTAACAGTGTCGCAAGAAAAGTTATATATGTAATTCACAATATGGTTATGATGGAGCCTTGTGCATTTATTTTTGTATTTTATAAATAATTATGAAGCTATGTTCATAGACACAGAGTTAGTTGTGCAGTTTAAAGTGAGTTATGATGTTTCTATCTGCCAGTTATAGTTTCAGGGGATTATTTGGTGGAGCCGACAGTGTTTATAATATTTCTGTAGTTGCGCTTATCATTATGGTATGTGTGTTTGGTTTCATCTTTGGTTATGAGCTAAGGTTGTTTGGTTAAGAGTGCATAATTTATTTCATCTTGTAAGTAAAGTTTTAGTTAATTTGGTGGATCTGAAAGTGTGAAGTGACGCATCTACTCATATTAGGTTGCCCAGTCCTATTTGTGTTGCGTGCTTGGTTTAGCCATTGGAGATATTGTTGGAGAGTTGTAGTGTTTCTCTAATATGATTTCAAGAAGGTTCTAATAGGCCAACTTGATCATATCTTTTGGAGAAGGATACTTATAGCCGGTCAGTTGTGATTGCTTAGTGAAGAAAAGAGCAGAGTTGAAGGTGTGAAGTATTGGGCTAGTAAAGCCATATCAATCATCAATTGAAGATCTATGTGAAGAAGAAAAGAGTGTATGCTACTCATTAGAAATGATCAAGATAGCAGGTCTAATTCATAGTTCACCAAGATCCAAATATAGTGTTTATCTATTGTGCAAAAGGTTGCAACCTTCACCATTTGAGCAGTGTGCTCCCAGACAATGTGTCCTCACCTTTAATAGGGTTATTTATAAAAGTCTCCTAACAGGGTCCAACCTTTGACCATGTCACTATACTTCATGTATTGTAAAGATCAACTCCTGATAGGGTTGTAAGATCTTCTAATAGGGATCATTATACTCTAGTACAGTTTATAGTGGGTGCTAATTCCCACCAGGATTTTTACCTATTTGGGTTTCCTCGTAGCCAAAATTGTGATTTTTTGTTAAGTGTTATCTTTTTGTCTTTATGCTTAATGTTCATTTTTACTAATTTGTATAAAGATTTGAATCTTGCAGATAATTGATTTACCCCCCCCCCCCCTCTTAGTTATCTCTTGAGAATATTCCTAACAATTGGTATCAGAGCCAAGTGCCTTGGAGAGAAAGTTTAATAGCTTGAGGTTGATCAAATGGTGTTCTTTAGAAAAGAAAGTCCTAAGTTTGATGGAGAGAATTATCTAGACTAGAAGAACAAAATGATAACACATTTGCAGTGCATTGGTTTTGAGATTTTTGAAGTAGCTACTCAAGATGTTCAGATTCCCTCTCTAAAATATCTTGCGAAAGATGATGCAACTATTAAACAACAACAAAAATGTTCACTCAAAATTCAATTGCCAAAGAATCCCTTATCAGTTCCTTATCTGACAGTGAGTTTTCAGAGATCAAGAAAGTAGATAAAGCCTATAAAATATGGAAGTATCTACAAGACATGTTTGAAGGAGATATCCAAGCCAAGAATGCACACAGAACGACATGAAATGAAAGATATAATACTTTGGAGATGCTACCTAAAGAGAACATTAGAGCCTATAATCAAAGAATTAATGAAGCAGTTGTAGGAATCAGAAACAATGGTGGAGAGATTTTGGAAGAAGAAATAATGGATCAATTGATGACTACTCTGATAGTAGAATACAAGAGAAATATAAACATCCTAGATGGGACTATGCATTTTTCAAAAGACTTCAAAAAAAAGACCTTAATTAGCAAGATTTTAACATTCAAGATATCGAGATTGAAGATAGAGCCTAAAAGTGAAACAACATTCAAAGCCTCAATCCATGGTAAGAAATCTTTGAACACTTCTAGTAATTTTAATGATGAAGATAAGGATAAAGATCTAGAAGAATTCATTGCTATGGTTGCTAAGAAAGAAAGAAAGGGGAAAGGGAAATATGAAGGTCAGTTACCATTTAAATTCTTTTCATGTAACAAGATTGGTCATTTTGCATCTAAGTTCCCTACAAGAGTCAAGAAGTACAAAACTAATTTCAAGCCAAGTATACAAAAAAATTTTACTATGCTGAAGATGGAGTGACAGATGAAGATTCAGGAGAAGATGAAATTAGATTTATTGCAATTGAAGATATGGAAAAAATGTTTTATGAAATGGATATTGAAGATGAAAAGAAAGCACAAGAGCTAGCATTAATTTCACAAGTAGACATAAGGACAGACTGGATCATTGACAACGGATGTTCACATCACATGACATGAGAAAAAAATAGATTTTTACATCTAGATAAGTACAAAGGAGGCATGGTTAAATTTGGAGACAAGACTCCTAAACCTATCATAAGTAGAGGAGCTATCACTTTGGATGGAAAGAATAACACTGATGATATTCTATATGTTGATGGTTTGCAGCATAACTTACTGAGTGTTGGAAAGTTTCTTGACAAAGGATATCAGTTGGAATTCAAAAACAATAAGTGCATCATTAATAACAAAGAAGGAGTAATGATTGCATCTAGTTCAAAGACAGAAGGTAATGTTTTTTAGCTTAATTCAAAAGCAAGTTGTTTTGTTGCAAAAGTAGATGACAGTTGGTTATAGTACAAAAGATGATGTCACATCAATTTTGACAATATAGTAAAGATAAGAAATGTAAAGGTAGTAAGAGACCTCCCTAGTATTGCAAGACCAGTTTATACAATGTGCAAGGAATGTGTGATGGGAAAGAATGTAAAGAACTCATTCAGAAGAAAGCAAAATTTAGCAAAAAACAAAGTGGATCTAGTGCATACAGACCTATGTGGACCAACTCAAACAAGATCATACTATGGTGAAAGGTACTTAATTTTGTTTGTTGATGATTATTCTAGAATGATGCAGGTTGCATTCTTAAGAGATAAATCTGAAGCATTTGAGAAGTTCAAAATATTCAAAGCTAAAGTTGAAAATGAGTCTGGATTAAAGATAAAATGTCTGAGATCAGATAGAGGAGGAGAATTCACCTCTAACATATTTTATTGAGTATTGCAGAAAACATGGGATAAAGAGACAGCTAAGTGTACCTAGAACCCCTCAGCAAAATGGAATTATAGAAAGGAGAAATAGGATCATACTTGACATAGTGTGCACTATCATGATTGAAGGAAAAGTTGTACACACCTATTGGAGAGACACAATCAATACTGTAGTCTATACTATCAACAAAATTCAATTAAGGCTAGGCACATACAAAACACCTTATGAGTTATGGTTTGGAAATGTACCTACAATAAAATACTTCAGAATTTTTGGAAGCAAGTGCTACATCAAGAGAGATGATAGTGTTGGTAAGTTTGATGCAAGAAGTGATGAAGGTATTTTTCTTGGTTACTCTACTAAAAGAAAATCTTATAGATGTTTTAACTTGAGATTGAAGAACATCATTGAAAGTGCACATGTGAAGATTGATGGGAATTTTATGATTCAAGAGAGATACTATGATTAAACACCTATGATTGAAGATGAACCTAGACCTATCAGTAGAGAAGAAGTTGTTGAAGAAATGTTTGATAGAATTGATGTATTATTCAATGAACCTGAACCAAGTGAAGAAGAATCATAAAAGATAGATGAGAGAGTCACACCTAATGTTCCAAAATTCAAATCTAGATACCATTCAAAAGAAGATATCATTGGAGATCAGAACAACAAAGTCATGACAAGATCAAAAAAAAAAAGTTCAACAGTTGATGAAGCGGTATGTTTACTGTCACAAATTGAACCTTCAAGTGTTGAAGATGCATGTAATGATTCAGATTGGCATGACATGATGAAAGAAGAATTAGATCAGATAGTTAAGAATGATACATGGGAACTGGTCCCCAGGCCTAGTGACAAAAATGTGATTGGAACCAAGTGGATATTCAGAAACAAGATGAATGAAGATGGTACAATAGTAAGAAACAAAGCAAGACTAGTATGTAAAGGATGTGCACAAAGAGAAGGAATTGATTACTCTGATGCATTTTCCCCTATAAGAAGATTGGAAGCCATAAAGTTATTTCTAGCCTATGCAACATTCAAAGACTTTAAGGTATATCAGATAGATGTCAAGTCAGCATTCCTAAATGGAGAGTTGAAGGAAGAAGTATACATAGAATAGCCTGAAGAATTTAGTTTATAAAAAAAAAAAAACATGGTATGTAGACTAAAGAAATCCCTCTATGGACTTAACAAAGCCCCTTGAGCATGGTATGAAAGACTAGATGGTTACTTGACAAAGATCAAATTCAAGAAAGGAGAAGCAAATTATAACATATTCATAATAGATACACCTGAATGATTATTACTAGTTGTTATTTTTGACGATGACATTATTTTTGGTGGTAATGACAAGCTTAGTGCATATTTTGTTAAAGAAATGCAGAGTGATTTTGAAATGAGCATGATTGTGTTACAAGTAGAGGTTTCCATTGCACTAAAAGATCAACCCTATTAATACCTGATACAACCACTAGACTTATAGAAGACAAAGGAGGTGATTAAGCCATGTCACGAATCTTGAGGGGAGCACTGACCATTTTTCAAACAATCTCCCCCTCAGTGTTACTCGAGGGGATTTGAACCTGTGACCAAGCTCTAATACCACTTGTTACAAGTAGAGGTTGCCATTGCATCAAAAGATCAACCCTGTTAATGCCCGATACAACCACTACACTTATAGAAGACACAAGAGGTGGTTAATCCAACAAATTGGACCTATCAAGTACTTTCTGGTATTAAATGTGTAATAGATAGACAAAGGTATATTGATTAATCAATCTAAATATGTGAAAAAATATCAAAGAATTTCAAGATGGATGATTGCAAGCCAATAAACACCCCTATGATAATAGGAAGAAAACTTTCAAAAGATGATGATTCAGCAGCAGTTGACAAGACTCTATATAAGTATATGATTGGTAAACTCATATATCTTACTCAATCTAGACTAGATATTTCTAATGCAGTTGGCATTCTTGTGTTCGAAATCTATTTGGGAAATGTGATACTGAGAGGGGGGGTGAATTAGATATCACCTATTAATCCATTTTAACATAATTGAAAACTTTGCATATCATTATCACAGACTTCATCAATGAAATGAAACTAATAAACTAAACATCATTCATGAATGTACTCATAACACAATAACTTGGTTATCTAGAAACCCTTGAAAGGTAAAACTAGGGTGGGGATGACACCCACAAATCTTCACTACTATAGAATTAAATTTTTCCTGTTAGGGCTACAAATTTGATCACAAAATATGATCTACCTTGTGAGGGGTCTACCCTATTAAGAGCTAAAAGACTTATATAGTCTACCTTGCTAAAGGATTTATAACTTACAACTAAGTAAGCACTCAGTTAAGAGATTGCATAAGGTCTGTTAAAATCACTCTATTAAGAGATTTACCCTGATACACTTTTTAGAATGTCTCAGTACCTAATCCTTTAGTTTGCATTGTATGTTCATTATAGATCTTCTCCTTTCAGTATTGATTTGATCTTATCTACCAAGTTTACCTCTATTTTTTCCTTCACTGCTTTACTTTATTTCACTCGATCACTGAACTCTATTAGAATCCTTCACTGATCTAAATGTATTCCTCTCATTCCTTCTACATCCATACATGCACCCTTACACCATACACACTTTTAGGGTTTGGATCTCATCTTATATAAGCAACTAAATTCCTCCAAGATTAGAGATCTATGATCTAGATTATCTTGTTTTTTCACTTGACCTTTCTTAATTTTGATTGGCTCTAAGTAATGCATAGGGATCAATGATTACAAATAGAGGCGTAATCACCTCTGTGATTTCTCCAAAAAACAATAAACAAAATATAAATGTCGACCCAAACTATTTACCTCGGTGAATGTGCCATAACAAAATCATATGTCAATTCTAGCTTGCTCGGCATTTGATGTCTCTAGCACTCGACATTCACTTTCCTTTATACTCTGGCACTCAACATAGTCTTCTTTACATAACTCGGCAAAAACTTACTCGGCTAATACAAAAGTACTCGATAACCATAGGTTTACTCGGTAGTGACTACTGCTTGGTAAATATACATTTCATGACTTAGCCTATACATGATGACCCAGTCATAGTGATGACTGACCAACATTTCTTAGATAGTGACTAAGTGGTAGACACTAATAGACAACAAAACTATAGGGGTCTACAAACTCCCCCTTTGACATTAGTGGAAAAAACACTTTGTCATGACATTTACAATACATTTACAAGAGTGCTTATTATTAACAGAATACTCCCCCTATGATATATACATATACAAAAACTAATATTATACCATTATGTCCTGCTTCTTACCTTTGATTATGTTACCTCCCTATGTGCCTTGATATGTTATGTTATCATTTCCCCCTTCTTTTCTACACTTATGATTTGTTCGATAGTAGGGAGCTCAAAATGTTTCTCTAGAAATGGTTTGTGAAGCATCATAACCATGTGTAATGCAGAGTTCCAACCGGATGATGCAACATTCAAAACCTTTGATTTCACTTCTAGCTCAATAGCTAGGTTGACTAGGCTCTTGGCAGTAGAAAGATGAGAATCTTTCTATATTAGTTCCTTAGCCTTTGCTAACTCTCTTTGCATGGCCTTCGGGTGAGGTGCCAACATTGATTGAATCAAGAGTAGATGAGCCCTTATCTTACCATCATTAGCCATCAACTCGGCTACCCTTCCTTGAGAATATAGAAGCTTGGCGTAATGTTTGGAGCTGGAACTAGCATCCAAAATCAATGTGTTAGCAGTATACTTTATATCTGTCTGTAGTCTATCTATTAGTTCCTGTTTAGCCTTGGTAAATTATTCTACATTACATAGGTTATTGTAAAAAGTTTTTGCATTTAGTATAACTCCTTCTAAATCTGATACTTGGGTAGAAAGTTCTAACTGCTTCACTGCTATCTCGGCAGAGACCTTATCTAGTACCTTTGTCTCAAATTTCCTTTCTGACCACTGCAACAACTTATCATGTGCTTCTCTTTCATCATTTTTCACTTTCTTAACTATGTGGACAAGTTGTTCTAGTATGGGGTCAGAGTCATTTACATCAGTCATGTCAAAAGCATTAATGAATATAGCTTTTATCTCATGTAGAACTTGCTTTTGCTGATGTTCCCTTCTAAATTCTTCCTTCCTACTTTTCTTCTTTAGTAGGTCTTGCAATATTTGTATCTATTCATATAATAAGTTATTTGTGTCCCATTTTGGAATCACAATAACTTCTCTGAGTGTCACCTTAGGTGTAGAAATTTTCCCTTTCTTTTTATGTGCCTTCTTCTTCGGCGTATCCCCACTCAACATTTGTATAAGAGATTTTATTGCCTCTTTCTCCTTAGGCTCTTGATCATCGATATCTATTTCCTTCTCTTCTATTTCCTTAACCTCCACATGAGGTTTTGCAGTCTCTAGTGTAGATGAATCTTCTTGTTCTTTCGGTGGTTCCTCAGCAGATGTAGACTAAAGTGTTTCTGATGACTGGTCATGTTCCTTGGTAGTACTCATACCGGCTAACATGTCAACTATAAAAACTTTAGGATTGTCAGGGGTTATGTTATTAGTTGATGTGTCATTAGTTTTTGGATAATCCTTGACTTGTAATAACATAGTGTTGCTGCTCAAAAAAGATGTATCTTTTTCTTCCTCAGTTTGTATGTCTTCCTTGGTCAATACCTAATTCTTCACTAGTGTATCCTCAGTTATATAAAAAATAGTTACTTCAGGTAACTTCTAACATTTCTCTTCCTTGGGAGCTTCTTTCTCCTGAGTATGTGGATCTTTTTTATCTTCTTTGTTATCCATCTTAGCATCCTTAGATGTGCTAGCATCCTGTTGTGCACTTTTGTCAATTAACAGTCCAAAAATAAACTTCCAAGTCATATAACTTTCCTAAACAACATCCTCAACCTTGTGTTGAAGGATAGAGTAAGCTCTATGCTTGGGAACAAATCTATTCTTGTACTATTCCATAACTTTCTTAATACTAGCAGGGCAAAGATCAGGTGCAACCTAAGCTGATGTGCTCTCCCTTATCTGCTTCTCAGTAATTAAGGAAAATTCTCATTTCTATACAACTCTTTCTTTTAACTCATTAGGGAGCAGTTTCCCTATTTGCATTGGTAGCATTTTAAAAGTGCAAAGCATCTCAAGTATAGCTTCCTCATTTTTCTCCTTATCTCCTATACTCATGCTCTCAAATCTTATTTGTTTCAAACCCTCAAGTCTAGCAGAGTTCTTGATGGTGTGGCATATTTCATCCACATTCAGTGTTTCACTCTGTGCTGAAGTCTTCTTCTTTACCTCCTCATCACTCTCTGTTTCCTCATCATCTTTCTCCAAAATAAGTTTCCATCTAGGCTACTTCCTTGTCTAGCTCAGCACTACTCTAGGCTGAACAACTTTCCTTTTCCTTGATGTAGGAGTTTTATTTTGTGGCTTGATAGCGATGGCTATAGAGTCTGCCCTTATTCTTGGCCTAAGAATAGGTGATGAAGTAGCCTTAGGTTTTTGCATTTTCTTCTCAAAAATTACTGTCTTCTTGCCTTTCTTTTGTACTACTTTCTCATCTTCTGCACTCTCATTAGATTCACTTTCTTTGTCTTCTCCTAGACCTTGTGTTAGTTCAAGAGGTGCATCTACCTCTCTCTCCCCTAAAATTTTCTCTAGGTTCTTTACTAACTTTTTACTCTTTCTTTCCATGGTAGAACACTTCAATCCCATGGTTATTTGGTTTTAGCCTCTTCATATGTTCCAAAGTAGGGAGCCTCCTTATCAACTTCTTTGGCTAACAGGGATGTGATTGCTATTGCGGTATCATCAATATTAACCTCATAGGGAAATGGCATTAGCCACAATATCCTGGGTAAAATATCTTGTGCATATGTGAAGTCAGTAACTACTCAGAAATAGATATCCTGACTATACTTTTCAATGAGAGACATAGGAATCCTACATATCTTCCTCATTTTCTTCTTTAATTCTACAAAGTATTTTTCCTTCACACCCTCAAAATTATCTCCTATCTGACTAATAAAAGCATTAATTTGAACTTTGATTGGCCTATCCTTATCCCAGGTTACTCCACCAATAGTAGGAAAACACTTATGTATGTAAAAGAATAGACAAATGAGTAGGGAACTGAACTTACACATAGGATTCTTTGCTTTCTAGATAGAAGTTAGGTTCTCAACAAGTTGAGTTAGCTGGAGCTTGGCGAGGTCATAGGTATGGCCTTTCTTGATGATTTTACAAGCCTGGTCCACTGCCATGCATGGGACATTGTCCAACGGACTAGACTGATAGAATTTATGAGAAATTACTCTCACTGCAAAGTCAATCTTTGGATTAGTGATAGTAGAGATTTTCATTCCATGCTTATTCCATACTACCATAGTGTTTGTCTAAATCTCCTCCTTGCTTAAACATCTGATTGTTTTCTTACTAGGGATTTTAAGGTATCTAGTTTCCCAGTGAATCATATCTTTTGTAATCTGAATTGGTCCATCCTCTAGCCAAAATTTCATGTTGTGTAATCTTCTTAGTACAATTTTGATCCAATTCACTTTGAAATTTTGTGGAAACTATAGGGCATGAACTAACCCTAGTTTAGAAACCTTTTGGTGTTCTGGCTTCAACACCCCATTACTGCACAATTTTTCATATGCATTCCTAATTTCATAGTCACCAATCTCTCCAATTTTGCACATGTAACATGACCTAATGTCATTTATCATTAAAACATTCTTCAGAACCAATGATAGAGCACCATTAAGATCTACCACGATTGCATTCTCTAGAACAACCTAAAACTTATGTGGCATACTCACTTCATTCCTTACTAATTGGAAACCCTCCTTTCCTTGTTTCTTCATTGCAGCTATTGAAGATGATTCCATTGATCACAATTTTTAAAAAAAATCTCAAAAAATATTTTACTCAGTAGGGTACCTTTGCGCAAGTGTTCTACACATTATTTGTCGATGGCACACTGAGAAGAATTTGAAATCACCCTTTAAGCTCTAAAACAAATAGGTTACACACTCTCTGAATCGCTTAAAGAAATTTTAATGTGCTGGTGAAATGAAATGAATGGTAACATCCCACTTTATAGACTTGAAACGGTCAAATTAGGGCTTCATAAATGTTTTGTACACATTCTAGGTGGTATAAACCTGTCTCAGCAATCTTATGTTAAGCTCGGCTAACACAAGCTCAGTCGACACAACCATTTCGATACAGCTCGATGTACATTACATCTTAGCTATCATAGGTGCTCAACATACATTGATAACTCAATCACTTCAGACTCAAAACATTGACACTCGACATAAAAAATGAATTATTCTACTTTGATCAAATGTGTCCTAATGCATATCTATCTATGCAGATATGGACCTTTTCTCAATCATATGTTAGGAACTGATATAAGATAAAACATTTTAAGACTCTGTTCTATACATACCTACTTTTCTTAGTTTGAAGTAGTGTGATCACCTGATCCGTCGGACTAGGTGACCTTAGGTGCACTAGCTTCACTAGTGTTTCCTTCTTATTTCTTCTTCCATGATTTGTTCATCTGATTTCTAAATTTCTCAGTGATATCTTCCCTCTTGCTTTGATCACTACTCGGTATGGGTGATATACAATCTTTCTTTAGATGACCTATCTTGTTACACTTGTATCCTACCATACTTCCATTCATCCAACTTTTAGATTTCCCTCTAAAATGAGTCTTTATACAATTTTCTCCAATGTGCCCATATTTTCCACAATAATGACAACTATACCAAGTGTTATAATCCTAGTTGTATGCATTAACCTTGTTAGGTGACTTAATCTGTTCATTTGATGACCATTTAGGTTTAGATCTACATTCAAATGCTCTATGTCCATACTTTTGACAGTTAAAATAGTGTCCTTGAAATTTAGGTGAAATAGGTGGATTGCTGACCTTAGACCTGCATTCTTGTTCCTGATGTCCATGTTTCTTGGAGTTAAAACAATGTCCATTAAATTTAGGTTTAGGATCAAACTTACCATGTTTTCTTCTATAGATGTTAGTGGTATGTCCTGTCTTTCCATAGTGATGGCATGTAGGTTTGTTTTTCTTTGGTTTAGCATTCCTTTTCTCTCCATCTTTTGATGATTCTCCTTCCTCAGTGGATGACGATTGCTCATTTAGTCCAAGTCCAGATTTATCACCAGATCTATCACTAGATCTCCTAGGTGATCTTAACAATTATTCAAAGTATCTTGCAACTTCATTAGGTTTGTTCATCCTTTCATTTATTTCCTTTTCAGATCTCAGTTCATTCCTCAGTTGATTATTTTATGATCTTAGATTGATGATTTCCACATCTTTCCTACCCAATTCTTGATTTACCAGTAGCAGTTGATTTACTATGTCTAGTTGACTGTTAGTCAACCTTTGCATGTCATTTTTCCTTTCATCAAGTCTCATTGATATTTTTCTTTTATCTTCTTCAACCATTGTCTTGTCTTCTTCAACTTTCTTTCTTTTTTCAATTACTTCACAGAGTCTAACAGATTGAATTTCTTGTTCTTTCTTCAAATTTATGATGTCCTCATTTAGTATGTTATTTTTCTCCAATAGGTCTTTTATGGCTTTGTCACTTTCTACAGAGTTGCCATTATCAAATAGTCTAGTAGTTTATACTTCCTAATATTGTGATTCATTTTTCTGAATAGAAATTTCTCTTCTTTTGCTTAAGGATTTCTTCAGTTCTCCTCCAGCTACTTCAAGTTGTTGCAAAGCAAGCTGAACATCAATCTTCTAATTCTATATAATTTTTCCCAACTTATAAACCTCCATCTCAAGATCTTTGTCTTCAAATGGTTAGACTTTTACAAGAGACCCTAGTGCTTTGATACCAATTGTTGGAAATTTATTTGGGAAATGTGATGCTAAGAGGGGGGGGGAGGTGAATCAGATATCACCTATTAATCCATTTTAACATAATTGAAAACTTTTCATAGCATTATCATAGACTTCATCAATGAAATGAGACCAATAAACTAAACATCATTCATGAAAGTACTCATAACACAATAACTTGGTTACCCATAAACCCTTGAAAGGTAAAACTAGGGTGGGGATGACACCCTTAAATATTCACTACTACAGCATTAAAGTTTGCATGTTAGGGCTACAAATTTGAATAAAAAATATGATCTACCCTATAAGGGGTCTTCCCTGTTAAGAGCTAAAAGACTTATACAATCTACTTTGCTAAAGGATTTATAACTTACAACTAAGTAAGCACTCGGTTAAGAGATTGCATAAGGTTTGTTAAAACCACTCTGTTAAGAGATTTACCCTGATATACTTGTTAGAATGTCTTAGTACCTAATCCTTTGGTTTGCACTATATGTTGATTACAGATCTTCTCCTTCCAGTATTGATTTGATCTTATCTATTAAGTTTACCTATGTTCTATCCTTCACTACTTTACTTTATTTCAGTTGGTCACTGAACTCTATTAGAATCCTTCACTGATCTGAATGTATTCCTCTCATTCCTTCCGCATCCATACATGCACCCTTACACCTTACACACTTTTAGGTTTTGGATCTCATCTTATATAAGCAACTGAATTCGTCCAAGATTAGAGATCTACAATGCAGATTATCTTATTTTGCCACTTGACCTTTCCTAATTCTAATTGGCTCTAAGTAATGCTTAGGGATCAATGATTACAAATAGAGGTGTATTCACCTCTATGATTTCCTCAACAAATAATAAAAAAAATATAAGTTTCGGCCAAAACTATTTACCTCAGTGAATGTGCCATAACAAAATCATATGTCAATTCTGCTTGCTCAGCATTCGATGTCTCTGGCACTCAACATTCACTATCCTTTATGCTCTAGCACTCAACATATTCTTCTTTACATAACTTGGCAAAAACTTACTCAGCTAATACAAAAGTACTTGGTGACCATAGGTTTACTCGACAATGACTACTGCTTGATAAATATACATTTCATGACTTAGCCTATACATGATGACTCAGTTGCAGTGATGATCGACCAACATTTCTTAGATAATGACTAAGTGTTAGACACTAATAGACAACAAAACTATAGGTATCTACATGTTGGTAGATTTGCAGCTGAACCTAAACAAAGTCATCTAATGGCAGTAAAGAGGATATTTAGATATTTGAAAGGAACTATAGACTATGGTTTATGGTATCCTAACTCAGAGAATGTATAACTTCATGTGTGTACAAATGCAAATTGGGAAGTTTGCATTGATGACAGAAAGAGCACCTCAGGAGGAGCAATATTTCTTGGAGATAGACTAGTTACTTGGACAAGCAAGAAGTAGAATTGTATTTCTCAGTCAACAGTAGAAGCTGAGTATGTAGTACCAGCATTAAAATGTTCTACAATTGTTTGGATCAAGAAGATGATAAAATATTTTGGAATTGAGATTGATTATCCTATTGTTATTCATTGTGACAACACTAGCACTATTACTATGTCAAAGAACCCTGTGATGCATGCAAAGACAAAACACATTGAGATAAAATATCACTTCCTAAGAGAGAAAGTTGTAGAGAAAGAAGTTAAATTGGATTATGTGAGTACTAAACAATAGTTAGCAGACATATTCACAAATCCTTTACTGAAGGATACATTTGAGTATCTCAGGGAGAAGTTGGGAGTAATTTCCCTCCCTAGATCTGATTAGATATTGCAGTAGTGCATCAATCCTCAGTGACTGATGAATGGTGGACTACTTTACTTTAGAAGTAGTACCTATGATTTTTTTTTTTTGGAACCCTTTGCCATTGATGTCAAAGGGGGAGTATATAGTCATGAAAAACAAAGTAGTTGATCTATTCTAAGGAAGAGTATGAAGGGGGAATATATAGTAAGAAAATGTAGTAGTAGATATTCAAAGCATTCCACAGTAGATAGAGAAATAATTTTTGGGGGAGTATGTTGTTGAGGAAATGGATAATGTTATTATACTTTTGGATTGATGGTGTTTTTGATTTCATATGTTGCCATCAATGCCAAATGTGGAGATTGTTGGAGATTTATTAGCAAGCTAGTATGGACTATATGTTTGTCATTGATGACAAAATATGATAAGCATTGTCCATTGAAGCTATATGTAGAGAGCCTTGAACATATGTTGTATGGATATGTTATCAGCATGCTATCATAGATGCAAAGGTTGATTCTAGGTGCAGATAGTTGTGCAGTTGTTAGTAACAACAGTGTTTCTAATAGTGTTGCAAGAAGAGTCTTGTATGTAATTTATAGTATGGTTATGATGTAGCCTTGTGCATTTATTTTTGTGTTGTAAACATAATTATAAAAGCTATGTTCATAGACGCAGAGTTAGTTGTTTAGTTTAAACTGAGTTATGATGTTTCCATCTACCAGTTATAGTTTTAGGAGATTATTTGGTGGAGCTTGTTAGTGCTCAAATCTATAGATTATCAAATACTCATAAACTCATATAATCCCAATAGACATAATCTAGCAAAATGAAAGCACTAAGGTATTAAGGTTCGAAAACCTTCTTCACTTCGAGTATAGATACTCAGGTGGGTATACCTATATCAATTCACTATTTGATATGAGCTCTGAATTGAGAATTAGCTCCTTCACTATTGTATTGTCCTTCTCAAAATTGACTCAATAAGACATTGCAACTCTTAGTATGGCCCAAACAATCCTGATACACAACACTATGATAGAAATTATGAAAGCAACAATATTGAACAGTGGCTTAAGGACATTCATCCTTCTTCTTTTTAGAATTGAACTCAAGGAAGGTTAACCTCATTCAGTGCTTCTACAAAGCATTATAATATACATCTATGAACTTGTCATAGAATAATTTAGATTAAGATTGTACAGATAAAGTAAAATGAATCAGTTGTTTATATTTTCAGGTGGTAACATATGCAAATGTATCTCAAACTAGTGCCTTATTCTACTTGGGCATCAGAGTCAAACCCTATCTCCACAAAAATCTATCAAGACAAATATACTAGAACCCAAATGACATGCCTGACATCCCATTCTTTTAATTCCTATCACTGTCATCAAATTCATATATGGACAATTAATTCCCAGAGACCTCCCTTAAGATTTTACTCTTCCCTTGAAAGAAACTTAAGTTTAACCCCTATATTCACCTTGTGAACAATGCATTGAAAAAGCCTTATAATTTGAATAAAAAAGAAAACTAAAATACCAACACACAAAGACAATAAGTAGTAGTAATAGAGTTTTGATATGCTTTGTATTAATATCAAAATGTGTTAATACAGTATTCTCTTGACTTCAAATAAAACAAGGTTCTATATTTTAGAACTTCTTTACAGAATGTATCAACCACCCCTTAATGAGCAAAAAAATTTCTATATATAATCTCAGCCATCTTGGAATCCTCGAAAGGATGCAATAAGCTTGGGATGGCTAGAAAAGATCTTACACTAGAGATAAGATTACAAATTGACAAAATTTGATTGCAACAACAGATTACAAATATCTATTTCTCAACAATTTTTTAGGTGGCACCTTTGTCTAAGGATATTTCAGAGTAGTTGCTAAATTTGTTGCATGAATGATAACCACCATCTGGCTAACTTACATCATCCTCTATTTGAAACATGCTCTCCCTCAATTTCTAGATCAGGTGCCATCTGCAGCTCTATTCTTCTTCCTCCTCTATAAGTTGGACAACTAGCTTCTTCTTCTTCTTTATTGTTAACTTTTCCCAAGCTGCTACATCATCATCAGATGGCCAGTTGTAAGTCTGTAATTCCTGTAGTAGTCTGATTTGCTTATCCCACATGGATTCAGTTACATTTTTGGCCTCTTCCACAAAACCTATGCAATCATTCTCAATTTTAAAAAGACTGTCAATTATGTTGTTACATCTCTCAAAATCCAAAGTATAGTTTCCACTAAGGAAAACATCTTGTGAAATCACCAACTGATCCATTGATAGTTTCCATTCTTCCAACTTAATCACATTTCCATTGTCATCACATATTGGAGGTAAATACCTGCTATAATTCTTATCAAACATAGACAACTTAGCCTTCACCTAGTTAGACTTACCTTTAAAAAACTTTGAAACAGCACTAACTAAGCCAATCTTCTCAAAGACTTCAGTCACTACCCCAGGGATCTCAGGCTTATGCTCTTGTAGGCTATCAATTTTATCAAACAATAAGCTCCTCCCAGACCAAATGCTATGAAGTGGCTCTAGCGCAGCCAATGATTCATTCACCTTTCCATTGGCCTGGTGCAATTGACTAACTGATTGGTAAATTGTTTCCATCCTTTCTATTATTTTATCCCACCTGTATTGCACAATCTTTGACATAGTGTCCAAAGATGCCTCTATCCTTATCTTTTCCAAGTCCTTAGTAGGTCTCTCAGGCACTTCCACATCTGTCTGAATAGGGCCTCAATCTAAAAATGGGGGAAATAACTACCTTTGAAGCCTCTTCAAGCTTAACTTTCACTTCTGCCAACTCATCCTCTAATTGTTTGATCTTTGTCATTTTCAAGTCTCTATCTTTGGCCACCAGGTTTGCGCTTTCAAACAATTTTGAATACCTCTCAGACAATTGAACTGTCTTTTCTTCATTCAAGTTAGCCCAATGAGTTACTACCTTGGAAACTTCAAGGTTAGTTGTATTTTGCATAGTCCATATGATCTTATTACCTTCCATCTTATCCTCTATACTTAATAGCTATACTTAATAGAGTTGTCTTTTGGCTCCTAGGGTCCATAGACCAAATTGCAATAGCTTGAGACTTAGGGTCATAGCCACTTCCTCTTATCATATCACCAATGTTAACCTCATATGATAGGCTACCCTGTGGTTGCTTCCTTATTTGATCTATGATGAATGCAAAAGTCAGATCCCATCCTAGAGTCAATAGCATTCCACTTGACTTAACCATTTATCTAGCTTCATCTATAGTTATAAGATCCAGGCTAGGATCATAAGAAGCTAAAGCTCTCAATGTTTCTTCACTTGGCTCCACACCTTCAGGCATAGCTTTCTTCACCTCTTGTTGCTTGTTCCAAATAAGAAAACTCTTGAATTCATCAGTTTTAATAAATTGTTCATCACTCAAAAATTCTTCTTGATAAACCTCTCTGATATCCTTTTCTAACAACAGGGACTATTCCTTATTTGTTTCATCAGTGGTCACCTTCTTGCCTACTCTTATTGTTTTTCTCAATTGATGATGGTAAGCCCTATCACCTGGCACTAGAGTAGATGCTCTATCAATTATTCTCTTTTGTTTTCCTTGCCTTGAAGGCTCTCCTTCCTCAAGCCTCTATTTCTTCAAGGGCGGCTTTGGTGGATTCTTTGTTTCTGGTTGATCTTGAGTAAGATCAACAACTAGTGGCTCCCCAACTTGTGGAGGACTATTCCCTTTTGAGGACTCATCAGAAGACTCCTCTTGATCAAAAGATGAATAATCCATTTTCTTTGGCTACTTTTAGTTAATCAATTTCTCCAACTGATTTGAAAGAGTGTCATGCATCTCTATCATCTTGTCAATTCTTTTCAAGTAAGGAAGGTCAGGGAAAAAGCCATCAAAAGGAATTTGAGCTGCCTTCAGCTGTTTTGATAGATCTAACAAATCAAAGTACCTATTCCATCTCCTTTTAACCTCATCATTCTCTATAATGTTTCTGATTACATCTTCCTCATCTAAACCTTCATGTTCCTTAATCACACCAATGTTTGGAATATAGACCATCCTAACAGTTTTGATAAATTCCTTAGGATCTACATGTCTAAAAGCACCAGAAACCATCTTCAATTGATTTAACCATGCAGTAATTTGAGGAGATGCCCTCTTTCCTACTAGGAAGTCACCTATCTTGAATTTCCTAGGTGTGAATGTACCCTTCCTGTGAGGGGCTAGAAGTTCTTTATCTATGCACATCAACTGCCAAACAAATTCCAAACAAGCAACTCTTGGAGGCACAAATTTAGATAATAGATGTGGGGGTTGGGGGCAACCATAGACTCAAAATTGTAGAATTTTCCCCCAAGTAAAAATCACCCGAATTATGGTCTCCCTCCCACTTGTCCACAAACTGCACTAGTCTTAGGAGCCTAAGGACCCTTGGGGATATCCTTGTGACATTGATGCCTAACATCCTTATAATTGGAAAGACAATGAAATTCTGAAAAAACACAAAAATCCCCTTCATTGGAAGTAGAATTCCATAACCTCACCCATAATTGCACTGGATTATACTGGCCTTCGAAGTTAAACCTTGGTTTCAGCATGTTCCAATCAAAGCTATTGATGTTGAAGAACAAAATTAAGTGCATTAGCAATGAATAATGCATGAACTTAATCAGACTCTTACTTTATTTGATAGAAATAAAACCCTCATGCATTCTATCAATTATATACTGAATGTAATCATAGTTAGTATTTACCTAGGAATTCTGGATGTCTAAGATTATCATCAACAAATCAGCTGGCAAGAACTTTGCATCCCCATCAATTCCCAAAACCCTACACAATCCATAACAAGTCTGCCTCATATAATGCTGGAGGGATTTAAATTGGTAAGGGGCATTCATGTGAGTATGGAGGGGAGCTATATATTTATCCTATTTTGGGATATGCTTTGTCATTTGGTCCTTTATTGTCCCTATGTTATTCTTGTACCTCTCTATTTCTTTGCTCAGGTCAATTTCAGTGGAGGAAGACGAATAGAAATTAAAATCTTTCATGAATGAACCCCTATCAAGAGTAACCAAAGGTGACTGGTCCTCTTTTCTAATTGTTTTGGAAATAGGGTCATAATGCCTAGCTAGTGCAACAATTAAATCCACATCTAAGAAAACATCAGGAACAACTAATTTCCCCAGACCCAAAACCCAACCATTACACATAGGAACATGCCTATCTTTATTTCCATAAAAGAAGTTGAAAATAGTATAACCTATGCTGTTTGGTATGATAGGATCTCTACAAAGCCCTAGAACATCTTCAAAAACATCATTGGGAGCTCTTTTTTTCTGACTGGATCCCGACAGCAATTTCATGAATTCATCTGAATAATTCAGTTTTCTCTTATCTTCACCACTTTTAGACTTGGCTTCACTACTGGAAGATTCTATGATCCTCTCAAGTTGACTCATCTTTGCTATAGAATTACCTTCAATCTCTGCAAATTGGATTTACTTGGCGCTTAAAAAATGCTTCAGAAAGACACAATTCTCTTCAACTAATTTTGGACACAGGAAACAATGAGCTTAGCTTATTTATCGATGCAGATCAAGTGTGTATATCTACCACAATCATTGTAAATCAATCCTTAATTGCTTTCACATTCAATTCCACATATCACCAATTTTCAAAATATAGCTAACCGATGCAAAGATGTTAATAGATAGATTTAAAAACTTGAAAACAAGGCAAAAAAGGCAATGATTACTACTCTGTACTTTAACATCTTGTTTGTCTCATGAAATCCATCTTTAAAATTGATTGGATGGCTTATTGGTTTACTTTCTAGCTTGATTATGTACTTTATCCATGCAGGCAATGGTCTTTTTCTTTTCCTTTATTACCCTTTTCAAATGAGCCCATTCAGCGAATTAGCGACTGCAGGCTTCTCATGATCACTTAATACAATGTTAACCCTAGCTCATATTCAAAGAACTAGAAACCAAAGCCTTTGGAGGTTCTCACAATGCAATTCTTAACTCTTCATCAACTTAGTGAATCAGTGAACAAAGTGACCACCTTCGAGCACTTGACTGCAGTTATCATTTGGAGAACTAGCGAATAAGGCCATCTCCCATTCTCTTAATGTCCCAGCTAACTATCAACTTTCTTGGAGATTTAGTGAACAAAGGGTTCACACATTCACTTAATGAAACACTTAACCGCTTGATTATTTAGAGAACTGGTGAAGCCTTTACTCTCTGAATCGCTAAATCTTTCCTTAACTGTCATCTTCATTCTGAGATTCTGAATTAACTGTTGATCTTGACAATGATCCACGATTATTGCCAATTCACTGAAACATATGATCTTTAGTCATTTGATTATGAGACTCAGTGAACAAAGGGTTTTTTGAATCTCCCAATACTTCAAACATTGAGTATTTCATTACATGATTACGCAACTGAAGACTTAATGCTTTGCTAATCCTTTGATTCGCCCATATGCCAAATACTTCTAGCCTTTACCTTTCTTTTAAGAGAACTTGCAACCATATGATTCACTAAATCACTAGATCATTTAGCATTTTACTAACTTATTCCAAGAATAAGCGAACACAAAAACCTTACCTCCGCCAAACTCATTACATCAAATTGTCAGAGCCGCCAGACTTAGAGGACAATAATACAAGTACTCAGTCGCTCATTCACCAAGTCAAACATGTAGGACCCAGAAGATACTTGAGATTAAAACATAACCGTTGATCTTGAAATTAATCCACGGTATTCACCAGGTCACTAGTTGATATAACCCTTAACCGCTTGATTTAGAGAATGAGCGATAACCGTTGTCACTAGGTCATTGAGTGTTAACACAAAACTGCCAAGGAATAAGTGAATAAGAGATAATGCATTCACCAAGTTGTGCAAAGTTTTCTGATAACTGCCAGATACTTGGAGACTTCACGACTGAGGGTAACACTTAACAAGGTTCCAACCTATTCGCTGATTCACCAAAAACTATATGAGACATGCAATGACACTTTTCGATTCAGTGAACACTTGAGATAAATAAGCACGTACATGGCTAACCACTTAAGTGGCCAAAAAGGTAACAATAAATTAAAAGAATTCAGGGCTAACTTGAGGATTTTGACATGAATTTGAAATTTCTTAAGGACAAAACCTAGGGTAAGGGTTTTTCGAGCTTGGTCATGAAAATTTTTATGAATTTTACAAACCCTAGACTAGGCAAAGCACTTACAAGGAGACTAAAATAAAAATTAGACAAAAACCTTAGAAAATTAAGAATATACCCAACAGAGCTAATAGTGTTTATATTGTTTCTGTAGTTTCCCTGATCATTATGGTATGTGTGTTTGTTTATGAGCTAAGGTTGTTTGGTTAAGAGTGCATAAGGTATTTCATCTTGTAAGTAAAGTTTCAGTTAATTTGGTGGAGCTGATAGTGTGAAGCGACACGTCTACTAATATTGGGTTGCACACTCCTATTTGTGTTGTGTGTTTGGTTTAGCCATTGGAGATGTTGTTGGAGATTTGTAGTGCTTATCTAATATTATTTTGAGAATGCTCTAACAGGTCACCTTGATTATATCTTTTGGAGAAGGCTATTTATAGCCAGTCAGTTGCGATCACTTAGTGAAGAAATAAATGAAGTGAAAAGAGCAGAGCAGAAGGTGCGAAGTATTGGGCCAGTAAAGCTATATCAATCATCATTTGAAGATCTATGTGAAGAAGCAAAGAGTGTATGCTACTCATTGGAACTAATCAAGATAGAAGGTCTAATTCATAGTTCACCAAGATCTAGATATAGTATGTATCTGTTGTGTAGAAGGTTGCAACCTTCACCATTTGAGCAGTGTGCTCTCGGATAGTGTGTCCTCATCTTTAACAAGGTTATTTATAAAATACTCCTAAAAGGGTCCAACCTTTGACCAGGTCATTGTACTTCATGTATTATAAAGATCAACTCCTAACAGGGTTGTAAGATCTTCTAATAGGGATCATTATACTCTAGTGCATTTTATAGTGTGTGCTAATTCCCACTAGGGTTTTTACCTCTTTGTGTTTCCCCATAACCAAAATTGTGGTGTTGTGTTAAGTGTTATCTTGTTGTTTTTATGCTTCATGTTCTTCTGTACTAATTTGGAAAAAGAATTGAACCTTGTAGATAACCGATTCACCGCCCCCCCCCCCCCCCCCCCCCCTCTCAGTTATCTCTTGGGACTATTCCTAATAGAAACTACTTGAAGGCATACAAAATAAGGTGATTGAACCTATTGTTATTCACTATGATAATACTAGAGCTAGAAAAATTTCTAAGAATCCAGTGATTCACTCTAAGACTAAACATATTTCTATAAAGTATCATTTTCTTAGAGAAAAATTTTAGGAGAAAGAGGTAAGGTTGGAATACATTCCAACTAGTGAATAGATTGTTGATATATTTACTAAGCCTCTACCTAAGGATAGGTTTTAATACTTGAGAGGTAAGTTAGGGGTCACTCCCTATTTTCACTTAACTAAGAAGATGTTTTCATGCATTAATCCATAATTTCATTATTGTATCTTAACTTAGATTGATGTATTAGTGACAACTCCTAGAGTAGGAATAGTTAAGTAGTAAAAATATGTTGAACAAGAAATTAGAGAGAAGATTTGAAGATTGATATAGGTTTATGTTGTTGATTGGAAACTTTGGCATTGTTTTCAAATGGGGATAATGTTCCATCAACACATTGGTACACATTGGTATAGGTATTTAGTACATGTAGTGAGTTGAATGGAGTTTACATCTTAGGGGGATACACTACATAGTTTGGAGTTTCTGCTACTCAAATTGAACTCTACAAGGATAATGATTGGAGGCTGAGAAGTTGAAGATGGATCTAAACCTGAAGAATCTATGGATGTGATCATTTGGTTACTCATATTTCTTTGGGACACATAGGGAAAGAGACAAAGAGGTATGTGTTCATTTGTTGTGTTGCCATCAATGCCAAAGGGGGAGATTGTTGGCATAACTAATGAAGAGTAATTAAGTGAAGGAAGTGTTTGATCATATGTGTAAGAAAAATTAGTTTAGAGTATGATTTGATGATAAGACATGATAGGTATGGTTAAGAAATGACCAGTTATGGTATTGTCATTGATGTCAACTATTAACTTTATGAGCTATTAATGATGATCGTGGAATACATAATGTGAATGGTAATATGTTAAGGTGATGTTCTACAAAATTGTTTGGAAAATTTTTTGGATGCTACATGTAAGATTAATAGTATCAGAATTCCAAAATCCATATCAAATGTTCCTATGCATTTCTGGTTTTGATTGTGTCAATTTTTTAAGCATCGACGTTTCAGATCACACTCTGTGATCCATCATCGCGAAGAGAAAGTGCAAGAATGTAAAAATAAAGATGCAGACCCAACCTAAATCAAGAGTTATAAGGAGTGGAAAAGGCTCAGAAAACTAGGTAGAGAGGAGAAAGGAATCAAAACCAAAAACGCACAGAATACATGTAAGATCTTAACTTGTTGTGATGACAGGTGAGACAGATTTAGCGAAGTTGATTAGAGATAGTGAAATTGTTAAGACAAAAATTAACAAGAATAAGATGATTTTATCATTATGGTTATGTGTTTGATTATTTTGGTGTTTGGTTATTTTTTTAAGGTTACTTGAAGCTTCTAGATGTTAATCCTACAACTATGATTCATTTTGAGAGAAGATATGATATATTTCAAAGGATAAATATTGATATTTGAGAAATGTTAAGTTTCCAAGTGGCTAACGGTTTGATCAGTATTGATTATTTAAATAATTGTTATAGTCAAATGTTATTGGTCAAAATTCATTAGATAATGTGCATGGATAGTTGGAAATAATTATTTAATAGTTATATCATCGTGATGAACGTGTAAAGATGATTTGAGCAAGCTGATTGGTCAAGAAGGAAAATACTTGATGAAATAATTTAATTTCTTGATTAAATCAAAAAATGAAAAGGTGTGGTTAGTGAATTTAAAATTGGACACAGAGATGTGTGATATGAAGCGAAGTGTATGGCCACATTGAAAAGGTATTATGTTTTAGGATTTCCTATGGTGGTAGAAACCTAAGAGCAAAGGAAACTAATATAAGCTGGAAAAAGAAGATGGTGAATGTATTGTTGATCATGTGTCGGTGAAGAAGGAAGAAGAGAGTTAAGGTGTAGTCTATCCAAGTGCTAGAGAAAAATGTGAAGAATGTTGTTTGAGCTACAGAGGATCTGATCAAGAAAAGGAGGTTTCTATTTCACAAATCAATCTTACCTGTTGTTTCCTGATAACTACAACATAGTACTAAAAATCCTCAAGTGAGGTAGATCCTAATAGATCTTCAAGGTATTGTAAATCTTGTATGGTGGCACTTTGATAAGTGTTCTAATTCCTCTCATAAGGCTAACTCTCACAAGGTGCAATCTTGTTATGAGCTTTAGGTAAAGCCTCTCATAAGGTTATATTTCATAACGTATATATAAATGCATTTCATAGGGTAAAGCCTTTCACGGGGTGTACTTTAGAAGAGTATAGATTTTTTGGTGTCATCCCCACCATGGTTGTTCCCTAATTTGGGTTTCCATGATACCAAAAATCATGTGTCTTTGTGTTGGATATTTTTTGGTTTCACATTTACATTTGATTCTTGAGTTGTTGCTTTATTGGTTAAGGGAAAAGTGTTTAAATGTTGAAATTGGTATATTAGTGATTCACCCCTCCCCCTCTCAATAATCTCATCATAGTAAGGTTAACACAATACAAACACTTGATCTAGAAAAAATAACCACTTTCTAGATAGGTATGGATCCAAATGAATGAGCGACAATATGTTTCAACATGAATAGGACCAGGATGAACATGGATAAAGATAGATCTACTTAGTACATCATCCACAACACACTACACCATATCACCAAAGCATAAAATCAACATCCAAACATTAGATATGTTAACATAAATGACAAAAACAATAGTAGTATCAACGTCACATTCCAACAAACCAGCCCAAAAGGCTAGCCATTAAAAGAAAACCCATAACATGTTAACAGTACATTAACAATACTCTAACAATATCAAAAACCACAACTAATAAAAATAGTGAAGTGAATAATATTAATCTTACTACCTATGCTACCAAAGCTATTATCAGTCTTATAAACACTACCATATAAACTAGTAGAACTATAATTAGTAGTATATGTATCCCATATATGGACACACCTAACCAAAAACATACAACTGCTAATAGACTTAAACAAGAAGATCATAAACATATAAAAATTAAACATCATTCCTTTATGGTCATAGAATATAGGACCAATCTTTTATTTAGGAACTTAAAAAGTTCTTTATTGTTGGAGATTTTCTAGTAAGCTAGTGTTGACTGTATGTTTGTCATTAATGACAACATATGGTAAGTAGCATGCATGGAAGACTTATGCAATAAGCTTTGAGTATATATAGAATGGACATGTTATCAACATGATATCATAGACGCAGAGGTTAATAGTTAGTACAGACAGTTATATAGCAGCTTGTGTCAGTAGTGTTCCTCACAGAGTTACAGGTAGTATTATGTATGTGATTGTCTGTACAGTTATCATGGAGCCTTTCACATTTGGATATGTGATGAAGACATATTAGTGATGTTACATTCATGGACACAAAGTCTAATGTATAGTTGAAGTGAATTTATGTAGTCGCTATTCACCAGTTGTAGTTTCTTGTGTTTATCTAGAAGAGCCGACATAGATTATATTGGTACAGGAGTTGTGCCTATCCTTTCAGTATGCGCACTTGGATTAGTGATTAGAGAAGAGTTAACAATGTCTGATTAAGAGTGCATGAAGTAATTTAGCTTGAGGAGAAAGTATGAGTTAATTTGGTGGAGCCGACAATGTGTAGCGTTTGTTTACACTTATTCATTTATACATGTCCCAAGTTATGTTGCGTGCTTAGTAGAGCCAACTGAGATGTTATTGGAGAGTGTTATTGTTTCTCTATTATGATTTCAAGATGGTTCTAATAGGCCAACTTGATTATATCATTTAAAGGAAAGATATTTATAGGCAATCATTTGAGATTGCTAGAGTATAGTTTAGAGTGGATTGTGAAGAGCAGAGCAGAGAGTGTGAAGTGTTGAGCCATCAACAGAAGGTCTATGTGACCAAGTAAAGATTATATGCTATTCATTGGAATTGATCCAGATAGTAAGTCTAAGCGCATCTCACCAAGTTCCAAATATAGTTTATATTTGTTATTTAGAAGGTTGTAGCATTCACCCCTTTGAGCAGTGACCTCTCAGACAGTGTGTCCTCACCCCTACAAGGGTTAATCATAAAAGACTACTAATAGTGTCTGACCCTTGACAAGGTCATTGTACTAAAAGAATAGTAAAGAAGACTCCTAACAGGGTTAAGGATCTTCTAACAAGGATCAATATACACTAGTGTAGTTTATTTGTGGGTGTTAATTCCCACCGGGGTTTTTACCTATTTGGGTTTCCCTGTAACCAAAACATTGGTGTTATGTTCAAGTGTTCTTTCATTGTGTTTATGCTTAAAGTTTAAGTATACTTAATTGGATAAATAATTGAAATTTATAGATAACTGATTCACCCCCCCCCCCTCCTCTCAATTATCTCTTGGGACTATTCCTAACAATTGGAATCAGAGCCAAGTGCCTCAAAGAGAAAGTTTAATAGATTGAGGTTGATCATATGGCATTCTTTAGAAAAGACAGTCCTAAGATTGATGGAGAGAACTATCTTGATTAGAAAAACAAAATGGTGACACATTTGCAGTGCATTTATTTCAAAGTTTTTGAAGTAACCATCAAAGAAGTTAAGATCCCCTCTCTAGCTGATCTTGAAAAAGATGATGCTACTGGAAAACATAAGGAGTTGTTCCATCAAAATGCAATAGCTAAAGAAGCCCTTATCAGCGCCCTATCTAATAGTGAGTTTTTAGAAATAAAGAAAGTAGACACAACTTACAAGATATGGAAATACCTGTGCACTAAAATGTTGTCACACTTCTATGAGTCATTATATCCAAGATTGCTCAAGAATGAGATCTCAAATGGTGGCTCAAGTGAAGCAATTGATAGGTTTGATAAAGTTGAATCAAGGATTGAAGTTTGATAGGTACTAAAATGTGTGCTAAAATGTTGTCACACTTCTATGAGTCATTATATCCAAGATTGCTCAAGAATGAGATCTCAAATGGCAGCTCATAGCTCTTTATTCATGGAGTGCAAGGGTTTTGATGGAGGCCCTCAGATAAGACCTAGTTTGTGCCCATGCAAGTACACCATAAAATGAGAGATTCAAAGAGGAAAACAAAGAATGCTAGTCTCCATGATCATCAAATATGTATGAAAAAGAAAATGAAAGTAGATCTAAGCTAGATGGATTAAGCTAGATGCAAGAAAGAAAATAAAAATGATGATACAATGCTTCAATATGAGAGATCTAAGAATACCATAGCTCCAAGACGCCAAGATTGAGAGACTCCAAGATTCCAAGATGCTAAGATGCCAAGAGATGATGATACAAAAGATGGATGATCAAATGAGAAGGAGAGGGCTCGTTATATATGATTTTAGAAATGAATGGACGGTCAAGATTAAGAGGCAAAAAGAAATGAGCAATGGTGGAGATTAAATCTTGGTTGATCCATGTGCTCAAGATTTTCAAGAGGCAAAATCAATGGACATGGTTAAGAGGAAAAAATATGTGTGGAAGAGATTAAGAGGCAAAAGGAAATTCCACTCATCTTGGAAAATGTGCATTCATGTGTAGACAAAAAGTCTTTTTCTTTTTCTTTTTCTTTTATTATTTATTTATTATTTTTAGCAAAGTGGTTACCATTATTTAATTTAAAATATTTTTTATTTATTTAAAAGAGATTTTTTCTTTTAATTAAATGTGGCTTAGGATAAAGTGATTTTATTATTTAATTAAAAGATTTATTTATTTATTTTTAAAAGGATTTTTATTTAATTAAAAGGGAGCATGTTCTTGTAATTAAATAAGATTTTTTTATTTTTTATTTTTTCTCTTTTTCAATTAAATAAGGCTTAAAATAAAATAACCAAACCTTAGGAAATATTAAAATATTTGAATTATTTATGATTTGATCAAGGAAATTGATTTGAATTGAGAATATTACAAAGCATTGATTCAGGAAATTGATAAATTGTTCCATCATTTGATAAATTGAAGAATGGGGCCCAAAGTCTAGGCGACCATTTTAGGGTGCATACATTTGCCCCTCTTTGGGTAATGTGTGATCATTATAGGAACACATGTAGCCAAAGATTGGAATTGAAATGTGAGATCAATTTGGGATCACAAAACAACCTAGATGTGTGTTAGACAGATGGGAACACATCAGGACAAAGATAAGCTAATTGAAAAAGATAAGGCCAACACCCTTGTAAATAGGTAATTGTCAAGTTTGAGATAAGAGATAAGAATCTCAAGTAAGGTTGCCTCAAGCAAAGCATTTCATAGGTTTGATAAAGCTGAATCAAGGATTGAATTTTGATAGGTGCTACCCCCTCGTGATCGAATTTGAAATGAGATAAAAGAGAAACAACAAATTGATAAATTTGATCAAATCGAACTAAAAATAAGGTTCATGATGTAAGATGAAAGATATAAGGATCACGAAACCAAGGTAGATCATCAAGAAAGATTATGCCCCAAGGTTGAATTAGAAGAAAAGAAGTGGGATGAAAGCGAATGGAAGATAGAAGTTTGGAAGAGGTGGGAAGAAATGAAGAGAAGGAAGAGAATTTTCCTCAAGAAAGAGGATGCCTCAAAATCAATCAACTGTTTAAGATAGGAAATTTTGATTGAGATCACAAAAGAAGATAAGGAAATGAAGATCAAAACATGACCACAGTTGATTAAAAGTCCAAAAGAAAGATAACGGAAAACCCTCTCAAACTCATAATGCAACCTAAAAATGCAAATTAACATGAAGTCTAACAATGCAAGCTACATGAAAATGCAAAGGTGTACTTGCAATGGAGAAATTGTAACATAGGACTTTGTGTTCATCATTCATTAGAGAATTTTAAGGAACCTATTTTCATCATTGGGCCATTATTAATGGACATCAAAAAATCACACAATCATCACTAGTCACAAGCGCAACTATGAAGATATGAATGTGATTTATATCGGATTGGAATGTGGAAAGATTCTAACATAAGCATCAAAGACATAAAGGTCAAGATGACTTAGCTGTTAGCTTACCCAATTTAATGTAGAAAAACCACTCTCGCATCAAGGCATAAAGGCTAGGATGACTATAAGAATGGTTGTGCAAAAAAAGTCAAAGATGATGCCTCAAATCTCCTAAGTGTTTCAAGGGAACAAAAAGAGACACTCAAGAGGTTCAAGACCACACCCACAAGCAGAAAGCAAATAAAAATATGCCCCATGCCCCAAGTCCTCTAGTTATGCATCTTGGAGAGACTTATTAGACAAGGACACTCAACAAAAATCAATAACAGTCAGCACACAAAGAAAAGATCATGACATATGTCAAGGATTAAGTTTTGTGTTTAAAAATTTAAGTGTGTTAACTGATACTAAGTTCCGAGGATAAGGATCGAATTCTTGCAAGTAGGTAAGATCACATGACAAAACTGGGTAAGACCAAGCCAATAAGTGTTGAGAAACACTTGATGCCAGGGGTTGTGTTGAAAAAAATTGTTGGGGAGGTGTTGAAAAACATGATTTGCAAGGTGTCCTAAAGACTAACACATCCAAGAGACCAAAGCTAACACAGTTATGCCCCCTAGACAAATACAAAGACCATTTCCAAACCAAGGAAACAAGGACAAGGCATGATGGAGAAAGGCTAAGTGTTGAGGATGAGTTCTAAGAAATAAGGGTGCAAATGCCTCAAGTAGCACCCATTTCTAGGTTTTCACCACTTGGATTTTATTGTAAATATTTCTTTTTTCAGGACTTTTTATAAAAAAATTTGTATTTTTTCTACCAAGGCGCCCGTTTCCAAGTTTTCACCAAGGCACTTTTTCTATTTTTTTGTATTTTTTGGAATATATAATTTTTTTGGAGATACATCAAAGTGCCTATTGCTAGGCTTTCACTAAGATGATCATTTTTTCAAGATATTTTTCCAATTTTTAAAATTTTTAACAATATAACATTTTTTTGGATTTTTTTAGGATCAATAAGTATGTACAAAGGATACCCCCAAATAGAATGGGCATCAAACTCCCAAGAAAGATCACATTGTGCAGTCCCAATGTCTAGCAAGGTGGAGAACAAGAGGGATTAGCAAGCTGGTGGAAGAGATGGAAGACAAGAGAATGAAGGAGAATGAAGGGAAGAAATCCTCAAGGGAAAACTCCTCAAGAGTACCCAAGCTAGGGAAAAAATGTCATGTAAAGCACATTTGGACAAGCAATGAAAGACCAGCATAGGATAAGTCACAAAAGCGTAATGCAAAAGAAGGAAAGGATGTAGTCCAAATGAGTAGACATGTCAAGAGGCTTCATAGCATCGTGTTTTACTCTTTTTTATTAAATCAAGACCAAAGGGGAAAAGGATAGCGAAAGGCTAGAATGAATGGAGGAAAATAAATATGAAGGCAAAACATGAATGGAATGAAAGAAAGATCATTGTAAGATAGCTCACAAGATAGCCAAATGTTCATGTATAGGTCAACATTGTCAAGATCAAAGAGAGAAGACAGAATGGATGAAATATGTAGAAGAACTACGCATGATGCCTGATTGTCAGGTTTTCATCACGGTACTTATCCAAGGTGCCACAAGGGAGTGGTTTTCATCATAGGAAAAATTTATTTCTCTTTAATTTTTCTACCAAGGCGACTGTTTCCAAGTTTCCACCAAGGCACATTTTCAATTTTTTCATTTTTTTTTCCTTGTTTTCTTTTTGAATTTTTCTATTTTTTTGAATTATTTTTTATTTTTTTGGAAGAAGGAAAACTTTTTAGATAATTCTCCTTGAAAGGTTAAACCATGATATGCCAAGGATTCAAAATGATATGTTCAAAGATGCTGATAGGGAAAGGAAGATGGAAGAGAAAAATGGAGGATAAGGTTTTATGTAAAGCGAGTGAGGTTGGAAGATAGGAGAAATAGGAAAATGAGAAAAAAGGATAGAAGGTAGAAGGATAATGAATGGAAGGATTGTGAAAGGGTAGATGGAAATGAAACCAAGATCAACAACATGACACACCTTGAATGGTGGTGAGAGGATGAAGGAAATGTGAATGAAGGAATACATGAAGGAATATGGTGAATGGATAGAAGAGGTTGCGGTTTAGGTGCATGGAATGGAAGAATATTTTTGGAAGAAGATGAAGTGGAAGCCTTTGGAAGCTTGAATGTCAACTTCACTTGTTTCTCAACATCATAATCTTTCAAGAGAGACTTTGGAATCCATATAGTCATAGGCTTTTCATTTCTTTTTGATGATTTAGAGAGAATATCTTCAATGATGGATTTTGGAACCCATACTTGTCTTGTAGTTTTCTTCATAGATATCTCTTTTGACTGTATGTATCCATGTCGATTAGAGGAGGCATGGTTATCTTTTTTTGATGGATTCTTGTATTGCTTCTTTTTCTTGTATCGAACATTCAAGTTACTTCCAAAAGACTTGGGACTTTTGAAAGAAGAAGGAGGATATGACTAGTTTAGATGAGTGGGTGGATGAAAAGGATTCAAGGGTATCCATCTATGTTGATCTTGAGGAAAGATAGGAGATGGAGGGACATAAGGACCCAAGATGGATGACAAATTAGGAGAGTTAGGAGGGGAAAGTGAAGGGACATAAGCGCCCAAGATGGGAGGAAGACATGAAGCCCTTAGTATTGGTGGAGGAGGTCCAAGGATGGATGTGGAAGATACAAAAGGATAATCAATAAGTTCATCAACATCTATATGACAACCAAGGACATCAGCATCTTTAGAGTGACCATTAGGATTTGTAATAGGATCATGAAAATCTTGAATAGGAGAAACTTCTTTGATAGGATTGCTCAAAGCTTTAAAAGACTTAGGAAGAGTAGAAAGTGGAAGCAAACATGGAGTGGTAGAACAAGAAGATGGAAGACTTTGATCTTGACAAGGAGCTTTGAATAGCATATGCATATAATTTTTCTCTTGATTTTTAATAGGCTTAACATTGGAAGTAATGACACTATTTTTAATAACCTTAATGGAAGTATCATCTTTGGAAAGCGCAAGTGTAGTAAGGTTATTTTGATTGTCAGTAAGCTCAATGGTGTAAGTAGTAGCTTGATCTTGCTTAGGAGAAGACTTAAGACATGGTGGAATGAATGAGAAAGAGTGTAGAGGATCAAAAGAACCATGAAATGGATAAGAGACATCATAAAAAGGATTGGATGACATGGAGGGTTCTTGATCTTGATCTTTCTTTATGTTCTTTTCTTTATCATTTTTAGAGTCCTCTTGACATGGAGCCACTTCTAAGGACAAGGAAGCATGTTGGAATTGTATGGAATACTTTGGAAGAGATAGTGAAAGATTAGCTAAAGTAGGCATTATAGCACATAAAGGCCTAGGCTCTTTAGGTTTAGCATTATTGAAAGTATTTGCAGCCAAGTGAAGGTTAGCTTGAGTTGCTTTAAAAGGTATCCCTTGAGGATAACTATAGGGAACCACATGAAAAATATTAGGAACTTTGTTGGATGAAGAATTTGTGATAGATTTGGAAGACTCAAAAGCTTTAGGAAATGTATGTGTATTGGAGGAAGTAGGAGATAGAAGGGAACCATCACAAGACAAAGGTTCATCATTAACATAATATTTCTTGAGAGTGTAATCTTTCTTTTCAACATGAATGTTCTTAGAGGAATGATTCTTATAATATTGATGTTTCAAATCAGTGCGGTGCATTTTATAGTCCTCAGTAGTAGTAAATGGATCATAATCAAGGTATTGTTCACAAAAATCATCAAAGTCTCTTTCAAAATTAGAATCGTATAGATCACCATCACAATCTATCCAATAGGATGACCCTTTAGTAAGCTTGAGCACATGACAAGGATGACTCTTAGGAATATAGGTTTCATAGTTATGACTATATGGTTCATCATCATAGCCATCATAATAGTAATCATAGTCATCAAAGGTGGGTGTGTCACTCTTCGTGGGAGAGGTGTCACAAGGATTACTATATTTCTCATATTGAGGAGTAAGACTCTTGGGACAAGTAGAAGAGGAATGAGATTGTCAAGAAGAGGAAAGTGAAGACCGAGTGGAGGAAGAAGACTTGGATAATGAGGAATGCAAATAATGTCTAGAAGAATCATGGTAAGACTTGGAATATGAAGAATTCAAATATTGTCTAGAAGAGTTATGGTAAGACTTGGAAGGTGAAGAATTTGAATGGTGTCTAGAAGAGTTATGGTAAAAAGATGAGGAATTTGAATGATGTCTAGAAAAGTTATGGTAAGACTTGGAAGGTGAAGAATTTGAATGGTGTCTAGAAGAGTTATGGTAAGAAGATGAGAAATTCGAATGATGTCTAGAAAAGTCATGATAAGACTTGGAAGGTGAGGAAGAATGAGAAGACTTAGATGATGAAGAATGTTTGGAAGAAGGAGATCATGATAGGATCATGAGCATGATTCTACCAAAGGTAGGTGATTCACTTGCTTTCTTTTGTATTTTTGTCATAAATTTATCATCAATGAAACTATTAGAAGAATGATATTTTTCAAATTGAGCAAGGAGATCAAGATCATCCATTTTCAAGAGAGGTTCCATAGAAAGATAATTGAAACTCATGGTCCTAGAAGATGAGGAATCAAGCATGAAAGTGACAGAAGAGATGAATAGAAGAAGGTAGACTAGATAAAAAGAGGAAAAGAATCAAGAAGATGTGAAGAATTTAGGAAGAAGAGGAAGAAGCATGAAGGAAGAAGAGAAAGGATGGAAATGGGAGACTAGGAAGACATGGGAGATGTGGAAGAAACAAGACCAAGAGTTATTTTGTGCAACTTGATACCATTTAAGTTCATTTGGATATTGAGAAACATGTCATAGAACTTTTGGGGAGATCTTTGAAGTTTTTTATCAACTAGATGCATCAAAAGATTTTTATCATTGATCAAGCACATAAGATAGTAATCAAGGAGTTCAAGCAAACAAATGTCTTCAAACAATGAGCAAGGGGAAAAGCAACCTTTCACATGAACAAGAATAGTGACTTATTATTTCTACTCCTTAATAACTACTTGTGTATGTTCTCAAAATATTTTTCCAATCACGCACATAGTCCTAGCAAAGAAAAATTTCGTTGCACTATGGTTCTTAGTAATGGTTTGACTCTGCAACTTTTGTAATCTCAAGAGGGTGAAATCCAATCTAGACACACCAGGGTTTTGACACATTATGAGAATTTAATCAATCGGAGATGCTGAGGAGATCTGACAGCCCAACAAGAAACCACACCCATGGAGATTTCTTCCACAAGGACATTTATATAGTGGTTGTTTCTACCATGGAAAAAATGGCTATTACCACTTTAGGTTCCATTCATGTGGTTGACCCAATAAAGGGAATGTCCACTACGGTTAACCCTCTCTAAAAAGGTGACTCACAAAAAGGACCACATGGGGACTTGGTTTAGATTCAAGGATCTGAGTTTCTGATACTACCCAAAAAGGGAGTAGAGCATAATCCTCTAGCCTCTTCACTTCACCCAAACATAGAAAATAGATTCATTGACACACTATGATTGAAACCACCTCACCAAGGTTCATATGTCAACAACAATGTCTATTGATCTATCTAAGAGGGTCCAAGAGAGAACGTATCGATCAATGTTGAAGACTAAACCAAGTAAGACCGTGAAATTGTAACAATATCTTCCCTACCTACAAGGGGTTCTATCATCAAGAAGAGCTTCACAAGAAACCCACTCTCTCAAAAATGCCACAATTAGTGTTCATAGGGCCTAATTACTATGTGAAACACATATGTAAGAAAGTGAATCTATGTTCTTTTTTAGAGCCCAAAATTGAAGTGTGATCTATGAAAGCAATAAAAACTCAAGCTAGACACATGAGAGATTCATTTTATGCTCAAAATCCAAATTTTATAGAGTTTCAACACAATACCTCAAGTCCAATGCAACGCACTTAGTAGATTTTTGTTGAGCTTTTTTGTGCAAGCAAGCCACGAACTCTCCAACAAGCAAACAAGAAAACAAGATATGCAATATATATCCAACTTATGCAAACCCTAGGGTTAGATCTAAAAATCAATTGTTAGGAGCAATAATAGCCAATAAAAAATGACAACTCATATCATGCATTGAACCATAAAAAATAAGTGCATACTCATCAAAAAAAGAAAAAAATTTGCATTTGACCTAGTCAACAAGATCTAATTTTTTGATATGATTTCGGCCAAAAAAATGAAAATAAAAAATAGAGGCCCCTACTAAAAAATAGAGAGCTTTCCAAAAATGTAAAAATTTCAGAAAAAACTCTTCATTTGTGCCCTAGAGACCCATTTTACCAAAACAGACCAGTTTTTATAAATCAATTATTTGATCTATGATATTGCATCCAAATTCAAAACACAAAGAATGGACCCCTGTAGAATTTGAAGATCTTTCTGAAAATGTAAAAATTTCTGAAAAATATGCTAATTTGTGCTGAAAATTAATTTTTTATAAAAAATAAAGAAAAAATTATAAAAAATTGACAATACCTCAGAAAATTCTAAATTTTGTATTGGAACTTCTCTGATATCTACACAAGGGGGTTAGCTCCAAAAATAACCAAAACCAACATGTAAAAGTGGGTTGCCCCACGGTGGGAACCAAAAATGTGTGCTAAAATGTTTTCACACTTCTATGAGTCATTATATCCAAGATTGCTCAAGAATGAGATCTCAAATGGTGGCTCATAGCTCTTTATTCATGGAGTGCAAGGGTTTGTAATGGAGGCCCTCAGATAAGACCTAGTTTGTGCCCATGCAAGTACACCATAAAATGAGAGATTCAAAGAGGAAAAGGAAGAATGCTAGTCTCCATGATCATCAAATATGTATGAAAATAAAAATGAAAGTAGATCTAAGCTAGATGGATTAAGCTAGATGCAAGAAAGAAAATGAAAATGATGATGCAATGCTTCAATATGAGAGATCTAAGAATACCATAGCTCCAAGACGCCAAGAATGAGAGACTCCAAGATTCCAAGATGCTAAGATGCCAAGAGATGATGATGCAAAAGATGGATGATCAAATGAGAAGGAGAGGGCTCCTTATATATGATTTTAGAAATGAATGGACGGTCAAGATTAAGAGGCAAAAGAAATGAGCAATGGTGGAGATTAAATCTTGGTTGATCCATGTGCTCAAGATTTTCAAGAGGCAAAAACATGTGTGGAAAAGATTAAGAGGCAAAAGGAAATTCCACTCATCTTGGAAAATGTGCATTCATGTGTAGACAAAAAGTCTTTTTCTTTTTCTTTTTATTTTATTATTTATTTATTATTTTTAGGAAAGTGGTTACCATTATTTAATTAAAGATTTTTTATTTATTTAAAAGAGATTTTTTCTTTTAATTAAATGTGGCTTAGGATAAAGTGATTTTATTATTTAATTAAAAGATTTATTTATTTATTTATTAAAAGATTTTTATTTAATTAAAAGGGAGCATGTTCTTTTAATTAAATAAGATTTTTTTATATTTTATTTTTTCTCTTTTTCAATTAAATAAGGCTTAAAATAAAATGACCAAACCTTAGGAAATATTGAAATATTTGAATTAATTACGATTTGATCAAGGAAATTGATTTGAATTGAGAATATTGCAAAGCATTGATTCAGGAAATTGATAAATTGATTCCATCATTTGATAAATTAAAGAATGGGGCCCAAAGTCTAGGTGACCATTTTAGGGTGCATACAACAGCTAGAAGACATACTTGAAGGAGATACACAAGAAAAGAATGCACGCAGAAAGACATGGAAGAAAAGATAAAATGCATTAGAGATGCTACCTGAAGAAGACATCAGAGCCTATAACCAAAGGATTAATGAAGCAGTTGCTGGAATCAGGAACAATGGTAGAGAGATCTCAGAGGAAGACATTATGGACAAGTTGATGACTACTCTTACAACATAGTATGAAAACAAGATCAACATCCTTGATGAGACCATGCAGCTTATAGATAATTTCAAAAGAGAGACCTTGATCAGAAAAATTTCATCCTTTGAGATTTCAAGATTGAAGACTGATCCTAAAAGTGAAACAACCTTCAAAGCATCAGTTCATGGTAAGAAATTCTTAAACACTTCTGGTAATTTTGATGATGATGATGATGATGAGAAAACACAAGATGAATTCATTTCTATGATTGCTAAAAGAGAAAAGAAATGAAAAGGAAAATATGAACGTCAATTACCATTCAAATGCTTTTCATGTAATAAGATTGGTCACTTTGCATCTAAGTGTCCTACAAGAGTTAAGAAGTTCAAAACTAACTACAAGCCAAAGGAATGTTACTATGCTAGAGATGGAGTATCAGATGATGATTCAGATGAAGAGGAAATTGGATTCATTACTCTTATAGAGAAGATGAATAATGAGATGGATCATGAATATGAGAAAAAGGAACAAGAGCTAGCACTGATTTCACAAGCAGACATAAGAACTGATTGGATTATAGTTAGTGGTTGTTCACATCACATGACAGGTGATAAGGATAGATTTTTTCATCTAGACAAATACAAGGGTGGCATGGTTAGATTTGGAGATAACACTCCTAAACTTATCATTGGTAGAGGAGCTATCACATTAGATGGGAATAACAATACTAATGATGTTCTTTATGTAGGTGGTTTGCAGCATAACCTTCTTAGTGTTAGGAAGTTTCTTGACAAAGGTTATCAATTGGAGTTCAAAGATAACAAGTGCATCATTAACAATAAATATGGAGTAAGCATTGCATCATGTTCAAAGACCAAAGGTAATGTTTTTTAGCTTAATTTAGAAGCAATTTGTTTATGGTTCAAGACAAATATCATTATTATGCACCTATGATTGAAGAAGAACCCATACCTTCCACTAGTGAGATAGTTGTTGAAGAGATGTTTGACAACATTGATGTACTATTCAATGACCCTGAAACAAGTGAAGAAGAACCTCAGAAGGTAGATGAGACAACATCACCCAAATTTCCAAAGTTTACATCTAGATATCACTCTAAGGACGACATCATTGGAGATCAGAGCAGCAGAGTCACAACAAGATCAAAATCAAAGAGTTCAGAAAGCAATGAGGTGGTATGTTTACTATCTTAGATTGAACCTCTAAGTGTTGAAGATGCATGTAATGATTCAAATTGGCAGGATGCTATGAAAGAAGAAATAGATCATATTATGAAGAATTATACTTGGGAACTGGTCCCCAGACCTAGTGATAATAATGTGATTGGAACAAAGTGGATATTTAGAAACAAGATGAATGAAGATGATACAGTAGTAGGGAATAAATCAAGGTTAGTATGTAAGGGATATGTGCAAAGAGAAGGTATTGATTATTTAGATACATTTGCACCAGTAAGAAGATTAGAAGCCATTAAGTTGTTTCTAGCTTATGCAACATTCAAAAACTTCAAGGTTTATTAGATGGATGTCAAGTCAGCATTCTTGAATGGAGAGCTAAAGGAAGAAGTCTACATTGAGTAGCCAGAAGGATTCACCTTATCAAACAAGTCTAATATGGTATGCAGATTGAAGAAATCCCTCTATGGACTTAAGCAAGCCCGTAGAGCATGGTATGAGAGACTTGATGGATATATAACAAAAATTGGATTCAAAAAGGAAGCAGCAGATTGTAATCTATTCATAAGAGAGACATCTAAAGGATTACTACTTGTAGCTATATTTGTTGATGACATTATCTTTGGGGGTAATGACAAACCTAGTATAGATTTTGCTAAAGAGATGTAGAGTGAGTTTGAGATGAGTATGATTGGACCTATCAAATACTTTTGGGGATTAAATGTATAGCAGATAGAGAAAGGAATTTTCATAAATCAGTTTAAGTATGTGAAAGAAATATTGAAGAAGTTCAAGATGGAAGATTGCAAGCCAATGGGTACACCTATGATAACAGGTTGCAAGCTTACAAAAGATGATGATTCCCCAATAGTAGATACAAAATTGTGCAAATATATGATTGGTAAGTTCATATATCTTACTCAAACAAGACCGAACATTTCCAATGTAGTTGGTATTATTGGAAGATTTGCAGCAGAGCCTAAACAAAGTCACCTCATGGTAGTAAATAGAGTATTTAGATATCTACAGGGCACTATAGATTTTGGTCTATAGTATCCTAACTCATAGAATGTTGAGCTTCATGTATATACAGATGTTGATTGGGTAGGATGCGTTGATGATAGAAAGAGTACATCAGGAGGATCAGTGTTTCTTGGTGATAGACTTGTCACTTGGACAAGCAAGAAGCAGAATTGTATTTCTCAATCAACAGAAGAAGTAGAATATGTTGCAATAGCTTTGAATTATTCTACAATTATTTGGATCAAGCATATGATAAATGATTTTGGCATTCAGATTGATTATCCTATTGTTATTCACTGTGATAACACTATCACTATCAATATGTCAAATAATCTTGTGATGCATGCAAAGACAAAGCACATAGAGATTAAGTATCACTTCCTTAGAGAGAAAGTGGTAGAGAAAGAAGTCAAATTGGATTTTTTGAGTACAAAGGAATAGCTAGAAGATATATTCACAAAGCCTTTGCTGAAGGATACTTTTGAGTATCCCTGGGAGAAGCTGGGAGTAAGTCTCTTCCCTGATTCTGATTAGAAAAAGTGAAGAAAGCATCAATCCTCAGTGACTGATGGATGGTTGACTACTCTACCTTAGGAGTAGTACCAAAGCTTAAATAAGTGGAAACCTTTGCCATTAATGTCAAAGGGGGAGTAATATATAGTCATGAAAAATAGAATTAAAAAGAAGTAATATGAAAGGGGGAGTAGTAAGCAAGAGAAGTATTCATAAGAAGTTCAATTGAAGAAATGGAGAATATTAAAGAATATTGCAGCAGATGGATGACTCATCCTTGGGGGAGTTTTGATCAAGAAATGGAGAATGTTATAAAAGAATTATTCATTTGGATTGGTGGTGTTTTTCATTCCATATGTTGCCATCAATGCCAAATGGGGAGATTGTTGGAGATTTTCCAGTAAGCTAGTGTTGATTGTATGTTTGTCATTAATGACAACATATGGTAAGTAGTATGTGTGGAAGACATGTAGTAAGCTTTGAGTATATATAGCATGGGCATGTTATCAGCATGATATCATGGATGCATAGGTTAATAGTTAGTACAGACAGTTATATAGAAGCTTGTATCAGCAGTGTTCCTAACAGAGTTACAGGTAGTGTTCTGTATGTGATTGTTCATAAAATTATCATGGAGCCTTGCCCCTTTGGATATGTGATGAAGACATGCTATTGAAGTTACATTCATGGATGTAGAGTCTAATGTATAGTTGAAGTGAAGTTATGCAGTCGCTATTCACTAGTTGCAATTTCCTGTGTTTATCCAGAAGAGCCGACAAAGATTATATTGGTACAAGATTTGCATGTATCATTTTGATATGTGCACTTGGATTAGTGATTTGAGAAGAGTTAAGAATGTTTTGTGAAGAGAGCATGAAGTAATTCAGCTTGAGGAGAAAGTATGAGTTAATTTGGTGGAGACGATAGTGTGTGGCGTGTGTTTACTCTTATTGATTTATACATGTCCTAGGTTGTGTTGCGTGCTTAGTAGAGCTGACTAAGATATTATTGGAGAGATTTATTATTTCCCTATTATGATTTCAAGGTGGTTCTAACAGGCCAACTTGATTATATCATTTAAAGGAAATATATTTGTAGGTAGTCATTTGAGATTGCTAGAGTATGGTTCAGAGTGGATTGTGAAGAGCAGAGTAGAGAGTGCAAAGTGTTGAGCCATCAGTAGAAGGTCTATGTGACCAAGTAAAGAGTATATTCTATTCATTGGAACTGATCTAGATAGTAGGTCTAAGTTTAGTTCACCAAGATCCAGATATAGTGTATATCTGTTATTCAAAAGGTTGTAGCCTTCACCCCTTTGAGCAGTGAGCTCTTGGATAGTGCATCCTCACCCCTAATAGGGTTAATCATAAAAGACTCCTAACAGGGTCTGGCCCTTAACAAGTTCACTGTACTAAAATCATTTTAAATACAACACCTAATAGGGTTAAGGATCTTCTAACAAGGATCATTATACACTAGTGCAGTTTATTTGTGGGTTTTAATTCCCACCAGGGTTTTTACCTACTTGGGTTTCCCCATAACCAAAATATTGGTGTTGTATTCAAGCATTCTTCCATTATGTTTATGCTTAAAGTTTAAGTATACTTAATTGGATAAAGAATTGAAACTTGTAGATAATTGATTTACCCCCCCTCTCAGTTATCTCTTGGGACTATTCCTAACACTTATAGTTTCCCTCATTATTGGCATCCGCTCCAAGCATATTTATCTTTAGTAGACACAAAAAAGTGGCTAAGCTATGCATCACCCTCAAATTGAACCTCAAGATGCTCCTATTCTTTCTTTTAAGCTCCACAACTCTAGCCTTCACATAAATCTCCATAAACTTGACATGGATCATGTGGCAACAACAAGAATTATGCCACCTCAACAAGCCACATTGTCCAGTCACATAAGTCACCATTTTGGTGACAATGCAAAAAAAGAGCACCACAGTATTTAAAATAATATATTCCATAAACCTTTTCAAATGATGCCCTATTCTAGTACATCTTTCCATATTAGGAATTATGCTAATCCAATAAAACCTTGATACAAAGTAACATCCATGGAAAAAATAAACATTTTCTTTATCCTACATGGAGAAAATTTACATTGGATAAAGTGCCCCTTGGTCTCTTCAACATCTTAAACCTTCAAGCCTTAACCATAGAGTAGCCAAGGCATCAACCACTAAATTGCCTTCTCTTTAAGTGTGTTATATGACAAAATAATCTAGGCCAAGAATAAGCCTTTTGATATCTTTCATAACATCCATAGAGGACCAAATAATCTTGGTTAGAAATTTAGTAGCATCAATGACCAATTTTGAGTCCCCTTCTAGAATAAGAGCCTTTATACCGATAGACAAACCAAAATTTAGGCCCCATAACAATGTCATGGATTCATCCTAATTATTAGTCAATCCATCAATATTTATAGAGTAAGTTGGTACAAGGGCACCAGAGGAGGTACACATCACACCCCCTAGCTACAAAACCATCTCTAGTGGCACCATCAAATTTTAACTTGAGCCACCCTTCATCTAGAGGTTTCAACTTAGTATTTTTCTTAATAATCCTTTTGAAATTATCCACTTTAGCATATGCATTGGGTAAGTCCCAATCTCTAGCCATTATGTCATCAAAGAGAGCAAACAGAAACTTAGAGCATTTGCACTTAGTGACTGATAAATTATCATATATCACGTGCAAAAAGGATTTGAACACAACTCTCAACCTCCCTGAAAACCTTACTATTCCTTTCTTTCCAAAGACTCCAATAGACATGAGGCAGTATATTTCTCCATAATCCTTTAACTAATGTGTTACCCATAGGAATATTTCATCCTTCAATAAATTGATTCAAACCATTGTTAAATATCCAATTGGGATAAAGTTTAGTCAACACCAACTTTCATAAATCTCTAAAAAACTAGTAGTGTAATAAAAGATTGGGAATAAAGTCCTCTTTTAATCAGATTATCTTAAGTTAAAAAAAAAATTGTGAAGTTGTCTACCAAAAGATATTAACTTTAGGGATTAAAAAGTGGTTCCAGACCTTCCCCCAAGAGTTTGAAGAGAAATCCTCCTTAGATAGTAGACTATAAGTTGACCTCATAGTAAAATCTCTCTTTTGATCTTTCCTTTTGTACAATGGAAAAGGAAAGAAATGCAAAGAGGTAGACCACTTCTCCTTTTCACTGATTGCACATTCAGAAGGAAGTGTTGGAGTACAATATCACTGAGAGGGGGGTGAATTAGTGATATAGAACAATGGATCAATCTTTAAAGCCAATTAAATAATTACTAAAGTAAATTAAATTGAGAAAATAAGATAAATTAAGACATCCACATAAAATTGTAACATAAGATATATCCCGAGTGGAAACCCTCTTGGGGAATAAAACCACTCGAATTGTCTCACAAGCTTAATCTGAAATATCTTTTTACAATGTACCTCACTAGATGTCTAACTATTTCACAAACATTTTTTTCTCACTGATAGTCTTTTTATGCCTCATTGGCTTTACAAATCACTACAACTCTTTCATACATACAAAGTCAGAATTATTTTATATAGTGAATACAATCCAATATCATACAACATTGAACACAAATAGGACTTTGTGTTAAACAATGTATGATACAAAGTCAAAGTCACTAACTTCAATCAGGTATTTCTTATCAGTATATATTGTTCTACACAACTAACATAAGTATGTTTCATGAAAGACCAAAATCCCTCTTTGTATGCATACCAAATCATTCTTCTCTATAAGTATATATAAGATATCAAATCTGATTCAAGAATAGATCACAGTTGTGAATGTAATTTTTTGAGAAAATCTCAATACATAATGTTTCCATAACATGTCTTAAAAAATGTATATATGTGTTCTAATTTCAACATCATAATGGTTACTTATTACAACCTTGTCCAAGACTTTAACAAAACCTTTGATATAATGCCTTTGATCATAAACAAAAATATCTCTATCAAAATAATACTGAATTTCTAATTAATAAATAATGTAATATATCTACATCGATGAATTTCTACATTTATCCTTAAATCCTATCATAAACATTGAATACCTTAACTCACTACTATTGAAGTTCATTATGGTTCTTCTTAGAATACAAGACCATACATGAAAACCCATATGATACAACTAAATGATAATGCAAAATTCAAAAATCATACTCTGGTTCACAAACCCAACCACGTAATTATACTTGGGTAAGATAATAGTGACCTTTAGTTACACAACCTCAAGTCATAATATTCAAAAATTAGAGACAATGGTTAAGATATATGATATGGTAAGACTTGAGTATATAAAAATGAAATTATTATTTGACTACCATCATAACCCAATGATCATTGACATGAATGAAAGTGTAAGTTAAAAGAACAAGATCACTAAAAATATGATTGTATCATTACATGGTGTAGATACATTATCAAGAACTAAGAAATAAACAAGATGACCGAAGGATTAGGAAATAAAAAAACTAATAAAATTGATACTTATATCCAAAATGACAAACTATATGAATAAAATGAGATATATGAAAAAGATACTCAAAACTGAGACATGCGACCAAAAACCTGACAATGTTTTCAATGTACATCAAGAAAGAAAATAACTATGAAGACCATCATACATATAACATGAAAACAAAAAATTAAAAACAAAGATAAGAAATTCTTTACTAAAACAAAAACTAAGGATGAAAGAAATGAGAAAACCTAGAACAACAAATTGATTTGCAAGATCTTTTTGAATCTCATAGGCTCTATGTCCATACTAATTCAAAATCACAATTGTCTAAAATTCCTTCTCAACCACAAACCTATGGTTGTCATGTAATAAAATACTGTAACCCCATTCTCTAAATTCCATTCCCTTGACGAGAGATTCCCTATCTTAAAAGAGATGGGGTTTTCTAGAAATAAAACTAAAAACTAAAAATGAACACATAATATTTGTATTGTTTCAACATGTCGTAATGTAAGGCATGTCCAATCAACTTTAATTCTTGTTAAATGCTTCCATCAATGACACACACTTAGCACAAAGTGTTAAGTGTCATGTCCATTAGAACACTTTGTAGATTTTCACCATATGAAGTATTGTTAGGGGAGTGATCAAAAGTCATACCTAGCTTATCAATATTTTATACAATGGTCACAACATTAGTGACCTCAAATTGAGTAATTGGCATCATGTCATAATTACTTGATTCTTTTGAAACATATACAATTGATATGTACAAACTTGAACATATATCCCTATAGTGTTTACATAAAATTGATTGTTTAAGAATCATTTGTATGCTAATCATTACCATTATCAACTTGAATGTAATGTTTGATTGCAAACTAAATGTTGATCCTAAATTGACTATTCATGCAAATATGATATCACAATGATATGCAACCAAACTAAACTTATTATAAACAAAAAATATACCATTTTATACCTGAAAGATGATACAAGTATATGAATTTGAATGTAAATGCAACATAAATCTCATATGATGAAGGGTACTCCCCTTATTAACCCAAACACACACAACATAATTGATAATAACAATGAATGTTTAAGAACAAGAAATGGGCTTTCTATTATCTCCAATGAAATGGAATTACAATGTTTAGAAATATAACATGCATAGCCACATAGGCATTTTGCATTACAATATTCTGCAAGATAGAGCCACTAGATGTCTTTTCCCAAATATTACCCTAGATAACCCTACGGGCCTTATTTTAACCACCCAAGAAGGTTTTAGAAATTTTAACCCTAAATTTTGAGGCTGACCATTCCTAAGATATTATTATTCATTTTTATTACATTAGAATAGGCCCAAAACACTTTTGGAACTCAAAAATAAATTTTGAAGGAATTTTATTTTCTTCCATTTAAGGTAGTGCAACTTCCAGAAACCATAACTCATCACTCATTGACCTGATTGGCTATTATAACCCCATTTGAGAAATGATGTGAAGTTCTCTACCATAATTGATTAGCACAAGCTCAAGTCAACCAAAGTTTCAACCACTTTTAGAGCCTCTAAAGCCTTCAAAACTAAGTTCAAAGTTTTTGTACCCTACTGCCAATACCAAAAAATTTCAATATCTTAAAAACTAGACTTGATCTTGCAATGAACTTCATTGGAAGGCTGATATAACCAAGGTGAACCTCCAGGGAAGAAAATAGAACATTTTGAGCTGAAATGAAAAACTTACTAAAAGTAGTAAATTTCCAAAAATAGTAGCTATGCACAAGATAGCCCTTATTGAAAAGAAATAAGAAAATATTTTTGGGTGATGCAAGATTGCCCTTACACCCAAGATGCTCATGCATCAGACACATGGGGTAATTTGAGAAGTGACCTTGTCACATCTCAGGTGTTTAAAGGAAAACCAAGAAGGTTAACCTCCTCCCTTGATAACCATGATGAATCTTCCATAGGTCATCATTTCCATTTGATGAAATATTCTTCATATGTCATGTTCCTTGTGCTTCTACCAACATGACTATCCAAGATATATTCAATCTCCTCTATAGCTGAATTAGTTGCTAGAATATTCCACTGTGCTTTAGTGACCTAATCCTCAACACCTCCTTCATTATATTCTATCAGATCTGAAATGTTAAATAATGGTGAAATATTGATTTCACTAGGAAAATCTACTTCATAAGCATTTCCTTAATCATGCATCTTCAGTATTTTGTATGGTCCAAACTTCTTCATCTTCAACTTATTGTATATTCCTACTGGAAATCTCTTATTTCTCAAATGAACCTGTTAGGATTAAGTAATACTGAGAGGGGGGTGAATCAATATTACAACACTTTAAGTTAAACTAAAACCAATTGCAAATAAACCATATGAGTTCTAAAATGAAAATAACATAAACATATCACATAACTCATAGAACCATTATTTCTTTTCTAGGAAACCCTGGCCAAGGGAAAACCCTGATGGGGATGGGTACACACAACTATGCACTAAAATATAGAATCCATGTTAGGAGATCTAGCCCTCTTAGGAGTTGAGTATTACATAGTACATTTCCTTGTTATAGGAATGGAAACCCTGTTAGGGGTATAAAAAAACCTTGTTAAAGGTATAGTGAGCTTACAGCTCTTACAATCAAAACTCTGGTATAAAAGGGTTCTTCAAGTAGTGAATAATACAAGCATCTTCTATGCTTTGATAGTTCCAGTTATGATTCATAATAGCCTCTGTCAATCACTGACCTCACATCTACTATTAGTTCTCTCTAATATCCCAAATTCACATCCATCACATCATCATGCATATCACACTTATTGCTTCCATAAAACACTCTATACTTATATCAATTATACCATCCAGTCAACTCTCAAATATAATACAAAACATAAAAATTACTTATACAAATGATAAATGTAGAGTTGGAAATATTTGATTACCAAAGTGTCAGCAATATACATACTTTATCTGACTTAGCATGTTACCATTCCATCTAGCCTTCCCTTAATCATTGCAACTGTTCATTTTCCATGTTTCAATGTTTCTTTGTCATCGCATACCTTAATATTATTGTATCTTACTAATATCAACACCAAAACATGTGTGACCTTAACTAAAGATTATATATACCCCAAAATTTCTTCCTTTAATTTTTCAAGCCATAATATATCACACATCATCTTTGCTGACCAAAACAGTACTACACTATACAGTAAATCAGATTCTATACTTAGTCATTTTCATGATTGTGTCTCCAACACTTGTAATCACCTCATGTGATCACAATAACATAATTTTTTCTATAAATGAAAACCCTTAAGTGATCCATAGTGCTCTCAAACATCAATTTCCAACAATCTCTCCCTTTGGCATTGATGGCAACACTTAGCAAAAAATGACTAAGTGTCAAAACATTATCTTCCTTCTACTTCTCTATATACATATTCTCCCTTGTTTTATTTACAATTTTCTTGTTCTCTTTTTCTCTTTTTTTTGTATTTACTTATTTTCTTCTACTTATCTTCTCCTCATTTTTCTCTTCTCTTCTTCTCCCCCTTTGACATCAAAGGCAAAGGTACTTACAAAACTCCATAAATTTAATCATACAATACTTAGTGCTTACTCGCCAAATTCAGAATGTCTTGGAAGGATTCTTCCAAGATCTTCACTTCATCATTCCATGACTTGATTAGTATCTCACTGACATGGATTAATCTATTTAGTGTATAAGTTATAGTCTCTGATGCCTTCAGCTCAGTGGGTACAGAGTTTGTCATGGATCCCTCAATCTTTTCCATCTCTATGAGATGTGCTTCAAGAATTGATAGCTTGGGAGTGATTAAATTCTTTAGAAAACCAAATCTTTCCACTAATCTCCCTTTCTCTATATCCAAGACATTTACTTTGTCCAAAATATTGGATGTCTACTTATCCATTTCCAACATAGTTTGTAAAGAGGTTTCACAGCTTTCCATTATGCTTTCTAATGTATCCCTATCCTTGGCTATAATATCATCAACATTCTTAACATGTCTGATTGGATTTATGAAGTAGCTATATACCTTTCTTCCTTGTGCCACATATCTTTTGGCTTTGATTATAGTTTCTTTCAGAATGCCTAAGTCCCATGAGATAGACGTGCAAACTTCCTTCAATTTCTTTTCAAGGTATCTTTTCTCAGCTTTATCCTCTACGATCTTCACCAATGACTCAAAATGGTTGTTAAATTTGTCTAGTTCCATGAGTTATCTACATCATCCTTTCCTTGAAATTTGAGAGGTGTAGGGATTATTTTATTTATAGTCTCTACCACCCTAGAAATCACCTTGACCTTCTTATCCCCCTTTTGTTTTTACCTTTCCTTTGCCTTAGCAAATTCCATGAAGGTTAACCTCATGAGTTCATCCTCATCCATACTTTCTACATTTGTGTTCATTGGTTTGGCCATACTTGCCAAAAATAGGGTGGAGGAGGTGTTTGGTTCTTGTTTGAGCTTAAATCTTACCTCTTCTTCTTTTTCTGCTCCTGTCTCTTCTTCCTGCCTTTCCTCTTGTTGTTTCTCTTCCTATTTTTATTCTATATGTTCTTTCTCTTTTTGTCCTTCCTCTTTTACTATCATCACACTATACATATGTCCTTCAAATGGATTATTTATATCAAGTGATGTATCAAGTTTCACAAGCACACCAAAAATAAAGAAGTCTAGTTGCATGTCAACTTCTCTTACTTTTGTACTATCCTCAATAGTTTTAGAACTTTCTCCCATACCCAAGGATGTAGGCTTGGTTTCTTTGGGAGGTGAGGTCTTTCTAGGCATGTCTCTCATAAGAATTTGATCTAATGACCTTTTTGTGTCTTCTATTACCTCATCATACTTCCTTGCCATTATCTTCAAAAGTTTGGCCTTGGTTCTCAATAGAGGTTTGAGTTCCTTTATTAATCTTTCCCTTTCTTGTATGGAGACTACATGCAACATGTCTTCAATAGCCTTATTTCTTATAGTCTCATCCTCTAAATGTGCTAACTATTTTCTTATTTCCAACTTTCCATACAAGTCCTTAGGAATACTAGCTTCTATTTCTAGCAAATTCTTCTTGTAGATTAACAAATGCTCAATTACTAAATCTTAAATTATAGATTGATTATCTGAATCATACCTCTCATAGTATCTATTCAGTGTCAAAAAATTTCCATATTTGATTATCCTCTTCCTCAATATCTTAATATCTTGTTTCCACAAATTCTTTGTCTTCTTCTGTTCTACTTTTTCTTCTTTCTTCTCTATTGTCTTATCCTCTTTCTTCTTTGCTTCTACTTCTTCTTTTTGTTTCTTAGGGCTGCTTGGTCTGTTAGATGCTTGTAGATCTCCTAGGTGTGCTCGCAGGTGCATCTACTTGTGTTATCTTCTCATGTGTAATTGATAGATCAATTATATCAAAGGTGGCACTTATTACCTTTTCTATTTCAAAGGGAAGAGGTGCCTCAATTTCCATTCTAGAGGACCCTTCTGTCATCCTTGTCCTTACTTCTTTAAATTTTTCCTTGGTAATTCATACCTTCGCAGCTATGTCATCAACCATTTTCTCTATTTTTCTCTTCCTTGTTCTCTTGTCATGTTCTTGTCTAACTTTTGGTGACTTCTCTTCATAGGTTCCCCATCCCTCTTCATATGTGTCTATTTATGATGCTTGTACATGTTCAACTTTCATTATAAGAACCTCAAAACTGACCTTATACCCCATAGGGTAGCACCATTTCTTACTAGGATCAACTGCTTCAAAGCATATCCAATCAGTTTCAACCTTGAAACAAACTATTTCTTTGTATTTCTCAACTATCTCCCCAGGTATCATGTATCTCTCCTTCATTTTCCTTTGAAGAATTTTAGTCATTGCAAACATCTCACCATCTACCCAATTCATATTCTATCTTTGGTAGCTTTATAAGATTTGTATACCAGTAGGTACATTGTCCTTCCATGCCCTAGGGTCCATTCTGGGAAATTTGTGCTCAATGTGGATGTACATGTGGATCAAAAGTGAATCAAACCTAAAGGCTTTTGACTTATCCTTCTTGATAATCCTCACATTATTTAAAAGGGTGCTTCTTAAATTTGTATCTTGGCCTATCAACTACATCATAGATCACAAGTGCATCCATATCTTCTTAAAAGAGTATAATGTCTAAATACCTTTGATGTGCTGAATTATGGAACTTTTGTTTCAATTAATCATGCAATGTGGTTGCTAGATGGTTGTAGTGCTTCTTAACTCTGGTCTCCTTGGTCACTAATTTTCAAATGGTGAGGAAATGATATGCTCTAAGGTCTTTTATCCATAGCTTGTTGAGTAAGTGCATTGATTACAGTTAGCTCAACTTCACACATTGTCTAGTCAAACACAAATCTCGTGATCATGGGATATGAATCTCCAAGTATTTTGATCACAAACATAAACTTCATAGTGTCTATACACATTATTTCTAAGCTTGCATGAGCTTATTCCACATAATAAGGAGTTGGATATTATTTTTTGATCTGCATCCAATGCTCCCCCTAAGGCCATGCTTGTCCTTTTAGGTTGATGTAATAATGTAATCATCATGTGAAGACATAGTAGTATCTACTATCTCTCCCTGAACCAATGCCTTATTGAACTCTTTTACTTTCCATATCTTACCATCATCTCCATCTTCTAGTTTCCTAAAATGATTCTTGAATTCATCCATGTATTCACCAATACTTTTACCATTGTCACCAATATTCTTCTTTATAACCATAGGAGGTGGTCCTCTTCTATAGTTCATTCCATTATACCTACAAAACTTCTCTATATGTCCTAGGTTGTTGCATTTGAAACATGTAGGTGGTCTTCTATCTTGATTAACCTGTAGCTTACAATACCTTGCAGTATACCCAAAGTTATTGCATTTGAAGCATGTGATCTTGATTGCTGACTTTTCTCTGATATAATCTTGTTTGTTCCTTGACTGATATGGTTTCCTACATTCTTCTCTTGTGTATCCATATGCATAATAGTTATAACAATAACAAGTAAAGGGTTTGAAAGGGCCTTTACCTCTACAATATCTCTTCATGTGTCCAGCTTTGTTTCATCCAAAGCATCTACCTCTGAAAGGTCTGGTCTGAACTTTAGGTTCTGCAAGAGTAGGCATTTCTTCAGTCTTTGCTTCATGAGATTCTTCATGGGTATTATAACATTAACCTTAATTGTATTTGATTCCAATCATGTCTCCTTTAGGTTTCTATCTCTCTCTTTGTTCATCAATTTTATCACTTCTTGTGTAACTTCTCAATGTGTAATTTGGCTTGAGTGAGTTCACCTTTAATGATCTAATTAGACTTCTCCAATTCTAGACATTTATCCTTGAAGTGATTAAGTTCAGTCTTCATTTGTCCTATTTGTAGATTTTTTTCTCTTAGAGTCTCTTCAACTTTCTATCTTGCATCCTTTTCATGTTGAATCTCTTTAGTCATCAGAAGATTGATTTGTTATTTTTCTTTCTCTAGCTTCTTTACTTGGTCTAATGTATCATTTTTTGAATCCTCTTTGATCTTATCCATTAGATCTTGTCTCTGACTTCTTGAAAGTTCAAGTTGATCTTTTAGTTTCTTGATGAAACCTTCTTCTCTTCTTGATTTGAGTTTCAAATTGCCATTCTCTACCTTTTCTTTGTCCAGGTCTTCAAGTGCTACTTCAAAGATATCTTGGAAAAAATTTTAATCCATTTTGATCTCCCTTAAGCTATTAGGCTTTCTCTCCAAGGGCCAATAGCTCTAATACCAATTGTTAGGATTAAGTAATACTAAGACGAGGGGTGAATCAATATTACATCACTTTAAATTAAACTTAAACCAATTGCAAATAAACCATATTGAGTGTTGAAATGAAAATAACATAAACACATAACTCATAACACCATTATTTGTTTTCGAGGAAACACTAGCCATGGGAAAACCTCAGTGGGGATGGTACCCACAACTATGCACTAAAATATAGAATCCATGTTAGGATATCTAGCCTTGTTAGGAGTTGAGTATTACATAGTAAATTTCCTTGTTAGAGGAATGGAAACCCTATTAGGGGTATACAAAAACCCTGTTAAAGGTATAGTGATCTTACAGCTCTTACAATCAAAAATATGTTATAAAAGTGCTCTTTAAGTAATGAACAATACAAGCATCTGCTATACTTGTGATAGTTCTGGTTATGATTCATAATAGCCTCTGTCAATCACTAATCTTGCATCTACTATTAGTTCTATCTAATATTCCAAATTTGCATCCATCACATCATCTTGCATATCACACTTATCACTTCCATAAAACACTCTATACTTATATTAATTCTGCCATCCAGTCAGCTCTCAAATACAATATAAAACATACCAATTACTTATACAAATGATAAATGTAGATTCAGTGATCTTGTATTACCAAAGTGTTGGCAATATACATACTTTATCTGACGTAGCACGTTACCATTTTGTCTAGCCTTCCCTTAATCATCGCAACTATTCATATGCCATGTTTCATTGTTTCTTTGTCATCGCATATCTTCATATTATTGTATCTTACTGATATCAACACAAAAACATGTGTGACCTTAAATGGAGCTTATATATACCCCAAAATGTCTTCCTCTAAGTTCACAAGCCATAATATATCACATATCATCTTTGCTAACCAAAATAGTACAATAGTATACCGTAAATCTGATTTTGTACTTAGTCATTTTCATGACTGTGTCTCCAATAGTTGCACTCGCCCCATGCGATCACTATAACATAAGTGTTTCCATAATTGAAAACCCTTAAGTGATCCATAGTTCTCTCAAACATCACTTGCCAATAGAACCATGACTTTATCCCCCACATTGAATTCATTATGCCTCCTTTTCTTATTTGCCTTAGCCTTGTACTATGTATTCATTTTATTAATATTCTTCCTTACCTCCTCATGCAAATTCTTCAAGTGTTCTACAAAGTCTTTAGCATCAACACTACTTGTCTCTCCTTTTTAAAACTTTCTTAATAATGATGCATTTCTGGGACTACTTCCATATACTATCTAGAATGGTGATTTACCAATGCTCCTATTGAGAGAATTATTATATGAAAATTCTTCTTGTGGTAAAATTAAGTCCCATCCCTTTGGTTTATCTCCAACCAAGCACCTTAGCAGATTCCCCAAACTCCTATTCACCACTTTTGTCTGTCCATCATCTTGTGGATGATGTGTTGAGTTGAACTTCAAATATGTCTTCAACTTTTTCCATAAGCTTATCAAAAAGTACCCAGCAAACTTGGTGTCTTGATCTGAAACTATTCTCTTTGGTAAGCCATGCAGTCTCACCACCTCCTTGAAAAACAATTATGATACATGAACAACATCATTAGTCTTCTTGCAAGGAATGAAATGTCTCATCTTTGAAAACTCATCTACCACTACAAAAATGGAATCATGCCCTCTTTGAGTTCTTGGTAGGCCAAGAACAAAGTCCATACTAATATTCTCCCATGGCTTCTCTAATACATTTAATAGCTGATATAACCCTATATTTTTTTTGGATCATTTTTCTATCTGATATACCTTTCAACCTTGTACAAATTTCATAACATCTTTCTACAACTATGGCCAATAATAATTTTCACTAACTAGAGCAATGGTTTTATTTTGACCAAAATGTCCAGCCAATACTCCACTATGATTTTCTTTTATTAGAGTCTCCCTCATGGAACTCCTTGGAATGCACAACTGACTACCTCTGAATAGCATACCATCTTGGATTATGAATGTTAGGAATGGGAATACAGAGAGGGAGGGAGAATTAGTTTTCTGTATAATTACTTTCTGATACTTGAAACTTAATTCAATTACTTAATTGCTTAACTAAATATGTAAAGTAAACAACCATAACACATAATACTAGATATTGTTACGGGGAAACCTGGTTAAAGGAAAAACCCCAGTGGGAATTAATACCCACTAATAATTGTACTTGTGTATTATGAACCTATTAATGTTCCTTAGCCCTATGAGGAGCTGTCATTACAATGCATTAGTACAATGACCTCCTCAAGGGTCAGACCCTGTTAGGAGTCTTTAATAAAAAACCTTGTTAGGGGTGGTTGGGTCATTATCAGAGCTCACTACTTAATATAGAAGGCTACAACCTCCTGGATATCAGATACACACCATATCTGCAAATGGTGAACTACTGCTATGACACTGCTTGTCTAATCAGTTCCTTTTGTGCACTGATACTTTAGCCTCTTGTAAATCTCTATGTCATATTGAATTGTCTTTGCATACTTCTTCTCATCTTCTCTCAACTCTATATCTCATACAATACTCAAATACAAAGGTGCATGTCTTATTTATGCAAACAAAACTATTGACTAAGTCAGCCTATAACTAATCACATACAACACTTCCAAATGAATTGGATCAAGGGTGTTTACCTACAATGAGACTTACATGTTTACAACACATATACAATAGGAACATATCCTTTACAAAACAATATTATAACCACTAATCAAAATACTTCCTGTTGGCTGCATACTCTGTTCTACTCTATCACTCACTGTCTGTGTCACTTCAACTTGCTATATCTTCATCATATTAACTCATCTGATCATGCACTCTTAGACTTAGCATGATTACATACTAACAATTTTATATTCAAGGTAACATACCAAAACATGGTCATACGCACGTTTGTTGATGCTATGTTCCTCTGGTACATCCAGGTACTTATACTAAGATTACATCCAGGTATGTAGTCTGAAGGTTTGCAATTTCTTGCTGCCAAAATGCCTTCAGTGCTTCTATTGTTTGGAGATGGGCACACAAAGCATAATTCAATTTCTCCATCTTCTCAAAATCTTTACATGGACCTTGATCATATGTCACAATAGTAGCATCATTCTTCTTGATATTCTAATTTAGCACATCCAATGAGGGTGCAAGTGCATGTCTCAAATGACCTTGCCTAGCCCTTATCTGAGCCATTTCTTTTTCTGCCTTCTCAATCTTATCAACTTGTTCTAGGTAGACATTATTACACATATTTATATCTATGGAGGGATTTTCTATATATTTTCTTACTACTTCTATCGTGGATTCAAATTCCTAAATCTTTTTGGAAAGATTTGATGTAAGTTTATCTTTATCCATACAATTAGCTATTATCTTTCTTCCTTTAGCTTCTATCTCCTTTAATAATCCTTGACCAAATTTTAGGGAACTAAGGTCAAGTGTAAAGTTTTCTATCAACTCATTCAATCTTTTCTTAAGATATTTTCCTTCTGCAACCTTGGAAGTTAATTATTCTAGGCTTGAGAAGCTTTCTTTGAAGCATGTCAAGATGGTGCTGACATCATCCACTGAATGTATACTAGACACTTTCTTGTCTTCAGGAAGTAAGTTGTTTAGAATGTTGATGGATTCAAAAAACAATGGATTCCTCATTACTTGTTTCTCCTTCTCTTTCTCCATTGTTAGCACACTGATCTTAATTAAGTCTTCTTCTCCCCATGAATCTAGACTTGTTGTGTCAAGAGTCAAACTTGACAACAATGACCTTGAGGGCTTAGGGGTAAGGAGTGAACTTTGACTAACATCCATTACCTTAGTCTTTACATTCACTGGAACTTCAATAGATGGCTTATTTGTAGGTTCATCTTCCTTATCTTCTTCCTTCTCACATTTAGGTTCATCTTCTTTTTCATTATCATGTTTAGTTAGATCCTCTATCTGAACTTCTTCTTGCTGAATAGGTGAATTACCGCATACTATTTCATCCTCTTCTGTACTTACAAAGGCTTCCTCAAAATTATCCAAGTCTTTATCTATGGCCACCATTGATATTTCTACATTATCAATCATAATTGTGTCATCTTTTTTTTTAGGCATCGACGCAGACTCCATTGCTTCACTCAGTGTTGTCATTGTGGGTGCTGAATCCTGTGGACCTGTTATAGGTGCATTAGGGACCTCAGTTTCTTTTTCTTCCTTAGATGGAGCTTAGATTTTAGGTACAGTAGGAGGATACATGTGTCTATCTAATAATACCTTCTCAAATGCTTTTTTAGTCTCCTTTGCAACTAGTTCATAATCCTTGTTCATGATCTGCAGAGTTCTCTTCTTTTTTCTTAGGTGCGGCTTCACCAAATCCAACAATAGTTTTTTCTCTTCAATTGAACATACTAGGAGACTTTAATCCAGTATCTTCTCCCTTATTCTAAAGTCTTCCTGTATAGCATGTCTCTTAAAAAATTCTAAGATGTTCCATAAACTATCTGGAATAACTATCGTAAGTTCCAAGACTATTTTCTTGAACTTGATCAAATGCTTTATGATCATACCATGGATCTCAGATTTATCAATCTCACTATATTTATCATAAAAATTTTATATCTGATCATTTCTTCCTTCATCAACTATTCTTGTTCTCAACACTTCAAGATTAGGTCTAAAACCTACCTCAGGAGGTGCTTGAGTATTTTTTCTTTGACTTTTGGTTGTCCTAGAGGATGGTGTAATCATCTAAAAATGGTCATCTAGACTATTAGCCCCTTTGTAGCATTATTTGCTAAAATCATCAATTGCTTATTCTTGATCAAATCCTAGTTCTATCATTTATTCGATTATTTTCTATGGGCTAACCATTTTATCCTAACGTCTTTATTTAATTAAAAGGAGTTTCCTCCTCTTTTATTAAATAAAAAGCCCCCCACTTTTCCTCTTATCCTAAGTTGCACAAATAAAGCATTATTCTTATTTTATAAAAAGGGAAAAAGCACTTTTTATCTCATATGGGCACAAAAATCAACTCTTATTTTCTCATCGGAGGATACTTGTGCACATGGATTTCTCCTCTTTGATGCTCCACCATTGATTAAATCTTTTTCCTCTTAATCTCCATGGTCCATTCTTTCTCATTTCTTATAAAAGGAGAGCTCTCTTTTTCATTCTAGATCCCCAACTTTTTATACTAATGTTATGCTGTAGGTTTTCTAGGTCACTTTGGAGCTTTTGAAGATTTGGAGCATTCTTGGAGATCTTATTGCATTTGGCCCTCATTCCTTTCATTCTTAGCTTAGCTTCATGTTTATGCTTTCTTAGATTAGTTTCCTTTCAAGCTCTAGCTTAGATCCCACATAGTCTAAATAGGAAGGATTTGTAACACTTGCTCTTTCTTTTCATAGCTTAGTTGCATTGTTCTTTCCTTTCATAGCATAGCTTGCATTTCCATTTCTAGCATAGTTTCATTGCATTTGTATTTCCATTTGATTCTTGGGGATATTGGCATTCTTTCCCTTGTCTTCATTTGAATCTCCCATTGCATGGTTTACTAGCAAGGTTATTGGCTTAATAGCTCTAGTTGAGAGCACTCTTAAAAACCCTTGCACTCCATGCCTAGGGAGCTCTAAATCAATTTCTCAAGGTTTCCAATCCATGGATTCTCTTGAAAGAAATGATTTAGAGAAGTTCACTATTTAGTGTGTACATTTTTGGTGCCCACCGTGGGGTAGAACATTAGCATTTTGTCCTTTATTTTCTACATTTCTGTCAAATTTTTCATCATTTTTTAGCTTATTTTCGGTGTCTAGTTTTTATCTCAGAGTGTTGTATGACATTTTTCACCAATGTCGTGTGACAGTTTCTTATATAGTTGTGCGATACTTTACTAGTTAAGAGTGTCACACTGTTTGGCAGATAATGTCGCACTGTTAAGAACATTATGTCACCTGTAGGTACAAAGAAGTGTCGCACAGAAAGATAATGTCACCCCAATATACTATATAGTGTCACGTGACCTTTCTGATGATTGTACTATCACCTATGCCTAACAGTGAGTAGTTTCAAGTTTTTTTCTATCTTTTTGAAAATTTCAGCATTTTCAGAATCCGTGCCACTTTGGAAAACTGGAACCCATTTTTTAGAAATTTTCACAAAGGGTATCAAAAGTTTAAGTGTGATATATCATTGGAAAGCTCTTTTCAAGCTTGATCTAACCATGTTGGGTTCATTTTCAAATTTTTCTATTTGATGAGCTATTTTTCTTTTCAAATTATCTGATTTTTTATGTGCTAACCATTGAAGGGCTAACAAGTTGTGCTTGTAGGTGCTCTCATTGCTTGAAATGTTTTTCCAAAAGAATGCATGTCAAAGCTTGAAATGCACAAGGGCTAATAACAGTTTTTGTAAGGCTGCCCAAAGCATAAAAACAAATCAAGTGCTTGTTTAATTGCTTTCATATTAAGTTTTGCATATACTAGTTGTTTCATTTCATAGGCACTTAATATCTTGTTGTAGGAGTCTTTTGGTGGTAGGAAATTATGCTCTTCATCCTTGTGGTGAACCAGAAATCCTGACCCACTTTTAGACTTTGAAAATAAGAGGGTAATTGAACTCTTTGTTTGGTGTTTTTGGGGGAGATTCTTGAGCTAGGAGATTATGATCTTCACCCTTGAGGTGAACTAGAAATCCTAACACTCAAAAGTCAATCCACTCTTTTTTTAGCATTAGGATCCTTTAGCGGGCCTGCTCTTGAGCAATCAAGAGGAATGACCCAAGTGGGGACAAGCTAATACCGAGCTATTCCAACCCACTATAATCTCAAGGCTATCAAGGACACAAAACCTTGGTAGACGTAGTTCTTGTCTTCGCTTGATGTGAGTACTTGTGGGATTGTGACCATGAGGAAAGTGTTGAGCAAGAATGCTTAAGGTACTCTTGTGGCCACGAGGTCCTAGTCCTTTTTGAGGAGCAAGAGGGGTAATACGAATGGAAGCCCTTACTAAGAACCATAGGTAGATGCCACCCTATTTTTTCACTTAGCTTCTTGGTGCAAGGATTGATCCAAGTGGAATAACCCAGATCACCCCAAGATTACTCACCATCTGTGTTCCTTTGGTTGTGTCATTGAAACCTCCATGACAAAGCCAACATCTATTGTGGGCAACCACTTTGTGTGAGGCAATGGAACATCAAGTGTGGGCCAAGTTTCTAAGTATTGAGCCTTTGTCCTTTTAGGCTAGCAAGTGCTTGAACTATTCACATTTTTATATACCCGTGCAAACGTTCTTGAACATACAAACATCACGATAATGCTCGTAGATTTTCAATTTTGATATCACAACTGTTTGTCTTGGCAAGGTTGCTTTTGTCCTTATTTCAAGTGTTTTATGACATGTTTGACTCATACTATTTGCAAACCTATCAATTTATTGTTGTCATTGAGATTGAAATCAAAAAATCAACCCTCAAACTAAAAATTTTGAACAAACGGTCCCAAAAACTAAGATTTTGCACCTCACTAGTCAAAGAGTCACGCAACACTGAACAGTGTCACACCCTATTCTGAGAAATAGCGCATGATAGTTTGTCCCTACACAACTGTTTCCCTGCTCACTTGGAAAGTGTCGCACTGTTACCATGGAAAGTGTCACCCTGTGTAGTGAGACGTGTTGCCTGGTCTTAAAGTGTCACCCTGTCTACTTGGAAAGTGTTGCCCTGAGTTATTCTGTTGTCCTGCTACTTTTTCAATTCAGAGCTATTATACTTTCATTTTAACTTTCTATAGAGTGTCTTTTTCTATTCTTATCTAAAGCTGGTTTGTTACCTACATGCTTAGGATTGTTCTAGACTGAACCAAATGAGCTAAAACTATTGGATTTGAGCCTATCGAATGTCACTTTTGATCACTTGTCAAAACACGGTTACCTATCTAGCTACTTGCTAATCAAGCTTCTTGCTCACATCTAGGCTTGTGTCAATTGACTATTGTAAGTTCTTGAGCACTTTGACTAGCCATCTCTATTGTTCTATCTCGACAAGTGATCATCATTGGCTTTTTCTTATCTCAACATCTAAGAAACTTTGTCTCATTCTATTAGTCAACCAACAACTCTTTTCATGCCGGTTACAACTTGGTCTCAATTTGACTAGGATAATCATCCTTCATTCAATTACACATGGTTACCTTCTCCAACTAGATGCTCACAAGCACCCACTCATAATGACAGTTCTAGTTCTAAGGATTCTAAGGCTACCCCATGGTACAAAGGAGGCTTCCTCTTTTCTACGTTCAAAACCCCCAAAAACATAGACAGTGTCTCACTTACTATGAATGAACAAGAGAGATATCATCGTATGCAAGAACACTTTAAGCAAAGAGATAAACAAGCACTCTTGGATAGAGAGTATAGTAAAAGCTTAATGGAAGCTGCTAGGCGCATGACTTCAAGGGAAATGTCCCATGAACAACCTAGGAGTAGTAGCTATGAAAATAGACCTTTCTTTGGCACCAATGGCAACAACGGTAACAACACACCAACAAGGTCTCCTCCGAGATGAACTTTTGTTGTACCTTATTCACCTCCTAGACCACCTCCCTCTCACCATGAGGAAGAGGTTGTTGATGAGATTTCTAGTGAGGATCTTATTGCATTTGAACAAGATGAGGACTCCCAATGAAAGATGCTTAAGCTTTTAGAGCACAATGGCGACCAATATTTCCAATATATGACTTCTAGAGGATACAAGCTTCCTCCCAGCTATGATATCAGAAAAATTGTCCAACAAAGAGTACCAACTGAATTGGAAGTCCTTCAGGAAGAACTACATCGGACAAATCAACACCTTACCCAAATGGCAATAGAAAGAGAGCCTCCAAAGGTCTCTTTTGTAGAATCAATTTGTGCTCTTCCTTTTGATAAAAGTCTATACATGGTCCCATTTCCTAGGGATATTGAGGTTCCTAAGTATGACAAGTATGATGGAAATGGTGATCCCCATGACCATGTGCATCACTTTTACGCTCTTAGCATGGAATTTCTTCATGAAGACACATTTTTTCTACAATTATTCACTCAAAGCTTAAGAGGACAAGCTTTAGAATGGTTTGCAAAGTTGACACCTCCTTTGAAGACTTTTGATGAGTTGGCTATGTGCTTCACACAACACTATTCATACAATATCCAACAGCCTATCACCATGATAGATCTTGGTGCTTTGAGACAAAACCAAGGAGAGTTATTTGCTACTTATTTGCAACATTGGAGGTCATTGTATTCTCGATATCCTCATCAGCTACCCGAGAGAGAAAAGATTGACATTTTCAATGACATGGTTGAAAGTGCATATCAGATTGAGGATGTGGCCATTAGAAAGGAAGATATCATTATAAATAAAGATACTAGAGGCAATGGCAAAGACAAGAGCAAACCTTGGAATAGAAACAAGTATGTTGTTAATGATGGGGTTGTAGATGTCCCTAAAGCTACAGAGCCTACTTTCAACCTCTCTAATGCCATCTACATAGCAAAACAACAAGAAGCTACCAATGCTCAAAATGCTCCTAAGCCTCATAATGCAGATAAGCCAAAGAAGCAATTCCGATGATGGGTCTATACCCCATTGGCTAAACCATATGATGTGATTCTTAAGACTTTGGTTACCAATAATTATCTTACACTTCCTGAGAAAACTCATCCCTATGATCCACCAGTTAAGCCTGATTGGTGGAGAGAAGATCATTACTACCACTATCACAAAAACAAGGGACATAAGACTAACAATTGTTTCATGCTTAAAGATGCTATACAAGATCTCATTGATGAAAACATAATTCTCATAGATGGCTTAGTTAAAAATTCTGATCACACAACTTTCAAAGATCATCTACCTAAGTATGACAAAGGTGATACCTCTGAAGCACATAAGAAGAATCATGATGCTAAGATCAACTATACATATACTTTTGATTCACCTGTGATCAACATGGTAGAGCCTGTTGAGAGTGTTCTTATGATGAGACCTCAAGATGATAATATAGCCAATCATGGTATGCCAAAGTTGGTCTTGCAACCATGTGGTAGTTCATCTTCCCGAAGTGAGACACTGAATGATATTACTAGGGAGCAAGCTAAACTAGTCCTTAAAGCTGCCCCTGATCCTAAACAAGCCTCATCTTCCAAACCAGTATTTCCTTTAGCTTTTTCTAACTATGATCTTGTCCATCAGTTGCAATGGACACCCGCACAAATATCTATTTTTGAGTTTCTTGAGCTATCCTCTTTGCACAAAGAGATCCTTGAAAAGGCTTTGCATACAGCTAATATCCCTAATGACATTGACCCAGATAGGTTCCAGGCTATGGTCAACCACATCTCATCACCTCATTATCTATCCTTTTCTACAGAAGATGACATATCTATTAGTCACCCTCACAATCTTGCCTTACATATTGAAGTTATGGTCTACCATACCTGAGTCCGCCGAGTCCTGATAGATAATGGTGCAGGGTTAAACATTATTTCTTTCAATGTGGTGCAACAGTTGGGTTTATCAAAATTTGTTGTAGATCCTAAATGGAAAATCACTATAAAAGCATATGATGAAGTTGAAAGATCTTCCAAAGGTCTTGTCACGCTACCTGTTCGAGGGGGCCCTATCACAAAAGATATCATGTTCCAAGTATTGGACATCCCACTTGCTTATAACATTCTTTTGGGTCATCCTTGGATCCATGACATGCAAGTTGTGCCTTCTACATACCATCAATGTGTCAAATTCCCACATAACAGAGTTGAAATTGTCATTCCAGGGGATCATTCTATTGCTATTAATGCTCTTGCTGCTACTGAAACATTTGTTCCTCATAACAAACCTTCTAATGATCCTACTACATCCCTGGTTGCTGCTGAGAAAACATTTAAGATGATGAGCCTTGGTATGGGTGAATACACACTGGATTACCTTGTTGTTATGCCTACTTCTCCTAGATCATATGGGAGACCTTCTGATAAGATGAAGCCTTCTACTTTTTCCATGACAATTTTTGGTAATTTTTTTCAAGCGTCTGTACCCCTAAAGGTAGAAAGAGAAGAACAAGCCATTAGAGAATGAATCTAAAGAGGTGAAGAAGATAATACCACTATTGCTACTCCTATTTCTCCTAAGCACTATGGTAAAGGCTATAAATTTTTGCAGAAAATGGGCTATCAAGGTCATGGACCTATAAATGATAATGGGCATGCCCTAGTCGAGCCTTTGAGTCATACTAATGGCTGACCCTCTAAGATTACAATAGGTCTAGGATATGGTGCTGATGATGACCTCCCTACATGTTCTAGAAATGCTCCCATGATTAGTGATTCAGACACAGATACAGATGAGTCACCACTACACACTATGGCTCAAATAGGAGATGATCTTCCTTCTACTTCACTCCTTTGGGGAGAAGAATGCATACCTACCCATGATTCAATTGAAGCTTCTATGTCTAGCAATAATGAATTTGATCTCTAAGCTAGACAACAAAGAAATATTTTTTGGTTAATGCAAAGAGGAGATCTCACAAATAATGACGTTGAAGCCTCTACTTCTAAAGGTCCTAAACCTTCTTGGTGCAAGCATCCCAGTAGAAGCATAACAACAAATTAAAATGAATATGAATGGGATACTCTCTCATGGATCTTCCACAGTGGATGTGGTTCATACTTATGGTGACCAGTCTGACGTAGTTGATGAGTCTCACGTAGGGTCTGATGAGTTTAATCCATGTATTACTTTAGTGGACCACGCTGGTCCTTCTATGACAAGTCTAGATCTTAACACTTTTGGAGCTTACCCTATAGGCTCAACCTCTCTTGTCACCAGAGATGACATCCCTCGCATAAATGCTATTGAACCAGTCACTTCATTTTATCTCACAAAATCAGATCTCATAGCTTGGTCCACCTAGGATCAACATGCCATTGAACCTGTTACTGGACCAGCAACAAAAAGGACTGAATCAAAAATCAAGTAGCTCAATCATCAAATCAAAAGAAAAGAGCAATGGTCAGATGGTGAAAACCACATTGTGGTGGTATCTGAACCTAAAAAAAGTAAAAATAAAGACCTGCTCAAAAATGATGATTATCAAATAAAAGATGACAAGTTGATTCTTTACAAGCACATGGTGAACTTATCTGAAAATAAAGTTGCTAATGTCATGGTTACTTTGACATCCATTTTACAATTGAAAAAGCATAAATCATGCTTTAAGTTCCTAGTGGAAGAATTACACTATCTTGCTCATAGTCCTTACACTGCCATCATATTTTCCTATCTCCAAGATCATGTTATTCCTGAAAATCTAACATGCAATATGAAGTGCCATCTCATCCATCATGCCTCACACTTTACCTTCATCTCTGGTGACTTGTATAGGAAGGGTCTAGATGGAACTCTCCTTAAGTGTCTAGAAATAGAAGAGTTCGATAAAGTGCTAGCTGAAGTCCACGACGGTATATGTAGATCACACTTTAATGATCCCATGCTAGCTTGGAAATTTCTTAGGGTTGGTTCCTATTGGTTAGGACCTTGTATTATCACAATAGCATTTGGGTCCAGTGCCTCTAAGTTATCTACATCAGAGGAAGCAAAGCTTACCAAGCCTATCAATGTTCTACAATTGCAGAAGTTCTATGCTTAAGGTCCTTGAGCTCTTTGTATATATCTTATTAATCTTGAAAAAATTACAAAAAAAAAAAAATTCATATATGATGCTGAAAAAATCCTAAAAAGTAGATAAAGTCCTGGAAAAAAATAAAAATAAAAATTCATATATGATGCTGAAAAAATCCTAAAAAGCATATAAAGTCCTAAAAAAAAAAAAATGAAAAAAGTGCCTTGGTGAAAACCTGGAAACAGGTGCCTTGGTAGCAAAAATACAAAAAAATTTAAAAAAGTACTGAAAAAATCTATCAAGTGGTGAAAACCTGGAAACAGGCATTGCTTGAGACCCCTTGCACCTATATCTATCAGCCTTGTGTGGTGCTCTTTCGCTCCACTTCTCGCTTTGCCTCTCCTAGCCTAGAATTGACTCTTGTCTTAGTCTTGGGGGCATACGTTGTTCTAGCTTATCTTGGGTCTCTTTGTGCATTCAAGTTTCTTGGGCCACTTGGTTCCAATAGTGTTTTTCAACACCACCCCAATTATGTTTTTCAACACTTTCATAGAGTCAAGTGTTTCTCAACACTTATCAGATATTCTATCCGCAGTCCCGAATGATGCAATATTTCTCACTAGTAGTTGCGATACTCAAAGTTTGACTCTATGACCTACACACACGCACTTAAACACTTGACTTGCTGAAATTTTCTTGACTTTATTTATTTGTGTGTTGTCTATGATGATTTCTTTGCTGAGTGTTCTCTCCCTAATAGTTTTTGATGATGCCGAGCTAGAAGATTGGGGCATGAGGACATGTTTTATTTGCTTTCTTCTTGTGGGTATATTTTGTTGATCCTAACTGTCATGAGCATTTATGCTTGTTCCACTTGACTCTAGGACTTACAAGGTATCATCCTTGACTATTTTTCACAACTGCATACTTATAGTCATCTTGACTTTCCTTGTGTCTCGATGTGAGTATAATCTTGCCATATTAAACTTAGGCAATCTCACTGCACTAGTCATCTTGACCTACATGTCTTTGGTGCCTAGGTGAGATTCCCACATATTTATCTGATACAGATCATATTCAGATCCACATAGTTATACTAGTGTGTATTGTATGATCTTGCGACACTACCAACAACGCTCGATGATGATTATTAGAGACTAATGGCTTTGTAACCTTGCAAGTAAACCACTTTTCATAGTACCTTGAATTTTTAGGTTCATGTTAGTTAGCTTTGCATCTTGCATATGGAGAGAGCTCTCCTTTCATCTTTCGTGGACTTATTAGTCAAACTGCGCTCACCTTTCACTTCTTCCCGATCATGTCTTTCATTTCTTATCTTTCATATCACATCATCTTCTCTTCATTTTGGGATCAAAACCAAAATATGAGTTCACCTTGATCATCCAAATCACATTTTCTCCTTCTTCTGCACAGTTAGCTGACCTTTTGAGGCCTAATCCTTCAATCTCCATTGGGGCATCTTCTTTTCTTCATCTCCATCTCTCTCATCCTTCTAGTCTTTGATTCATTTCATTCATCTCCCTCTGAAGTCTTGACTAGGGCATATCTTCACTGCTTGATGGTTATTCTATTATCTTTCATCTTCGATTATGATTTCTAGTGATTTGATCATATTGCTCTTGCTTCTGCATTCCCTCTACCTGATTTCAATTTCGATCCCGAGGGGGCAAACACATCATATCCTATTGGCTATTCTTGAGAGCATATGCTTGACCATTCCATTTATTTGATCGATCTATCTTTGTGCTTAACATGTTAGTTCTCATCTCGAGTTCTGATACTGTCCATCTCTTTCCTAAGTGCTCAATATTGTCGCTACCAGGCTGATCATGCAGGATTTGCTATTTCTCTACACTTCATTCTTTGGAGTCAGACCGCTATATATTGCTTTCTCAGCTGATCTATTCTTTGATGTAATGTGTTCCTAGATCGATCACACATTAGTCAAAGAGGGGAAAATGTAATCATCTAAAAATGGTCATCTAGACTATTAGCCCCTTTCTAGCCTTATTTGCTAAAATCGTCAATTGCTTATTCTTGATCAAATCCTAGTTCTATCATTTATTCGATTATTTTCTATGGGCTAACCATTTTATCCTAAAGTCTTTATTTAATTAAAAGGAGTTTCCTCCTCTTTTATTAAATAAAAATCCCCCCACTTTTCCTCTTATCCTAAGTTGCACAAATAAAGCATTATTCTTATTTTATAAAAAGGGAAAAAGCACTTTTTGTCTCATATGGGCACAAAAATCAACTCTTATTTTCTCATTGGAGGATACTTGTGCACATGGATTGCTCCTCTTTGATGCTCCATCGTTGATTAAATCTTTTGCCTCTTAATCTCCATGGTCCATTCTTTCTCATTTCTTATAAAAGGAGAGCTCTCTTCTTCATTCTAGATCCCCAACTTTTTATACTAATGTTATGTTGTAGGTTTTCTAGGTCACTTTGGAGCTTTTGAAGATTTGGAGCATTCTTGGAGATCTTATTACATTTAGCCCTCATTCCTTTCATTCTTAGCTTAGCTTCATGTTTATGCTTTCTTAGATTAGTTTCCTTTCAAGCTCTAGCTTAGATCCCACATAGTCTAAATAGGAAGGATTTGTAACACTTGCTCTTTCTTTTCATAGCTTAGTTGCATTGTTCTTTCCTTTCATAGCATAGCTTGCATTTCCATTTCTAGCATAGCTGCATTGCATTTGCATTTCCATTTGATTCTTGGGGATATTGGCATTCTTGCCCTTGTCTTCATTTGAATCTCCCATTGCATGGTTTACTAGCAAGGTTATTGGCTTAATAGCTCTAGCTGAGAGCACTCTTAAAAACCCTTGCACTCCATGCCTAGGGAGCTCTAATAGATTTCTCAAGGTTTCCAATCCATGGATTCTCTTGGAAGAAATGATTTAGAGAAGTGCACTATTTAGTGTGTACAGATGGATGGCTTACACTAGTCTATTTCTTCCTTTTAGACATCCTTCTATACTCAGGAGGTGGTGTGGACTCCAAATCAACTGCATCTTTGGGTGCAGGAGTGTTCTCTTCTATCTTTTTTTGCTTCTTCTTAGGATCATTAGACTTCTCTATTTTCACTTCTAAAGAGGGTGTGCTCTCAAGTTGCATTACAATATTGGCTTCCCTTGCCTTATCTAAGTCAAATTGAGTGACACCATCAATCTTTAGTATCTCAGAGGTGATTTTAGATGCTTTCCTCTTGGTCGTAGCACTATACAAGGCTGCATCTACTTGTCTTGTCTTTTCCTCCTAAGTGCCCCATCTTGGCTCATTAGGATCCTTGGGCGCTAAGATTAGAACTTGTGCATATGCTTCTAGAATATGTTCTTCCACTTCATAACCAAGTGAATGGATCTACTTAGTCCTAGGCTCTACAAATTCCATGCATGTTATATCAGTTTCAACCATGAAACAAATGGTATCCTTGTACTTCTATAATATTCTCTCAAATATCCTAAACCTTCTCTACATTTTTATTCTGAATGTCTTTATTTCTAAGTCCATGTATTCCTTCAAGGTACTCTCTAATGATTCCTTGAATGATATTTGAGGCATTGTGGGTAGACTCTTGTCAAGGTATAGATCAGAGACTTTATCGACTATATGAAAGTACATATATATGATAAGTGACCCAAACTTGAATATCTTACTCTTATCATGCTTGATAGCCTTTATGTTATCCATCAAATGTGCGTGCAAGGTCTCACACAAATTGAAGTCTCCATTTTCTTTCACAATTCTAATGGCTACTAAAATAGTGGTTGCGGACATACTATTTACCCTATTTGCATGTTGAAACTTCTAACCCAGTATCATAGACATTAGTTTGATATCCTTCTCTTCAATCAACTCAATGGTCATGTTGCACTTATCACTACATGACTTACAAGCTTGTTCTACCAATTTTCTGACATCCTTACCAACAGGAAGAATGGCTCCTGCCTTAGATAATCCTATCATCTCATTAATGAGATCTGAAGTGATGTGAACTAGAACATCTCCTATCCAAAATAGGTCATCATGAATTTTTCTCAATAAGATCTTAATCCATTCAAATTCATAGAATTCATATGTTGTTGCATACTCAATGATTGGAAGATTTTCAAGATGCACGAACTCATCCATGAATTTCTTGTCAGGTTTCATCATTGTCTCTAAGTGAAACCTTATTCTACCTAATCCTACTAGTTCCTTATTGCAATAAATGTATGTGTGTATGTCTACTACATGCATAACTCCCATCAAAGTCCTACAGAATGCTCCTTGTAGGTCATCTAGGACTGAATTGAAAGGGTGCTTCTAAAAAATGTATCTCTTCCTTTCAGCAACATCAAAAACAATTGGAGTAGCCATAACTTACTTGGTTATTTTCTTCAATAAAGTTTCCAAGGGTTTGTGAACCGTTGCGTTCGAATCAAGGGTTTCACAACCAACTTCCAAAGTTCTTTGCTGATAAACTAACTGCAATATTTCAACCTTAACTGCTTGATATTGTGTGCTCTCCAAAGGCTTGAATTCGAATGTAAATGTATGGATAAAGAATCTTTAGTGACTATAAAAACAAATTTCCTCCATTAATGCTTGCCGCCATAATACATAATGTAACAGTGAATTTCAATCTCTATCTCTGCTAACACTTAGGTTGTGTACTCTTGCATATAACATCCACTAGTATCCAAACATCTAAAACCAAAGGTGCATACTTTGAAGGTGAGTATACCAGCCGTGCAGGGATCTAGAGCTAATCTAGCTCCCCCTATGACCATGAAGGTCATTTAACCATAAATAGGAGGTGTGTCCATTGTGGATGCATCCTCAACTATTTCACCAACATTATCTATCTTTTCTTCCTTCCAAATCATGCTCGCACCTTTTGTAGCTTTCACAAACATGACTTCTCCTGATTTGTCCAATATTGACTCTTGAGTCTCATTAGGTATTTCATGTCTTTGCGCTTGTGATCTACAAAACTTTGAGATGTGCCTAGCCTTTCTACAACAGTGACAAATAACTGGAGGCCTTATATTCCTCGATGCATTGATGTGAGTTACCATTCTGCACTATCTAGCTATGTGTCCATTGTAATTAGATATTTGACATGTAATGTTTAGAGAACCTCTAACATTTTGTTGTGGTTGATTTCTCTAATTATGTTGATTCTAATTTGTTCTACAATTCATAGCTTTGTGACCAAATTTATTGCATGAATAATAGTAACCTTTGAAAGGTCTTACCTCTTTACAATCTCTTGCTATGTGTCCATGCTTCTTATAGGAATAACAAGTTTTTTTTACTATCTTGCATTCATCTACAGATGATTCTATTTTAGCTTCAGTATGATCTTCACTCTTCTTGGCTTCTATAGATTCTTCTGGTGCTTTCATTCTTCCTCACATAGCATCAATTTAAATTTGGGCTTCATTGTATCTGATACCAGTGGTATCTCCTTTTAGCTTCTGAGCATACAACTGTGACTCTATTAGATCCTTTCTTGTGTGCAGCTTGTCAATATGATTCTTTTCTTTAGTCAATTCAGATTCCATCTACTTCTTGATGTTCTCTAACTCCAAGATTTTCATGTTTTCTTTCCTTAGTTCTTCATCCAACTGCTTATTTTGTTTAACATGTTCTTCATAGGCTTCTTGATTATTGATCAAATTATCATCCAATTCCTCAATTTGCTCTCCTTTAGAGACATGTTTTCTTCATTTATCTTTTTGACCATTTTTCCCAAATCAAATGTTGAACAATCCTTCAAGTCTTTTCTCAATTTTTTGATGACTACTTGTGAGCCATTGAACTTAAACTTATCTTCAAAGGACCAAAGCTTTGATACCAATTGTTAGGAATGGGAACGCTGAGAGGGGGGGTGAATCAGTGTTTTATATAATTACTTTCTGATACTTGAAACTTAACTCAATGACTTAATTGTTGAACTAAATATGTAAAGTAAACAACCATAACACATAAAATGAGATATGATTATAGGGAAACTTGGGTAAAGGAAAAACCCCAGTGGGAATTAATACCCACTAATAATTATACTTGTGTATTATGAACCTGTTAATGTTCCTTAGCCCTGTTAGGAGTTGTCATTACAATGCATTAGTACAATGACTTGGTCAAGGGTCAGACCCTATTAGGATTATTCAGTAACAAACCATGTTAGGGGTGGTTGGCTCACTTCCAGAGCTCACTACTCAATATAGAAGGCTACAACCTCCTGGATATCAGATACACACTATATCTGCAAATGGTGAATTGTTGCTATGACACTACTTTTCTGATCAGTTCCTTTTGTGCGTGAATGCTTTAGCCTCTTGTAAAGCTCTATGTCATATTGACTTCTCTTCACATACTTCTTCTCATCTTCTCTCAATTCTATATCTCATACAATACTCAAATATAAAGGCACATGTCTTATTTATATGCGCAAAGAAAACTATTCACTAAGTTGGCCTATAACTAATTACATACAACGCTTCCAAATGAATAGGCTCAAGCGTGTTTACATACAATGAGATTTACATGTTTAAAACACATATACAATAGGCACATATCCTTTACAAAAAAAATTACAACCTCTAATCAAAATACTTCCTGTCAGATGCATACTCTATTTTGCTCTGTCGCTCACTATCTGTGTCACTTCAACTCGTATCTTCATCATATTAACTCATCTGATCATGTGCTTTTAGAATTAGCATGATTACATGCTCACAAGCTTATCTTTAAGGGCACATACCAAAACATGGTCATACATACGTGTGTTGATGCTTTGGTCCTCTAGTGCTTCACTGACTGTCTTGTCTTCCATACTTGTAATGCCCTGCTAGGGAACCCAAGAGAACTTAACCTAAACATGCTACTAAGTTTGCATAAATATTTTTTTTTTAAAAGTGTTAACATTCAACAACATCAAAATCTTATAATGCGGAAGCAATATAATGAAATGAACAACTCACATAGGTTACAACTCTCAAGGATTCCATGATGAAGATTACATGAATATTAATTAATTAATTTAGATTAGATATAATTACAAAACTCCTATAAATAAATAAAAGACAAATGCAACATCACATATAAGATAAGATAAATACAACTGGTACCATCAGGTAACCATAATAACCTACATCCACTGCACATGTCGCAGGGTATGTAATACAATAATCCAAGGTAAAATACAACATGATATCTCTAAACAACTGATACAAGATCACATAGAAGAAGAAGAATAAGAACACTACTCCAACAATGAAGATCAAGAAGAATCAACTACTACAGGGATCATCCAGTACTGGTACATGAACATCAAAATCTCAAATGGTAAAAGAATCACTACCACCCGACCTCGTGAACCTAAATGGTCCACTCCCACCATGCTGAGGAGATAACAATAGATCCCACTCGAATAAAAAACAACAACATAACAAACTAAGGAAGAGATCCTAAAAGCTTCTAACTTAAAAGGTACAACATACACAACCAGAGGCAACCAACATATGTAGGAAACTTAAGATGCATAAAGGAAGTGTCATCACATGAGCCAACTCTAAGGTTATCCTGGTAGTCCCTTCAGACCCCGGCACCCTAGTAACTCCATGTGGTATCAGTACCCCTCTTGTAGACAAGGTACTAACTATGCCATATCCAGTCCATATAGGTGGAAAGCATCTTCCCACTCCCATCCTAGTCAACACTCAATTAGGAACTCAAGCATGGGTGAGGCACATAATATCTTATTAGGTTCATTTTAAATTATCAATGTCATTAATTATCACTTATTAAGCTACTTGTAATAGGATATCCTGGCAGCCACTTTCGGGCTCCAGCACCAATTACAAGCCACTTCCTACTATACACTTAGATAACCTACCCTAGGGTTTCACAAGATCAAGTATAACTCTGAGTTAACACAACTCATAAATCTCAATAACTAGCTCCAACATGCAAGACCAGAAATCACCATAAAATAATCCCACATAGGGTTAGAACAACTCAATCAACCCAATAGAGTATGCAAGGAAACAAATGCTAGATAAAACACCAAATCCTACCTCTGGAACTACATTCCCACTGGTTGACAATAAACCCCCTCAAAACCACCACAAAGGGTAATAAAAGACTAAACATGATTTAATTAAAATAGACTAATTACATCCATATTTGACTCAAATTAAAATGATGTCATCACGAAGAAACACTTAACTAATCCAAAAAACCAAATTCACATAACACTCATTTGCATGGCTAAACACCCACATTAAAACTTAACACAAAATTAATTTCTTTTATACAAAATTAGTCCTATATTTTATAGCTAATACTCATGCAAAAATCATTAACATCTAATTACTCCATGCAAGATAATTAGATGTAGAAATAATTTGTAAATAAAATACGTCCAACAAAAATCTTTCAAAATAAAAACTTCAAACACTTACAAGAAAACATGATTCCCTTAAAGAAATCCAGTTAATTATAAAACATAACTAGTTCAACTATATTGCATGTATTTATAACCATGCAAATAAACATATATAATTATAAATTTTAGTTGACTAAAACAATCATCTTGTTGACTAAAGTCTATTTGACTACAAAAGCATTCATATAAATGTCTCACACATAACTATCTATTTTAAATAAAATCTCATGCATGTATACTTTTTAAATAAGTATTTAACTAAAATCTCCATGTATAGCAAAACACCATGCATTTAATAATAAAATAATGTTATTAATTTTCTAAAAACAAATAGAAACATTAATATCAAAACCCGCATGTAAAAAAAAAATCAATTAATATTTATTTATTAATTATTATTTTTTTTAACAATTATAAATCCAAAATTTAATAATTAAATTTTTTTTTAAAATTAATTTTTAAATCCAAAAATTAATAAATAATAATATCAACAAATAAATAAATAATAATATCAATAAATTCAAATAACAAAAATCCTTCTTTTCTTTAAAAATCACATATATATTCTCTCAATTGATTCCTTTAATGAAAAACTAGGATAATAGTCAATTAACAAAGAAAACCCAATTACCACAATTTAGCCAGATTTACACAACTTCAAACTCTAATGAAATTTATTTTAAAATTTAACATAATTGAATGTATGCAGTAAGGATTTCCATAAATTCCAACTCCAGAATAGAAAGAAAGAGAAATACATAGGCAAAGATCCAGACATGCACACAACCAGGCATGAAGAAGACAATCTTTCTGAAATTCACAAAATAACATACTCATAAGAAAAATCAAACCCTACCTCAAAACTGAAGGAAATATTCGAACGAAAATCAAATTTGAAGATAAAAACCCAAAACCTCCAAGCTTTCCAAAATTGAATTCTCCACAAAAATCATTTATTCTGCCTGCTAAAAGTTCCTCCACCTGTTTCCTCAAAATCCAATCCTTGCCAAAAATCTCTCCAAAACCTATCTCTCATAATTATGGCCAAATCTCTTACATGTAGGAATTCTCATTCCACATGTTGGGGTTTGGAACTCCACTCTCTAAAAAGCTTGCATGAATTTAGACTTTGATTTGTAGTTCAATTTTAGTTGAACTCAAGTTTATTTTTACTATGCTTTTGTTGAAAATACTTTAACCCAAAATTAACTAATACATTTAATTTAATTTAAATGATTACTGATTGTGCAACTTTAATTCATTCAATAAATTAAAAATAAAACATTTACTCTAAAATAATTTCCACATGCTCAATTAATATTCAAATTAGTAAATACATTTCAATTGAACATAGGTTAAATTTACGATTAAATATTTCTAAGGTGAAGATATTTAATTAATTCTCATTAATTAAATATTTCAACCACACTCAACAATTGCATTTAATTAATTTCTAATTAATTAAATAATCTCACATGGCTAAAAATAGAAAATATTTCATTTATTATAAATTGCACTATTTAATCAAATTAAATAATCTAATTATAGAAAACATGTCAAGCACCAAAATTGAAAGCATCGCAAGGACCTAAAGACCCACATTCATACGCAAGGATAGGGTTATAAACTCACATCAACTAAATGAGTTTAGGAAGGGTAGGAATAACAAAATCTTGTCCATTATTTCAGGACAATAATATGGCTTAGGTTAGGATTTGGACCCGTGTTATCTCCCCTCTCTTACCATATGAGATATTGCGATAGGGCATGCTCATCCTGACAATTCAGGGAAGTCGATATGTGGTACCTGCAAACCTGCATACAACACCCACATGTACATACATAATTTATATAACCGACAATGGTAGGGATCGACCGGCCGTGTGGATCTCACAAGCAACTACGACTCCATCTCTCAACCACATCAGACACATCAAACAAAAATATAAAATAAACACATCAACCATACACATGCAAGTATGGGATCAGTAAAATCATAAGCATCAACAATTTCCTAACATATATATAATCATTCTAAAATATTCATAACATTTATAAAATCAAACTAGGGGTGGGGTACTATAATACTTAGCTGATTTCTTATCTTCTCAGTAAGTGCGTTGACTCCAAAACTGTATATGAATTTGTTGCCATAATGACAACACTAAATCATAGTCATATACAATAGTATAGTCAACTTGCCAACAATGAAGTCCAACCATTTGGTTCTATCTAGAGTAATAGGTTATGTACAATCTTTCCAAGCTTTGCCAAAATCAAGATCCTCAAGGTATAAACTCACGAGCTCCTTGAACCCAACAACCTCATTCTGCCTCTTTTTCAACAAAATTTGTCTCTTGTTAAGGGAATCTACAACCCTATTATACTTCTTCTGTTGTGTTTCAAAATAAAATTGTAACTCTACAAAAAACCAACCCATTTCAAATGCCTCTAATTCAACTTCCCTTGGTTGTTCAAATATTACAAAGCTTGATGATCAATAAATAAAACAAACTCTTTTGGAAAAATTTAATGTCTCCACTTCCTTAATGCCTAAACTATAGCATAGAACTCCTGATCATAAACATAATATTTTCTCTTGGCATAATTCAACTTCTTGTTGAAATAAGCAATGGTTTTACCTTCTTGACTCAAAATGGCTCCAATAGCATTACCACTAGCATCACAATCTACTTGAAACACCTTGTTAAAATATGGAAGAGATGAAATAGGTTGTTCTATAACTTTTCTTTTCAAAAATTCAAAACTCGTGCATGCTCTTGTTGTCCACTTAAACTCTCTCCTATCCCCTCACATTGTTTCAGTCAAGGGTCCACATATACTACTAAAAAATTTAATAAACTTTCTATAAAATCTAGACAAACCATGAAAAATTCTTACCTCAGTAGCACTCCTTGGATTAGGCCATTCGAGGATATCTTTCACCTTCTTTGGGTCCATTTTTAGACCTTCTACTGAAACTACAAGTCCCAGATACACTAACTCCTTCACAAAATTGCACTTCTTTAGATTAATAGACAACTTCTCTTCCCTTAAACTCTCAAACACCCTAAAAATATGCATTACATGTTCTTCTAATGTCTTACTAAAGATTAAAATATCATCTAAATAAACATTGACAAAATTACCCAAAAATTCTTTTAGTACTTTGTTCATGATCTGCATGAATGTGCTTAGTGCATTGGTTAACCAAAAAGGCCTAACTAACCACTCATACAAGACCTCCTTTGTCTTTAAGGTTGTCTTCCATTCATCCCCCTTTGAAATCCTTATTTGGTGACATCCACTCTTTAGGTCTATCTTTGTGAAATTCATAACTCTACTCAAAAAATCCATAATATCATCCATCCTCGGCAAGGGAAATTTGTACTTAATAGTGATCTTATAGATATCTCAAAAATCCTTACACATCCTCCATTCTCCATTTTTATTTGGTGCTAATACTATCGATACAACACATGGACTCAAAATCTCTTAGATCAATCCATTCTACAACAACTCCTACACTTGTCTGTATGATGGCTGATCTTTCTCACTAGTTCCAATTCATTAGGTACATTATCAGATACAACATCCTGAAACTCCTCCGGCAAGTCTACAACTTTTGCAGGTATATCTTCTACTTTCTCTTTACCAACTTTTGGAATTAAAGAAAAACACATATGCTCATGTCTCATACCTTCTAAGAACTTCCTTCCATCAACTAAACATATTTTGGCATTACTACATACATTTTCCCCTATTTCCTTCAATGGCTTCATCTTGTTCAGACTCCATCCTTTGTTAAAGAATAAGTATTAGCATGACCATCATGTATAGCACACTTGTTCTAATGAGGACTTGGTATAACTCTTTTGTATACTCCTGCACAAATCATCTTTCTTGTTTCAACCCTTGAATTTTCTTCACCAGATCGAGCTCATAATGAATTATCTCTTCAATTTATCCACCATTTGGTCCCATCTTGTTATTTTCTCCTTTCCTCCTCTATTCCTCTCTAACTGAATCTCCTGCCACCAAATTTTTGCATGACCCATTAGTTTGAATTTCACAAATTTGACCCTATCTGGATCTTTGACATCTTCATACTCAAAAAATTCTTCTAGATCATTGATCAAGTCAATCAATTCCTCTAGGTTAAGATTTCCTAAAAATGTGGAAACTTTAATCTTGGGTCTCTTTCTAATCTTTGAAATGGCCCTCTAAAACCTATCCTCCTCAGGATTTCTAGGTGATTCTGGTACTTCTTGGCCACCTTTTCCTTCTTTGAATTCCTCTTCACTTTCATCTCTAACTACAATATTCATTCCTCTACAAAGCTCCTCTTGGAATTCTTGCATTTATCTCTAAAGGGCTCTAAAACCCTCTTTTGTCACACTTGCAACTCTCCCACCACGATGTTAGAAATGGGGAATACTAATAGGGGGGTGAATCAATATTCTGTAATCTTTTACTTTTGCCCAATTATGGATATAACAGATTATCTTAATACATGCATAACATAGTAAACTAAAGATCATGCATAACAATAAAGCAAATGAACTCATAACACATTATTTGTTCTCGAGGAAACCCTGGCCAAGGGAAAACCCCGGTGGGGATGGTACCCACAAAGATTCACTAATCAAAAGTATCATGTTATGGATGTTGACCCTTTTAGGAGCCTGTTACATGCATATAGTGTCTCAGTCTTGATTAAGAGACTATAGGCCTTGTTAGAAGCTTCAACCCTTCTAAGAGTTGGTAGTACAAAATCTGATTACAAGATGAGCCCACTACCCAAACAAGTAATATGCAATGATTACTGATTACAAAATAGGGCAAGGTACATAACCTTATACTTTCTTGTTTTTCTTACACAACTTCGCATCAATATCTTTTGCTATATACATTTCTTTCTTACAACACTCCTTCGCATTACATGACTCTTACATTTATAAAAGTTATTAAGACTAATAACTTTTACTGTCAACTATAAGCTTAATACAAAATACATATTTACCCAAGGGTTAACATCTAGGATGTCATCCCTTTATATTATTAAGACATTATTTTGATAAACAAAATAATCCCTTAACTCTTTACCAATTCTGTCTTCATATTATGTCCTATCGGCTTAACATTGTCTCTGGTAAAACTACCATAAATTCTTCCATACATATTGTACAGACTTGCACTCTCAGGTGAGTCTTCAATAGTCATCATAGTATCTATTTTCAAGTGCGCAAGCACTGAACTTACTCCAAATGACATTACCAATCAAAACTGTCTCCGGGTACACTAGGAAAATGTTGTATTATACTTAGACAATTTTGCTCTATGCTCTATCATACTTGCTCTCTATCATATGCAGTCTTCATATAGATCATATGTTTCCATAATGACAACATCTAGATATCTAACTCAACCAAATTGCCAACAGACAATTCCTTCGAGGAGGCATTTTTGGCTTCTATCACTCAAACCCACAATCACAATCCTGGTGCAAAATGCCTCACAGTCGTTGATCTATCTATGCACTCAGGAACCATTTCTCTGATGCCACTTGATGAAGGGTACTCCTCTTATTAACACAAACACATGCAACAGAATTGAGAATAACAACAAATTTGAAAGAACAAGAAATGCACATTTTATTATCTCCAATGAAATGAAATTACAATGTTCAGAAATATAACATGCATAGCCACATGAGCATTTTGCATTACAATATTCTACAAGCCAAATCCACCTAATGTATTTTCATAAAAACTTCCCTAGATAACCCTACGAGCCTTCATTATATAGGCAATTTTAACCACCCAAGAAGGTTCTAGAATTTTAACCCTAAATTTTGAGGCTGACCATTCCTAAGATATTATTATTTATTTTTTTTACATTATAATAGGCCCAAACCACTTTTGGAACTCAAAATTTTTTTTTGAAGGAATTTCATTTTCTTCCATTTTAGGTAGTGCAACTTTTAGAGACCATAACTCATTGCCTGTTGACCTAATTGGCTATAATAACCTCATTTTGGAAATAGTGTGAAGTTCTCTACAATACTTAAATCACGTAAGCTTAAGTTAGCTAAATTTTTGACCCTTTTAGGAACATCTAAATCCTTCAAAATGAAGTTCAAAGTTTCTATAATGTACTGCCAATACCAAAAAAATTCAATATCTTCAAAACTAGACTTGATCTTGCAATGAAACTTTACTGCCAGGCTGATATAACCAAAGTGAAGCACCAGGGAAGCAAATAGAACATTTTGAGCTCAAATGAAAAGCTTACTAAAAGTAGTAAATTTCCAAAAATAACAACTCACAAGATAGCCCATATTGAAAAGAAACTAGAAAATATTTTTGGGTTATGCAAGATTTCCCTTACACCCAAGATTCTCTTGCATCATCATGTTACACATTGATCTTATTGTGAGCTCATAATGAATGCATTGATGTACTAAGTGATCCAAACTGAACTAGGAGCATAAAGAATGATGCACATTAAAATGATGCAAACTAATATATCATCATAAAATGATCATGATGTAATATAAACTACCATGGTGCAATATTAACTGTGCAATATGAACTAATCACAAGATGTTACAATCCTTCTCGAACCCATCAACCTAAACTAAATATGATCATAATACTACCATGCCATATTGTTAGTGTGTTTGATAACAAGGACAACAACAAAGGTGAGAGAAATAGGAAGATGCCCCATTAGGCTTATGAATAGACTCAAGTGTTGAATGGGACAATGATCCTTCACTAAATATGTAATGATGAAAATGGAAATGATAAGAAGATGTAATGTAAATGGAAATTTAGGCAAGGCACTGAAATACTAGAAATAATAGATTGATACAAACTAATAGAGAGATAAAATGCACAAAAATAAAAATAAGAGTGTAGATCTGACTTGTGGTTAAAATCTAGGAATAAAATGCAAGATACAAAATTGAAATTATGACCTGTACCTGGTGTTTTTTACTAAGTTTTCCAAGGATATCTCGGTAGTTTCCAATCTTTCCAAATTTCTTTTGATAGCTCGATAATTTATTCTCACACACAAGAATAGGGGGAAGAAGGTTTGATGGAGGGGTTTGCCTCATTCAAAGCCACATTTATGAATCAAGCTTGAAATGAAATGAAATAAGGAAAAATGTGTTGTCATTTAGCAGAGGCTAGATCTAAAAAATGAAGTATATCATACCTTGGCAATGAAAATGATTATTTAAATGTGATCAAATATGTTGATGAAATAGCTTTGACTAAGCACAAAAACCAAAAATAAAATCACCAAAGACAAAACCTCATTGAATAGATGTTTTATTTCACCACAATGTTTGATTGTGGAGAATACAAAGAAGACTTGGAATAAAGTAAATGGATGTTGGTGTAGGAGCACCAAGGGCCCTTTGAGGCCACCATGATCATTTTGGTCAAATAATTGTAATAATGAAATTATGAGGCAATTTCATTTTTTTTAAGGTTAAATAAGGTCATAGTATACATTTGGATCAAGGTTATAAGGCCATTGTGCCATTTTGTAGCCTTTAGGCCAACTAGGCCCTAAATAGGTCAACATTTCTCAACACTACCATAGGTGGTCAAAAGTGATAAAAATGATGTAATTCATTATTTTCATTATTTTATGTCATATTTGACATGTTTTATAGGTCCTAAGTTGATATAAAGTCATTGGGTTGAGAAATGTAAAATTGCAAAAATTGCTCAAAAGTTGTTATGACAACTTTGGCAATTTTGTGTAAAACTTGTCATTATGCTTCCCAAACAACCAACTAATTCAAAATTTATTTGAAATTAGTTGAGGAAGGTTTATAGAGATCATATAAACCCTCTTTGGGTCAAGGGTGAAGGGGGAATGCGATTTGAGAGAATAAAGTTAATGAAATCTTATTTTTGTAACATTATTTCATGTTTCATTGCTAATCAAAGATTAGCATCATATTGATAGTGATTGGTATTGATCTGAAACCCATAGAAACTTAAATAATATTGAATTTACCTCACTTTATATGTATTTTTTAGATCTTATTTCGATAATGGATTTAGATTGAGCCAATTCTTTAAAAATAGTCACAAAACCCTCTTTGTTAAAGGGATTGAAGAAAAATTGAACCATAACTCACATGCCCACAATTAGAAAAATCCAAGATTATGGAGTTTGATAGAACATTTAATTATCTTTCAATTGGTATGGGTATTTGAATTAATCATTTTCTATTGGGAGAAAAATGGTTCCCTAGTGCATCTGTAACATCATCTCTAGAGACTGTGACAACAAAAGAAGATTATTTTGTTAATTGCAAGTACAACTGAAGATTCCAAGTGATGAGAAGTTGTGAGCTATATTTTAATTGACATGAATTCCCATTTTCCTAATTTATCTTCAAAGAATGTGCTTTTTTTATCTCTATTTATAATTTTTTTTCTAAAAAATTAATGAAGGTTACTCCCTTAATACCACAAACACATAACAGAAATAGAGAAACAACAACAATTTGCAAGAGAAGAAAATGGGCTTCTTATTATCTCCACAAATGTGTGTTAATATGATTTAGAGCAACAGAGAGGGGGGGTGAATCAGTTGTTCTTAGGTCCAGATGTATAAAACAAACTTTCAAACTCTTCAACAAATCAGATCCAACAACCAACAGCTACTCAATCATTACTGATTGCATACAGAAACATATAACATTGTAGTCCACTATCCAATAGTATCTAACTTGCAAAACACAAAAATGTTCAAACCAAAACATTCACACAAGTATTAACACCAGGATTTATAGTGGAAATCCAATTAGGGAAAAACCACTTTGTAACATGTTACTATTATTTTCACTCTTCTGAAGTGAGCTCTATGAAAAGCCAACCCTGTCAAAGGTTACAAACACACTGTCAGGTGTGACCCAGTTAAAGGATTTCAACCACTCTGTTAAAAGTGTGCCTTGTTATAGGACTTACATACACTCCATTAGAATGCAACCTTATTCAAAGGATTTATACAAATGATTGTTAGGTCAACCTCTGTTAAAAGGATTTTGACTAATACAATGGTTATAAAGTAACAGTAATATTGATCTAAAAACACACAACTCACTTTGAAAATATTAGATCCAATTCTGTACACATATGCTGGCTTACTGACTGTGAACCTTTTCCATCTCCATCACTAATCTTCTCGGAAATCCCTTCAAGCAATCACAACACTTCTCCTTCAGCATTTTCTACTTAGACATTCAATAACATCAACTCCATCATCATCTACATCTACCTCTCTTCCAATCTTCTCAACTTCATGCTCAGGTTTCCTTAATACTTCCTCAATTAGGTTAATCAACTTTCTCCACTTAATCTTCTCTGTAGATCTTAGGGTTAGGTCAGATTCATTGAATCCTTCCAACTTTATGTTCTTCATTTCTCCTTCTAAAAAAATCTCAAATCTCTTAAAGATTTATAATAAAATATTTTACAGTGCATTAAATGCTTTCATACAATTAATAAATAAAGTCAACATGGTTTACATAATCCAAGAATTTAACTATGTCAACTAGGAATCTGAATTCTTCCTCAAATGTAAATTACTAACGCTTGGTCAATATTTTGTTCAACTCCTAGGTCTTCACTAGAAATCTTGGTCACCACTAAAACTATTTCCTCAGCTAATATTATCTTCCTCTGAAATTAACTGATGTTTGATCAACACTAAAATTACTCGGCATATACTAGCTCAGTTGACACTAACATCACTCAACTTAAACTTGATTTCTTCACTTTTGCTCGGTTAAGCCTACTAGTTTAGTCTTCATTCTTACTAAGATAAACAATACATTATCTCATCATTGTGCCACATAATCAAGTACACATTGAAGTATCAAGATAACTCAACCTTTCCCCTAGGTGTTATGGTTATCATCCTTTCCCTTCCTCTTCACAACATTCAAATAGATATAGTACTTTCTTAAATAGCAACAGTCTTACGAGTTAAGGTTTGACATCAATGACAATACAACAATTGCTTCAATTATAGTTTCCAACAATATCCCTCTTTGGCATTGATGGAAACACCATATGAATAACACATGAATTACCAACCAATCCAAAAAACTTATCTATCCATCAGAAATATTTATAATATCCTTAGCTTCATTCTAATTCAGAATCAATTATCCTTGCATATATTACCATCCACACAGTAACATTCTACTTCCTGAATTTCTCCATCTTACTTGATCTTCCATGAAATTTCACCATGTGTATTCATCTATGATCATCTCCCTCTTTGACAAAAATGCCAAAGCAGCAACTAAAACATACATCCTGCATATGTAGATATCATCTTTTCAATTCAGTAACAGTATTTCTCCCTCTATCATCTTTTCTTATGACTGATTTTCAGCTTTGTTGTTCTTTTCACAACTCTAGGCTACTCCTAAAGTGTGACATGTCTCTACATCAATTTGTTAGATGCTCTTTGTAGCATATTTGATGCAGTGCTCCTAGCTTGTCTAGGTAGCCTCAGTTAGGGGAAGAACCCCTAATTGTCCTCTCAAATATTCATGAGCTTCTTTAGGTAAAGCTTTAGTGAATATGTCTACTAGTTGTTCCTTTGTATTCACATATTCCATTTTGACTTCTTTATCTTGTACCAGTTCCCTCAAGTAATGATACTTGATGGTGATGTGTTTGGTCTTTGTGTGCATTACTGGATTCTTAGATATATTGATATCACTTGTGTTGTCACAAAAGATGACAACTGGTTCAGTGATCTCTTCTTTCATGCCTACCAAAAATTGCTTTATCCAAACCAAGTTTGAATAGTTCACTACTATAGCCACATATTCGACAGCTTCCTCCTGTCACTCGACATGTTCTTCTTGTCTCTCGACATTATTTTCCTGATGCTCAACATTGCTTACCTGAGACTCTACATTAGGTGCAAGTTTTTCACTTGCCTCTCCTTCCTCTATATATACAAAAGATCTATAATCTTCTAGTTCTCTCTTGCTTTCAGCTTCATTTTTCTCTACATACTCATCAACTTTGACATTCACACTTTCTATAATTTTGTTAGTGTTATAGTTCAAACACTTATAAGCTTTACTTTTTGTGGAATAGCCTAGGAATATTCCCTCATCACTTTTAGCATCAAATTTCCCATTCCTATTGTCCTTTAGTATGTAGCACTTGCTTCCAAATATTCTAAAGTACTTTACATTAGGTGCATACCCATGCCATAACTCATAAGGTGTCAGATATGTACCTTTTTTTATCTATACTCGGTTAAGAGTATAAACAACTATACTTACAGCTTCTCTCCAGTACAATTGTGCAACATTATTTTCAATCATTAATGTCCTTACACAATCCATGATAGATTTGTTCCTTCTCTCAACTATACCATTCTGTGGAGGTGTGCTAGGTGCAGACAACTATATTTTGATCCCTCTATCATTGCAAAATAGATTAAATTCATTGGATATAAATTATCCACCTCGGTCAGATCTCAGACACTTCAGGCTCCTTCCTATCTCCTTTTCAACTTTAGCCAAATACCACTTAAAAAATTGAAAAGCATCAGATTTTTCTTTTAAGAACATTACAGTCATCATTCTAGTATAATCATCAACAAACAAGATAAAATATCTAGCACCACAATAGCTTTGTACACCCATAGGTCCACAAAGGTCAATATGAACTAAATCTAAAGCATTCTCAGAAGTAAAAGTCTTTCTCCTAAAACTAGACTTTGTCATCTTACCCAACTAACATTGTTTTCACATTACATTCTCAGGTTTCTTCAATCTAGGTAGTCCTCTCACTTTCTTCTTATTACTAATTTCTACTAGATTATCAAAGTTAACATGACATAGCCACTTATGCCATAACCAAAAATCATCAAGTTGTGCAATCATACATGTCTCTTCAAATAGGTCTAGATAGAACAAATTACCTCTTGTTTATTCTCCACTTCCAATCAATTCACTAGTGGCATCAAATATTTTGGCCTTCTTGTGATGAAATTCCACTCGGTATCCAGTGCTATTAAGTTTTGCAACACTCAGTAGATTATAGTTAAGACCTTCAACCCAATATACATTTTCACAAGTGATTTTATCAGTCAGCTTAATCAATCATTTTCCACTAACAAGACATGGTGCATCATGACCAAATTTCACACTTATACCTTTATAATGCTCTAAGGTATCAAAGTTACTTTTTTCATCAGTCATGTGGTGTGAACAACCACTGTTAATAATCCATTTATCATTCTTGTTCACATAGGAAATCAATGTAGTTTTCTCATCCTCATCAAACTCATCTTTCATTGCAACATAGACTACCTCAATTTAAAAATCATCACTATCAGTGTCAGTCTTTTCTTCAGCAATATAGCAGGATTTCTTACCTTTCCCCTTGTAGTCCTTGTACCTTCAGTAACTTCTATCTTCTCTTTTGTCCTTATGCTTGTTGTCTCTTTCTTCATTCTTATCATCCCTGTTAGGACATCTAGCAGCTATATGACCAACTTGATTACATGAAAAACATATAATAGGGAGTTTACCTTTATACTTTCCTTTTCCCCTTTTTAGTCTTCTAGCCATAAGAGCTTCAAGATCCTCAAGTTCTTCATCAAATGTGTCACTTTAACTTTCACTTTCACTTATGCATCTTTCTTTCTCCTTCTTTGACTTACTCAGAACCATTTGAGACTTAAAAGAAGATTCAACATTAGCAACAGTGAAGTTATCATAGTTAGAAAGCTCAAAAGCAGTAAGCTTACCAACCAAACTTTCCAAAGTAAGTGCATTGTTAGGGTTACATTTAGATTCCTAAATTGCTCAAATTTTGATGGCATAAATAGGACGCAAGGTTCTCAAAACTTTTCCTATTACAGTTTCATCATCTATAGTTCCATTGGCTCCTCTAATAGCATTTACAACTTCTTTTATTCTACCACAACATTGTGCAATATTCTCACCTTCTTGCATTTTTATTTCATCAAATTTACCTCTTAGGCTCTTAGCTTTATTGCTCAATACATTTATGTCACCGCCATAGATGTTTGCAAGAGTGTCCCACATTTTCTTTGCATTTGTGCATTCTTTGATGTCTTCAAATTTTGGATAGCTTAGGACAGATGCAATTTCCAACATTACTTGATTGTGCTCTTGTTTAGCTCCCATCTCCTCGGTAGTTAGAGGTACAACAGGTGTGACATAATCATGCTCAACATAATACTTTGCAGAATCACCTATACCAGCCAAATGCAGCTTCATCAAACTTTTCCATGCAAGGAAGTTCTCCTTATTTATCTTTGGTACCTCCTTCTTATACATCTTGATCATTTGCTTCAAGTACCTTTAAACTTGTTCTTTGTAAGCACCAAAAATGCTCTGATACCAATTGTTAATATTCTTTAGAACAATAGAGAGGGGGGCTGAATCAGTTGTTCTCAGGTCCAGATGTATAAAACAAACTTTCAAACTCTTCAACAAATTAGATCCAACAACCAACAACTACTCGGTCGCTACTGATTGCATAACAGAAACATATAACAATGTAGTCCACTATCCAATAGTATCTAACTTGCAAAACATAGAAATGTTCAAACCAAAACATTCACACAAGTATTAACACCAGGATTTATAGTGGAAACCCAATTAGGGAAAAACCATTTTGTAACATGTTACTATTATTTTCATTCTTCTGAAGTGAGCTCTGTGAAAATCCAACCCTATCAAAGGTTATAAACACACTGTTGGGTGTGACCCGGTTAAAGGATTTCAACCACTCTATTAAAAATGCACCTTGTTATAGGACTTACATACACTCCATTAGAATGCAACCTTGTTCAAAGGACTTATACAAATGATTGTTAGGTCAACCTCTGTTAAAAGTATTTTGACTAATACAATGGTTAGAAAGTAACAGTAATATTGATCTAAAAACACACAACTCACTTTGCAGATATCAGATCCAATTATGTACACATATGTTGGCATACTGACTGTGAACCTTTTCCATCTCCATCACTAATATGCTTGAAAATCCCTTCAAGCAATCACAGCAATTCTCCTTCAGCCTTTTCTTCTTAGACAGTCAATAACATCAACTCCAGCATCATCTACTTCCACCTCTCTTCCACTCTTCTCAACCTCATGCTCAGGTTTCCTTAATGCTTCCTTAATTAGGTTAATCAACTTTTGTCACTTAATCTTCTCTGTAGATCTTAGGTTTAGGTCAGATTCATTGAATCCTTCCAACTTTATGTTCTTCATCTCTCCTTCTAGAAACATCTCAAATCTCTTAAAGATTTACAATCAAACATTTTACATTGCATTAAATTCTTTCATAAAATCAATAAATAAAGTCAACACGGTTTACATAATCCAAGAATTCAACTATGTCAGCTAGGAATCTGAATTCTTCCTCAAATGTAAATTACTGACACTCGGTCAATATTGTGTTCAACTCCTTGGTCTTCACTAGAAAGCTCGGTCACCACTAAAATTGTTTCCTCAGCTAATATTGTCTTCCTCAAAAATTAACTGATGTTTGGTCAACACTGAAATTACTCGGCATATACTAGCTCGATTGACACTAACATCACTCGACTTAAACTTGATTTCTTCACTTTTACTCGGTTAAGCCTACCAGTTTAGTCTTCATTCTTACTAAGATAAACAATACATTATCTCATCATTGTGCCACATAATCAAGTACACATTGAAGTATCAAGATAACTCAACCTTTCCCCTAGGTACTATTGTTATCATCCTTGCCCTTCCTCTTCACAACATTCAAATAGATATAGTACTTTCTTAAATAGAAACTGTCTTACCAGTTAAGGTTTGACATCAATGACAATACAACAATTGCTTCAATTGTAGTTTCCAACAATGTGGCATTACAAATTTCAAAATTACAATATGCAAAGCCACATGGCCATTTCCCCTTACAATATTTTTTAGGACAAAGCCTTGAATTATTACCCAAAATTACTCTGAATTGCTCCGAACTACTCTAGACAACATTACGGGCCTTCCTTGTATAGGCAATTTTCCACCACCCAAGAAGGTTCTAGAAATTTAGCCATTAAAGCTGACTTCCCCTAGAATTATTCATTTTTTCATAATTTTTACAATGGGGTCGACTCAAAATAATTACAAAATATTTTTTTTAGGTAACCAAACTTCTGAAGCCCATAACTTTTTAATTGTAGCTCTGTTTTTCTATTATAACCATTTTTCAGAAATGGCAGGACCTAATCTACAATGCCTTACTCACGCAAGCTCCAATCAGCCAGGGGTCAGTCATGATCCGAAGCCTCTAAGGCCTTCAAAATTGAGCTCAAATATTATGTACCCAAAACCTTAATAACTTCACTGATATAGATGATATGACAATGAAACTGAACTAGTAGGCTGATATGACTAAGATGAACCTCCACCTGTGAAATCAAAACATTCTGAGATCGTATGACCAACTTACTAAAAATAGTAAGTTTCCATAAATAGCAGCTCTGCACAAGATAGCCCTTATTGAAAAGAAACCAGAAATAGTTTTGGGTGATGTAAGATTGCTCTTACACCCAAGATGCTCCTCCATCACAAACAGTCCTAACTATGACAGTAATAATCAAGGTTGATTCCTTTTCATGTTTTGTGATATTTAATGTTTGCAACTTCTAAGGGTTTATCAATTGATTTTCTTGGAATCATTAAGTCCTTATGTTTGTATGGGTTTCTTCTCAAAGTGTGTCTTAATGGTCATCAATGAAAATGATCTTACAAACCTTGTTAGACTTATATTCTATAATGATCAACCACGTCTGATTTTTGGTGTTGTTAAAAACCAAATATAGTATGAGCAGATTCATTTCAAGTAATTCAACATCCTTGATTCCTCCATTTTTCCTCATGGTAAGGGTTGGAATTCTCAAACACAAAGTGGAAGTTGATTGTCATGTGTTTGAGGGTGTACTACTAGGAAGGCTTGTGATTCACCTTTACTTATAAGAATTGAATTCAATCCTATTTGTGCTATGTCAAAAGGGGGTTGTCAAAGATTCTATCATGGCAAGGTGTCCCTTGATGACAAGTTGTGGTGACTATTTACCTATGTTTCATTGAAGGCCTTGTGAAGCCAAAGTGCATATGTTCCCAAGTTCCTTGTAAGAAGGTCATTTGTGTGATTTTTTGTGTTTGAACCTTGAGCCTCTACATCAGATGTGGATCTTCTTTCTTGATAGAAAAATCCTTTTCTTGGCCTCCAATAGGGGAAAGAAGCTAGATCTATGGAAGAAAACATCGTGAATGCTTGAAAATAATGCTTGAAGGATCTTGAACTTGATTTTCTTCCTTGCACTTGATAGCGTGAATTCTTTATTAGTGGAATGTCTTGACAATAGTGGATGTGATAGATAATGAATTTTTTTTTCTACCAAAATGAGAGATATAGTGTTTATATACAACCCACAACATTTTGGGGTTTAAAAATCTAGCAGGATGACCACAGGACTTAATTTCCTACCAAAACTCTGGCATTTGACCCACAATCCTCAAGATAGAATGCCAATGGAATTATATACTTTGGAGAATGAGTCAAATTTTGGGCAAGGTAGCAAGAAAAGAGGGTAGATGTAGGATTTCTATGTACAACTCATTCTAAGGTCAAGGCAAGGAACAAAGGCCACACATAATGATATAGTGCCTTGGCAATGAAGTGAATCATGGGCTTAGCAAAAAAAAAGCACACTTAGAAATAAGGGATAATCTTGATTTTAAGCAAGATTGAAAGGATAGAGGACCCATATTTGAATTTAGATATCCATTAAGTTCCAAATGAAGTCCTTTTATAGAAAAAACACTAATGTGGGCACAAAATAATCCTTAAATTGTATAAATTAGGTTCTTACAATTAAGGATGGTACACCTCCAAATGATTTTTTATTATATAGGAAAAAAGAGGGACTCTAACCCTATTGAGAGTCCCCATAAGCTCCCTAGATTTTTGAAGCATGTACGGTTGTTCCATGGAGCATTGGGTAAGATCAATCACCTCCTTTTTGAGGAAATGTAATCAATCACTTTGTGGCCAAAGGATCTCTTATAAGAATCCATTAAGCCCCTTAGGCTCAAATTAGCATCCATCCTTCCTTCACCAACCTAGATATCTTCCCAAAATCTGATAGTCCTACCAACTCTAAACTGCTACTTCAAAGTACCTTGAATTGTATTCCTACATTTTAAAATATTATTCTAGATCTTGGAACTAGTTGGGATACAAGGGGTACAAAGAGATTTATAGAAACTATCCAAGTTAATATATTTGGACTTCATAAAACTACTCCACTCATCTTTCTCCAAACTCATCTTCCATCCCATCTTAGCAATCAAAGCTTTGTTCAAAATAATAATTTTTCTAATCTGCAATCCTCCAAGATGTTTAGGCTTACAAACCATGTCCCAATTAACTAGAGATAATATTTTCTATTTCTACATTCCATCCCATAAAAAGGATCGTTGGAGTATTCCCAATTTATCTACCATAGTCCTAGAGATTTTGAAACTGAAAAGGAAATAAATAGGGATCCCTTAGAGAGAGACCTTAAGAAGCTGAATCTTCCCAACACTACTAAGAAGCTTACCTTTCGAACCCACCAATTTCATATGCATGATTTCTAGAATGATGTTATAATAGGTCAGGGTGACATCCCTAATAGTAAGGGGAAGGCCTAGACATATGCCAACAAGAGTAGCACTTTGACAACCCAATATATTATTGACTTTAATCTTAAGTTCCTCTTTTTTATTGAAAAAGTAAATGATGTTTTTTCATAATTAATATGCTCAACTAAAACCTTAGTATTATTAGTAATAAAATCCTTTCATTCCCTCACCTCTACACTATAAATTCTACCCAAAAAATTGTATTATTCATAAATTATTGTAAGACTAAGGGGGGAAGGGGGGAAGTAGCTTTCACCCCCTGAATTGTTCCCAAATGAACCATATTGAGGAAATTTATACCAAGAACCTCAAAAATCATAATGAAAAGATATGAGGAGAGGGGATCCCCCTTTTTGATCCCCTTCTCAACACCAAAAAACCCCTAGGGATTCTATTAACAAGGACAAAAAATTTGACAGTTCTCATAAATTCTCTGATCAAGATGATAAATTTTTCATTGAACCCCATTCTAGAAAAAACATTTTAAAGAAAATCCCATTTGACTCTATCATAAGAATTTGAGATATCCAATTTCAAAACCATACATGGTAGTCAACTTTTCTCCATACAATGGATATTTTCATGCGTCAACACAACAACATCCAAGATTTGTCTCTTAGGAATAGTCCCAAGAGATAACTAAGAGGGGGGCGTGAATCAGTTATCTAAAAGTTTTAATTATTTATCCAATTAATTATACTTAAACTTTAAGCATAAACACAATGAAATAGCACTTGAACACAACACCAATATTTTGGTTACGGGGAAACCCAAATAGGTAAAAAACCCAGTGGGAATTAGCACCCACTATAAACTGCACTAGTGTCTTATGATCCTTGTTAGAAGATCTTACAACCCTGTTAGGAGTTGATCTTTACAATGTAATAAGTACAATGACCTGGTCAAAGGTCAGACCCTATTAGGAGTCTTTTATGATTGACCCTATTAGGGGTGAGGATGCACTTTCTGAGAGCTCACTGCTCAAAGGGGTGAAGGCTGCAACCTTCTGAATAACAGATACACACTATATATGGATCTTGGTGAGCTATGAGGTAGACCTTCTTTCTTCATCAATTCTAATGAATAGCACACTCTATCTTCTTTGTCACATAGACCTCATCTTGATGGCACAATACTTCACACTCTCTACTCTGCTCTTATCTCTTATTTTATGTCACACTTATAGTAATCACAAATGACCGGATATAAGTATATTTCCTCCAAATGATATAATCAAGTCGGCCTATTAGAACCACCTTGAAATCATAATAGAGAGACAATAAAACTCTCCAATAACATCTCAGTCAGCTCTACTAAGCACACAACACAAACTGGGACTTGTCCAAATCAATTAGTGTAGAGGCACACTACACACTGTCGGCTCTACCAAAATAACTACTACTTTCTCCTCAAGATAAATTACATCATGCACTCTTAACCAAACATTTTTAACTCTTCTCCAACCATTAATCCAAGCACACATACCAAAATGATAGGCACAACTCTTGTACCAATATAATCTCTATCGGCTCTTCTAGATAAACACAGGAAACTACAACTAGTGAATAGTGACTGCATAACTTCACTTCTACTACACATCAAACTCTACATCCATGAATGTAACAACACTAACATGTCTCCATCAGATATCCAAATGTGCAAGGCTCCATGATAACTGTATAGAAAATTACTCATAGAACATTGTCTTTAACTCTGTCAGGAACACTAGTGATACAAGTTGTTACATAACTGTATGTATTAACAATTAACCTTTGTGTCCATGATATCATACTGATAACATTTCCATGCTCCATATACACAAATCTTACTACATAAGTCTTCCACACATGCTACTTACTATAGGAAATTTGGCTAATGTGGATGCATAGATGTTGTCATTATGGCAACATATGATCTCTATTGAGAGCATAGAATCTGGAATGCAAGTATGGAAAGTTGAAGGAAGAAATTGTCTAAGTATGGATATAGTGATCCTGACAGAGCACCCGATGAAGATTTAGTTGGCGACATCCACTGGAGAAATATTTTTGTTTGTGTAGTTAACTAAAGCTTCTATAGAGTATGAGGATACCCCATCTTAGTGTGCATAAAGTTTGGAGCAGTACGGACAAAGTTATTCAAAGTTTACCGAAGACAGTTTTTGCAGACAGAACAGTTTTGGAGACAGTTTTAGCGAAAGAGTTAAGGGATTATTTTTGCTTGTCAAAATAATGACTTAAAATTATGAAGGGATGACATCCTAGATGTTTACTCTTGGATAAATATTTTGGAAGCCGACCATGTAAAGTTATTAGCTTTAATAACTCATATATTAGGCATACTTGAAATGTAATGAAATATAGAAGTGATATCTAAAAAGAAAGAAAAGATAACTTGCGATAGTTGTTTATTGTGATAGCAGAAAAGGCTATTGATGTGAAGTTGTAAGCAGTATCATATTATAGTTAGAAACATTTTTGTATTACCTATTTGGGCAGTGAGCTCATCTGGTGATCAGGTTTTTTAATCTAACTCCTAAAAGGGTTAAGGCTTCTAACAAGGCCTAAAGTCCTTTAACCAGGACAGATCTACTATATATTGTAAATTGACTCCTAACAGGATCCAATATCCCTAACAGGATACTTTTGATTAGTGATCTTTGTGGGTACCATCCCCACTGGGGTTTTCCCTTGGCTAGGGTTTCCTCAAGAACATATGATGTGTTATGAGTTCTCTCTATTTACTGCTATGTTTGTTAATCAGCTTGATAATCTTTCTATGCACTAAAGTAATCTGTTATATCCATAAGTGGGCAAAAGAAAAAAATTTTGAAATACTGATTCACCCCCCCCTCTCAGTATTTCCTATTTCTAACACTTACCATATGTTATCATCAATGACAAATATACAGTTAGTACTGGCTTGCTGGAAAATCTCCAACAATCTCCCCCTTTGGCATTGGTGGAAACATATGGAATGAAAAACACCACCAATCCAAATGAATAATTATTTTATAACATTCTCCATTTCCTCAACTCAACTACTTTCATGACTAAATACTACTCCCTTGTTGCTGCTATGTATTACCCTTCCTTAATTTTGTATGTACTCCCCCTTTTATATTGTTTTTCATGACTATATACTACTCCCCCTTTGACATAATGGAAAAGGGCACCAAACATTTAAGCATCAGTACTACTCCTGAAGTATCATCAACCATCCATCAGTCACTGAAGACTAATGCTCACTCCACTTTCTCTACTCAGAATTAGGGAAGGCTTCTCCCTGAGATACTCAAAAGTATCCTTCGGTAAAGGCTCTGTGAATATATCTGCTAGCTGATCTTTTATACTCACATAATTCAGTTTTACTTCATTCTCTTCTACTTTCTCTCTTAGGAAGTGATATTTTATCTCAATGTGTTTTGTTTTTGCATGCATCACATGGTTCTTAGACATGTTGATTGTGCTAGTGTTATCACAATGAATAACAATAGGATAATCAATATGAATACCAAAATCCTTTATCATCTGCTTGATCCAAACAATTGTAGAACAATTCAAGGCTACTACAACATACTCTGCTTCTGTTGTTGACTAAGAAATATAATTTTTCTTCTTGCTTGTTCAAGTGACTAGTCTATCACCAAGAAATATTTCTCCTCCTAATGTACTCTTTCTATCATCCACACATCCTGCCCAATATGCATCTATATATACATGAAGCTCAACATTATCTAAGTTCAGATACCATAGACCATAATCTATAGTGCCCTTCAAATATCTGAATATTCTCTTTACTGCCATGATGTGACTTTGTTTAGGCTTTGCTACAAATCTTCCAACTATGCCAACTGCATTGGAAATATCAGGTCTAGTTTGAGTGAGATATATGAGTTTACCAATCATAGACTTGTACAATGTTATGTCTACTATTGGATAATCATATTCTTTTGTAATCTTTCATCCTGTTATCATGGGTGTACCCACTGGTTTGCAATCATCCATATTGAACTTCTTCAATATCTCTTTTACATACTTAGACTGATTAATGAAAATACCATTCTCTTTATGCTGCACATTTAATCCCAAAAAGTATTTGATAGGTCCAATCATGCTCATCTCAAACTCACTATGCATCTCCTTAGAAAATTATGTACTAATTTTTTCATTACCTCCAAAGATAATGTCATCAACAAATATAGCTACAAGTAGTAAACCTTCAAGTCTCTCTCTTATGAATAGATTACAATCAGCTACTCCTTTCTTGAATCCAATCTTTGTTAAGTGTTAGTAAATAGATTTTGTCCTTGATTCAATCTTCCTTAAGACTATTACTCTATTACCCTTTCAAAGATAAACCTCTACTAATAGTTGGGTAAGTGCTTAATTTGAGCCACTTCCCTCTGAATTTTAATCTAGGTACAGCTCCCTGAACTAATTTTCAATGAATTTTTCTAACTGGATTTTTTAATTTAGCTTTTAACCTGAAAGCTTAAAAGGCCACTATATCATTCTTCAGACAATTAGCACTCTTTACAATCTTTCCAAAAGAGAAACAAGATATACAAAAATAGAAAATCATAGTTTTCTACCTCTTATACATCTCTGAGTTATTGTAATAGAAAGGACGAATCAAAGAATATAAATCAAACTATTATCACTGATAACATCAAGATACTGACAAAGATCTATTAAAGAAATAGGGAATGAATAAAAGTATCACCATAGAACATCTATTCACTCACTTTAAATTGCACAGATCTGAAATATAATCATGATGATATATTAACTTTTTTTGCAGCACAATCAAAAAGAAAGAAAAATATCTAAGGGTTCTTCAACAACAAACTTGATATATCCAATTGTCTTTTTTTTAACTGAAAGAAATTCTAAAGCCAAAACTCTAGTTTCTACCAAAAATTTCTAACCCTTTCTTCCATGAAACTAAGCTACTTAAAGTTTTTGCAAAGCCGAGAGGTCTCCTGAAAAACCCAACCTCTTGGTTAAGATAGTTTTAAGAGTAACCAAAGCAGAAAAGGACACATGTCCCTTAGAGGGTTAACTATTTAAACACAACTCAATCACAATATCATCCTCCTTGTCAGAAGCACGCTCCTCATCTCCTATGAGATTCTCTCCTTTAGTTGCGGTGAATTGCGTCACCTCCCACTGCTTGTGTGCTTGAATCAACTCCTTTACAGACTACAAATGAGGAACCTTCATGTTCACTATCCTATTCATCGATGCTTCCTTAGTCCACCTAGATTTCTTGATCTTCTCAATTGTTGTAGGGAGTTGATCTACGCAGAGATATATCATTGATTCAATCCTAGCCATCTATGTAAAATCTGAAGGCTTAGGGTTGGCCTTTTCTTTAAGTTTCCTCATGGTATTCTCAAACACTGTGAGGGTTATTTTCTAGTCTTGATCTCCATGACTGGCCATGCATATGTGAGAAAAATTGATTACCTTTAGTTCAGTCATCATGGTTTTCTATAACTATTTACTTTCATTCTCACTATCTTTCTTCTCAGCAACAGTACTCCTGATGATGCTGAGATGTTAGCTAATATTATTTTTGAGTACAAAGAAGGTGGCTTCATCAAGTGACTTCACATATTTCTCTGTACAAAACTTCACAAACCCATATTTTTTGATGTCCAAGAACTTAATCATGGCTGCAATCCACTTCTCTTCTTCTCTTTCCCACACCTACCTCTGTGTTTGTAATTCCCCGACCAATGCTTTTGTATCATGTAGAACTTCTTGAGCATTTTTAAGGTACCTAAGGCCACTTTTAACAATTTCATCAATCCACTCATCTACTGAAGTTACCAAGGCTCAGCCTCTTTGAACCTGACTAAAGAAATTTTTGCTTTCAACAAAATCTAGGTCAAAATTTTGTGGAGACTGGACTAAAGGTGTGGGGTCAAAGCTACAGAAAGTATTGATAAATTGTGACAGATTCATTATTGTTTGTTTTAGCTCTTTCTTTTCCTTACCATCTTGTCAAGATGAATATAGCATTTGCTACGTCATTTCCTAGAACAAGTTGTTCTTGCCAGCATGATCCATGGTACCTAACTCCACCTTGGTAACCTCAAAATATTCTACCCTGACTTCTTGTTCTCCTTCCTTAGGCCTATAGGTCACTACTTCTACAGTCCATTTTCCTATTTTCACATCTATGAATATTCAGGCTGTGCTTTTTACCTTCTTAGTTTTGGGAGTTTTCTAGACATACTTGCTAACTATGTCTTTAACAGGAACAGATACAGGGAGCAGGCTGCATTTTTTACTCACCGTGGAGATTAGCCATGGGGGTGTGACTCCAGAACTAGAGGGTTTCTTAGGTGTCTTTTTTGGTGTACCAATTACCTCCATCATGGCATCATCTAAGTCAAAAATATCCTTATCCACCTATTCATTTTTGGATATGTGGAAACTCATATCTTCTATCTTGTCATCATCCAAGTTGACTGTTAGGACATTCTCTTGGGCCATATTTTTCTTAGCCCTTGATTTGGTCTTGGACCTCGTAATCCTTTGTGGAGGAGAAAATAATTGAGGATCAATTATAGCTTTCTTTCTCATGTTTTTGGCCTGTGATTTCTTAGTAGATCCTACATTTTCAATTTGGGTAGATGAATTAGAAACAAAAATGGGGGAATGTAAACAAGTACATCTAACTTCTTTTTCTACTCTAGGTTCTTTCTTCTTTCTTATTTTTTGCAACCACTCATTAGTTACCTAGATAACACATAAATTTATTTTCTTAATGTCATCCTCTTCTTCCTCGAACCAATCAATAACAGGATCACTTCTTTCAACTGGTTTCTTGTAGCTAGGTTCGATCAAATTAGATCCATCATCAGTTACTCCATCTACATTAATCTGAAGTCCCATTGACTGAATTTAAAATACACATAGTCTACTATGTTCTCTTTCCTCTACTTGTGATTCATCCCAGTAGTCCTCCCAAAAATTCTTCCAGGTGAGGTACTAGAAACATGTGTGATCTAAGTCCTAGACTACCACTAGCATAATTTTTGTTATCAAACCCCACCCTTTCAGTATAGTACTTGAAGTCAAAATGATGGATGTCACTTCCATTAATACTAATAGCATCCACCATGGTTTTACATGAAAATCTACCCAATGTTATAGGTAAATCCTTATCCCACTCCTCTTCAGGAAGAAATCTTTTCAAAACTGTAGCGAGCTGTCTACAAATCTCAGCTAGGATAAAACAGTCAAATGCATACCTAGGTAACCTCAATGGTGGATCTTCAAAACCCCCAACCCTGACATAGGTAAATCTAGTAAATTGAATATAATAGCTCCCATACTTGGTTATCACTTCCTGGGCTTTCAAGCTAATCATCTTATCAACAACACCAGCCAGCTCAAAACACAGTTTACCCATGAATGTTTCATGCACCCTTCTATAATTTCCAACAACTTTGTCCCTCTATAGAATTGGATAATATTCATATACACACATCTCCATAACCTAGGGTTCATGTGGCATTTTGTGTCATTATCTATTATAGGATAAACAATACATGAGATAAGAAGACATGAAGAAACCACTACCAGTTAGTTTAGAGGTGTTGAGTTGTTCTCTTAGAGAACTAGAAATTAACTCAGCCCAATCTAGGAGTTGCATTCCTTCTAGGATGATTTGAACATAAAAATACATCTAGTCAGAAAAGAGATAGGAAACTTGGGACCCTCTTACTGTATGCAGCATCACCATTAGGTCACTAATGTAAGGGCGGACATGGGTTCTGTTAAATTTCTTGGGCAAACGTGAACCCCCTCTTTGTGGGTTCACCAACCAGCTCTTAACTATAGAGGTGTGATTTGCATCTTTATTTTCATTGAACTTTACAATGGATTGCACAGGAGAAAAAGTGGAAAATGTCTTTTCTAGGATTTGCAGTGCTTGTGTCACTATTTCCCTATTTACAGGCATAAGGATGCTATCATCCTTCTTTTTTATTGACTCAGTCTGAGCCTCATAATTTTGTATGCGTTCAAGAATTAATTCTAGACAAACAATAGTGGGAGGAAAAGTCACTACAAAACACAAGCCACTATGTAGAATTTATAGAGCTAGGGTGCCCCCTAAAGAATTCAAAAGATGGGAAGGCAAGTCTTCCACATTATAGTCTTCTAGGTCTATTTCTAATACTATGGGGCCATCACACACTAAACTTGTAGTATTCCCAAACATATGAAAAGTTGACTTCATCACTGCAGAAAATTAATCTTGTATTCAGCTTGCAGATTACTGAATTTGAAAATATCACAGGGGTAATGGCCAAACTCACCTTGTTTCTACAGAAGATTTTGATCACAAGAGCTCCCAAGTCCTTACCTTCGTGCACCAGTCTCTTAAAGAAAAATGAATACTTAGGCTTTTGAGTGAAAAGATATAACTTAAATAGAATCATGAGAGCATATGAATTTATTGCAAATCTTTCACAAATAGTGCAACGCAAATTTGATTTCACACTTTGTACATGCAATCCATAATTACCATTTAAACAAATCTTGAGGCCATTAAGAATAATGATTATTCTGGATTCCTAGGGCATACTTAACAAATTCTCACCATAATTAGCATTTAATGCCACCTCCTTGTGGGCCCCGCTACTTAGCTGTCACTAGATTCCCCTCTCTTTCATGATATTCTCAGATTCCTTCAAACAAGAAAGAACATAATTCATAGGTGTTCAACATTGTTCAAATGTGTTCAAAAATGTTCAACATTTACAAATCACTGACTTGGCCTAGTTGATGATTTGAATGCTAGAGTACATCATGGACAAAAGACTGAGGTGCTTCAATCTTCTTAAGTGTTAGCGGTAGGAGAATTTCTTTATTTATCAACCTATCATGTCTTCACAAAAGATGAAATTTATATGAACATCCTTGAACTAGTATGAACATCATTCAGGACTGTTCAAATGTGTTCAGATGTTTTAAGAAAAATAGAGCCTGTAAAATTTCATGCGACTTAAAACAAAAACATGACTTTAACTTGATGACCAAACTTGATGCACACTGGGTGAGAGACAAAATGCTCAAAAGACAAGGTTCTTTTAACGTGAAGCCATAAAAAAAGAATTAAAGGGCCAGACTAAAACTAGGACTAACATTAAGTATCCATCAAGTCTCTCATACCAAGCTCTAGGGGCTTGCTTAAGTCCATAGAGTGCTTTCTTCAATCTGCATACCATATCAGGCCTATCTGATAAGGTGAATCCTTTTGGTTGCTCAATGTATACTTCTTCCTTTAACTCTCCATTCAAGAATGTTGACTTAACATCCATCTAATAAACTTTGAAGTTTTTGAATGTTGCATAAGCTAGAAACAACTTAATGGCTTCTAATCTGATCACAGGTGCAAATGTGTCTAAATAATCAATACCTTCTCTTTGCACATATCCCTTACATACTAACCTTGCTTTATTCCTTACTATTGTACCATCTTCATTCATCTTGTTTTTTAATATCCACTTGGTTCCAATCACATTCTTATCATTAGGTCTTGGGACCATTTCCCAAGTATCATTCTTAATAATCTGATCTAGTTCTTCTTTCATAGCATCATGCCAATCTGAATCATTGCATGCATGCATCTTCAATACTTAAATGTTCAATCTAAGATAGTAAACATGTTGCTTCATTACCTTCTGAAATCTTAGCTTTTGATCTTGTTTTGACTATGTCACTCTGATCTCCAATGATGTCATCCTTAGAGTGATTATCTAGATGCAAACTTTGGAACTTTAGGTGATACTATCTCATCTACCTTCTGAGTTCCTTCTTCACTTGTTTCAGGGTCATTGAATAATACATCAATACTATCAAACATCTCTTCAACAACTATCTCACTAGTGGAAGGACTGGGCTCTTCTTCAATCATAGGTGCATAATCATGATATCTTTCTTGAACCATAAACTTTCCATCAATCTTAACATGAGAACTTTAAATGATCTTCTTCAATCTCAAATTAAAACATCTATAAGCTTTGCTTCTAGTAGAGTAACTAAGGAAAATACCTTCATCACTTCTTGCATCAAACTTTCCTATTCCTTCATCCCTCTTGATGTAGCACTTCCTTCCAAATATTCTGAAGTATTTCACTATGGGAACATTACCAAACCATATCTCATAAGGTGTCTTGTCCGCGTCGGGCCTCAATTGTATTCTATTGATGGTATAGGCTATTGTATTGACCGCATCTCTCCAATAGGTGTGTACAAATTTTCCTTCAATCATGATGGTGCATGCTGTATCAAGGATGATCCTATTCCTTCTCTCTCTACAATCACATTCTGATGAGGGGTTCTAGGTGCACTAAACTATCTCTTTATGCCATGTTCTTCGCAATACTCATAGAATCTGTCAGAGGTGCATTCTCCTCCTCTATCTGATCTTAGACATTTTATCTTTCTTCTAAATTCATTCTCAACCTTAGCTTTGAATATTTTGAACTTCTCAAATGCTTCTAACTTATCTTTCAAGAATGCAACCCACATCATTCTAGAATAATCATCAAGAAACAAAATAAAATACCTTTCACCATAGTATGATCTTGTTTGAGTTGGTCCACATAGGTCTGTATGAATCAAATAAAACTTGTTCTCTGTTGAATTATGCTTGCTTCTAAATGAATTTCTCACATGCTTTCACATCACACTTTCCCTGCAAATAGTATCAACTGGCTTTGCTATGCTAGGTAGATCTCTTACTTCCTTTACATTAATAAACTTAACTATGTTATCAAAATTGATATGACATAGTCTTTTATGCCATAGCCAACTGTCATCTACTTTAGCAACAAAACAACTTGCTTCTGAATTAAGCTGAAAAACATTACCTTTAGTCTTTGAACCTGATGCAATCATTACACCATCCTTGTTGTTATTGATGCACTTGTTGTCTTTGAACTCCAACTGATAACCTTTGTCAAGAAATTGCCCAACACTAAGAAGGTTATGTTGCAAACCATCTACATAAAGAACATCATCAGTGTTGTTCTTTCCATCCAATGTGATAGCTCCTCTACCAATGATAGGTTTAGGAGTCTTATCTCCAAATCTAACCATGCCACCTTTGTATTTGTTCAGATTAATAAATTTTTCTTTATCACTTGTCATGTGATGTGAACAACCACTATCTATAATCCAATCTATCCTTATATCTACTTTTGAAATCAATGTTAGCTCTTGTTCCTTTTTCTCATCTTCACGATCCATTTCATCAAACATATTCTCCATGATAGCAATGAATCCTATTTCATCTTCAACTGAATCATCATCAGAAACTCCATCACCAGCATAGTAACATTCTTTTGTATACTTAGGCTTGTAGTCAGTTCTAAATTTCTTAACTCTTGTAGGACACTTAGATGTAAAGTAACCAATCTTATTACATGAGAAACATTTGAATGGTAGTTGACCTTCATACTTTCCCTTTCCTTTTCTTTCTATCTTACCAATCATAGCAATGATATCATCCATCTCTTTATCTTCATCTTCATTGTCAAAATTACTAGAAGTATTTAAAGATTTCTTACCATGGACTGATGCTTTGAAGGCTATCTCATTTTTAGGCTCTATTTTCAATTTTGAAATCTCAAAAGCTAAAAATTTTCTGATCACAGTCTCTCTCTTGAAATTTGATGTAAGTTGCATGGTCTCATCAAAGATTTTAATCTTGTTTTCATACTCTGATGTAAGAGTAGTTGTCAGTTTATCCATAATGTCTTCCTCTAAGATCTCTCCACCATTGTTCCTGATTCCAGCAACTGTTTCACTAATCCTTTGGTTGTAAGCTCTAATTTCTTCATCAAGTAGCATCTCTAATGCATTGTATCTTTTCTTCCATGTCTTTCTATGTGCATTCTTTTCTTGTGTATCTCCTTCAAACATGTTTTCAAGGTGCTTCCATATCTTGTAAGTTGTGTCTACTTTCTTTATCTCTAAAAACTCACTATCAGATAAGATGCTAATAAGGGCTTCTTTGGCTATTCCATTCTGATGGAACAAATCCTTTTTCTTTCTAGTAGCATCATCCTTTGCAAGATCTTCTAGAGAGGGGATCTTAACTTCTTTGATAGTTACTTCAAAAACTTCAAATGCAATGCACTGAAAATGTGTCACCATTTTGTTCTTCCAATCAAGATAGTTCTATCCATCAAACTTAGGACTGTCTTTTCTAAAGAATGTCACCTGATTAACCTCAAGCTATTAAAATTTCTCTCTGAGGCACTTGGCTCTGATACCAATTGTTAGGAATAGGCCCAAGAGATAACTGAGAGGGGGGGTGAATTAGTTATCTACAAGTTTCAATTCTTTATCCAATTAAGTATACTTAAAATTTAAGCATAAACATAATGAAAGAACACTTGAACACAACACTAATATTTTGGTTACAGGGAAGCCCAAATAGGTATAAACCCTAGTGGGAATTAGCACCCACTATAAACTGCACTAGTGTCTTATGATCCTTGTTAGAAGATCTTACAACCCTGTTAGGAGTTGATCTTTACAATGTAATAAGTATAGTGACATGGTCAAAGGTCAGACCCCATTAGGAGTCTTTTATGATTAACCCTATTAGGGGTGAGGATGCACTGCCCAAGAGCTCACTGCTCAAAGGGGTGAAGGCTACAACCTTCTAAATAATAGATACACAATATATCTAGATCTTGGTGAACTGCGAGGTAGACCTGTTGTCTTCATCAGTTCCAATGAATAGCACACTCTATCTTCTCTATCCCATACACCTCATCTTGATGGCACAATACTTCACACTCTCTACTCTTATCTTATCTCTTATTTTATGCCACACTTCTAGTAATCACAAATGACCGGCTATATGTATCTTTCCTCCAAATGATATAATCAAGTTAGCCTATTAGAACCACCTTGAAATCATAATAGAGAAACAATAACACTATCCAATAACATCTTTGTCAGCTCTACTAAGCACGAAACACAAACTGGGACCTATCCAAATCAATTAGTGTAGACACACGCTACACACTGTGGGCTCTATGAAAATAATGGCCACTTTATCCTCAAGCTAAACTACATCATGCACTCTTAACTAAACATTCTTAACTCTTCTCCAATCATTAATCCAAGCACACATACTAAAATGATAGGTGCAACTCTTGTACCAATATAATCTCTTTCGGCTCTTCTGGATAAACATGGGAAAATGCAATTGGTGAATAGCGACTGCATAACTTCACTTCTACTGCACATCAAACTTTGTGTCAATGAATGTAACAAGACTAACATGTCTCCATCACATATCCAAATGTGCAAGGCTCCATGATAACCGTACGGACAATTACTCATAGAACATTGTCTATAACTCTGTCATCAACACTGCTGACACAAGTTGTTACATAACTGTTTGTATTATCAATTAACCTCTATGTCCATGATATCATTTTGATAACATGTCCATGCTCCATATACTCAAAGCTTATTGCAAAAGTCTTCCATGAATGCTACTTACCATATGTTGTCATCAATGACAAACATACAGTCAGTACTGGCTTGCTGGAAAATCTCCAACATTGTCTTCTAAGGAAAAAACATCCTCTGGAAACCACCAATAGCCCCATCTAAAAAAGGCTTAGTTTTGTTAACCAAGACTTTTGATAAGATTTTTTAAGGAGTGTTGCAAAGGCTGATGGGTTAAAATTCAGTCAACATCTTTGGCTAATGAACCTTAGGCACAAGAGAAATAAAGATTTTGTTAACTTTATTCAACATCTAACTCATCTTCAAGAAATCCTTTAAGGTCATCATTATTTCATGGCCTACCACATCCCAAAACTCTTGGAAGAAGGTAGTGGGGAATCCATCTAGCCTTGGTTCCTTATAGGAACCCATAGAGAAAATAGAAACCTTAACCTCTTCCATAGAAACTAGGGAAATAATCTAGCTAATATCTTTAAGAATAATGGTTCTCAGGAGACAATCTAAGAGTTGGTCTTCAATGCTGCAAAAACTAGGAAAGTCAAGGTCTTTATAGGCCTTTATGAAATTATTATTGGTCATTTTCCCCATCTCAGCATCTTCATGAGCTTCCTAGTTTTGATCATTCAATAAGATTTGTATTGAATTCCTCTTCCTGTGCCTACTAGAAAATCTATGGGAAAAAGAAAAGTAGATGTCACCCTGCTTCAACCATTTCACTTTTGACCATTTCTTTTATTAGATCTCCTCCTTTCCTAGATTATCCTTCCTTTTGTATCTCTATTATTCTTCCTCAAAGTGAAGATCTTAAGATTGGTCTCCCTTGGCCATTAAGTCTTGTAGAACTTTAATCTTAGAAGAAATTTCCCTTTTCTTCTTAATGCACTAGTACATTTGACCTTATTTTTCTACCAAAATTTTTGACCATCAATTAAAAAGGTTTAGGTTGGTCAGATTATAGAGGGAAAACTTTTTTTTTTTTAATCCATGCCTATGTTGGTCAAAATTTTGACCAATACCATGTAGGTTGAAATTTTGACCAACATAGGCATAACTTTAAAAAGAAAAAAGATTTCATATCTCATTTCATTATTTATTTTTAACTTGGAGCACGTGAAGGAGGAGTGCCTGTGAGTGTTTTAATTGTTATTTGGTGAGATTTTTAGGAGGACCACCTGCGAGGGTTTCCACTGTTATTTGGTGTAAAAGGAGGACCACTTGCGAGGGTTGTCACTGTTATTTGGTGTAAAAGGAGGACCACCTTCGAGGGTTGCCACTATTATTTTGGTGTAAATGGAGGACTGCCTGTGAGGGTTGCCACTATTATTTGGTGTAAAAGGAGGACCACCTATAAGGATTTCCTTACTCTGCATTTGTTTGGCATTGTTTTATGCTTCTATGCTATTGGTACTTGTTGGTTACTTACTTAGGGCCCATGAGCAATGTGTCAGGGCATCATGTATTGTGTATTTACTAGAACATTTTTATCACTCTATAAGTGTTTGAGATTTTGATCTATTTTTATATACATTGCTGCTATTACATTCATGGGGTACTTATTATGTTCTTCACATTACATGAAGCTAGGGCATCATTATTTTGTATTTATCCTAAATTTTATACTCATGAACAACCCGTGAGTGATTTATTGTTCATCCAAGGCACCATTTTTACTTGTTGGTTACCTACTTAGGGCCCATGAGCAATGTGCCAGGACATCATGTATTGCGTATTTGCTAGCACATTTTTATCACTATATAAGTGTTTGATATTTTGATCTCTATTTATATACATTGTTGCTATTACATTCATGAGGTACTTATTGATAAGCCCATGGCTATGTTCTTCACATTACATGAAGCTAGGAAATCATTATTTTGTGTTAATTTTAAATTTTCTACTCATGAACAACCCATGAGTGCTTTATTTCTCATCCAATGTGCCATTGTTACTAGTTGTTAGGGATCTAAATGGATTTTTATGGTATTATGATGCATTTACATTGAAGTCTTGGATAGTTTCTATTAAAGTTTGGAAGTTTTTAATCCCTCAAAACTTGAATGTCCCTGTACAGTCAAGGTATGTAACAGTCTATCAAAATAACCCCAGCCCATATAAAAAAACCAAAAAAGATCAATACAGTGACAAGTATGTAAAGATAACCTAAACAGGCCCTAAATGAAATCAAACTACTTGAGATAGTATGTAAAGATAACTTGAACATAAAGTATCACATCATAAACTGAAACTAAATGGACATATGGACTGAAACAGAGATAGGAAAATAATACATCAAACTGAGAGACAAATGATAGACACATGACAGCATGATTTTGATGAGTGCAAAACTCTCTAAGACTAGAAAAACCACTCGGCACCTATATCTTTCCTATTAATCCAAAGATCACAAACTCTGTACCTCAATGTTTAGAAGCACCAACTTCAAGGAGCACCAACCCTGCTATCGCAATAGCTCAATCATACTGGAAAAAAAACTAAAAATCTTATGATTGTTTATAATAGCTTCTATCACAAGATTACTGGAGATAGAAAATGATAAATTCAATATTTCATTGTGAAAATATGTATGTTCCTTTTTATGGAAATTATAATCAGTGAATGAGAATACAAAATATTGCTCCAATAGAGCCAAATATGTCATGTAAATATCTACAAGTAATATATTCTATTCCTCAAAATTTAAACATTATTTTCAATATGATATTCAACAATGTTCCTTTTGAAATCTCACTGAATCACTCCATATAGTTTTCAGTCTCTCACTCTTGATATAGATATATTCACATAGGTGAACATATATATACTTTTTAAGAGCTCCCTAAAACTACAATTCTCTTGACACTGTTACTCGCGTATGTCTCTTCACTTCCTAATCTATCTGTTCTAACCAATCTTCCTACTCTAGCCAATCTAACCATTTTCCCTTTATGTCCCTTAGATCTTGCACAAGTTCTTCTTTTTTTTTAATATGATAACTTAACTCTAAATTTTGATAACACATCCTCATCTGAATTTCCTTACCTTAGATAACATGGGAAACCAGAAAGTTCTCAAAAATTTGTAATTTTGAACAAATTAGTTTAACATAATTTTTTGAATGCCAAGCATTCACCTCACCATTTGTGATTGCTTAAAAATTGTTGAAGCCTTTAATTTCATTTTGTACTGCATTAAAGCAAGCTATGGGAAGACCACCTAAGAGTAAGTTAGGAAATTGATGCGAGAATCATAAATGAAAGAAGGATTTGGGACACATATACCTTAAAGTAATGTTAATTAGGACACATATACCAAGGTGGCATACCAGGGTCACTAATAGATCCTTGGGTGAAGATGAGAACAACATGACCATCCAAGGTCATTTGATATTGTAATGGACCTTAAAGGTCTTCTAATAATGTTTTGTAATGTTTTAAGTCCTTTGTGAAGGACCATGCTTTGTAAGCTATTAAATGGCATTGATTAAGGATAAGGGTGTTAGAATAACTAAGAGGGGGGTGAATCAGTTATCCAGTGTCCCAAATCAAAATGTATAATCCAAAACAATTCTACTACTTTTGCAAGTCGATAAACATATAATACTTTCACTATCTGTTTATTTACCGATTGACAGTCTAAAACTTATAGTAATTACCGATCAAATCTAACATGTAATATGCAAAGTATGATAACAAACAAATATCACAATCAACACATAACACAAGAGATTTAACATGGAAACCTTGTGAAGGGAAAAGCCACCTGGGACTGGCAACCCAAAATTGTTCACTCTTTTGAAGTGAGGTTGGTGAAGACCCAACCCTATTAAAGGTTTACAAACACACTGCTAGGTGTGACCTTGTTAGAGGATTTTAGACTAGAAGTTATCATCCAACCAGCAGTCACTCTAGGGTTGACAGGATAACAATGTTCACTCTATGAATGAAACATCAAAAGACTTTCATAGTCCATTCGGTTAAGATATTTGACTGTGTACAATGGTTAAATATGTAACAATAGATGATCTTGCTAAATGCAACTTCAGTTTGTAGTTTACAGATCGATGTTCAGCTCATTCAAATATTTCTGATCAATATAACACTTTAGATTCAATACTGTATCAACTTACTATCCATTGATAATAACTCTCTGTAGCTTAGTAACTATTCAGCAGCTTGGTTCTTATTAACCAGTATGATCAAAATGCATGAAAACTTCTCCATGTGATAATTTTGTAGAATATTCTTCTTCCGGCATATGTTTCATAATGAAACCAATGTCTCTTATATAGACGAGTAAATCATTTTCTTTTCCTCCATCAGATTTTGCCACTTAATCATATTCATAGATTTTTTTGCTTTAAGCTCCCTCGGTTGATGTGTCAATAACACATTTCAATCTTCTCCATTAGATCCTTTTTTATTTATGTTAGCCATCGATCTTTATAACAAACATTATCTGTTACCTCGATTTCATACAATTTACAGCTCATCACTTTATCAGCTAAACTGACCATTTAATTCCTTTCTATTTTGCTCGGTTAACAAAGAAATGCATCGGTGAACACAAGCTTAGTTAATACTATGCTCGGTATACACTACACATCGTCAGTGTATACTGAAATAATTTATTAACCGACAACACTGCTTTGTGTCTTTCAGCTCTATTCTTCATCATAGATGAATGCAACATAATAAAGTCAATTCCATCAACTCATAGAGTCATCAACAAGTTACTTAGTGTATTCCTTATCCTCATCTGTCATATACATCTTCCTCATGTAGATATTTATGTTCTTCATCTCTTTCACCTTCCTTCAGATTTGTCGGTATAGTAACGTACAAGATAAGTACTATCAAGCTAGTTGACATCAATGACAACATAATACTGATTTAATCATCTTTCATTATATAATCATCAACTCCTCAATAATCTTGAATTATAGATTCTTCATTCTGGTTCTAAATCAGTTGTAGTTCATCAATCTCTCCCTTTGGCATTGATGGCAACTCAAGTAATATGAAATGTACCATACACATACCAAACATGTCTTCTACAACTCTGTGATTAAATTTTGTGTAGTGTAAGCTCTCCCTAGCTTAATATGTTTAATCACTACGTTACTCAAATAGCATTATAAAATACAGCTTTGTCATTCTGTAGATATAACCTTTTCAATTCTCAAGTTCCTTTTAGATTAACTCTCCCTTAGATAGTTCTCATCGGTGTATGTGTCCTTTCCTTTTCATCATATTATTTATCTCTCCCTTTGACAACAATGCCAAAGAAACAAATTAATAATCAGCTCTTGTAGTAGCTAAGTAACTCTCTAGTGTCCATTACTTCCTCTATATCTTAGTATACTGATATCCCAATCTATTTCAGTTGTTCAAACTTAATCACAACCTTGAACAAAATTCAAAGTGTGAATTATGTTGCATCAACATGGATGATCTTATGATAAGATTAGGTTGATGCAACATCCAGATCACATTAGTGACTGATAGATAGGGGACAAACCCCAAGTCTATTCCTCAAATATTCAAAAGTGTCCTTCTTCATTTGTACTCATTAAGCACATATATAGTTGTGCTGACAGCTTCCTTCCAATATGTCTGAGAAATATTCTTTTGTATCATCAGTGTTCTAGCACAATCAATGATTGACCTATTCCTTCTTTCAACAATCCCATTCTACTGAGGTGTCGTCAATGTAGAGACCTATCTGTTAATGCCATTCTCATAATTACAAAAATTATTAAATTCATCAGAGATAAATTCACCTCCTCTATCAAATCTTAAGCATTTGATTTCTTTTCCAGTCTCTTTTTCTACCTTAGCCTTATACCATTTAAACAACTTAAAAGCTTTATATTTCTCTTTCAAAAACATAATAGTCATCAGTTTAGTGTAGTCATCATAAAAAGGAATAAAGTATCTATCACCATAATAGCTCTGAGTTCTCATAGGACCACATAGGTCGGTATGAATCAATTCAAGTATCTTCTTTATTGAGTAGTCCTTGCTTTTAAAAATGGACTTAGTCATCTTACCTTTCTGACATTCATGACACAGCATGATCCGGTTTAGACAAGTTAGGCAATCATCTAACTCTCTTCTTCTTACTAATCTTGACCATGTTATCAAAATTCACATGACATAACCTCTTATGCCACAACCATGCATCTTCATCTTTCATTAATAAACAAGAAGACTGATCAATATCAAGATAAAATAGATTACCTTTGGATTGTGTACCAGTTCCAACAAGTCTTCCTCCATCATCATGGATTCTTACCTTTCTACTCTCAAAAGAAATTCGGTGGCCTGAGTTGTTCACCTATGCCACACTTATCAAATTGTAGTTCAGTCCATCTACCCAATATGCATTCTCACATTTTATTCTATCATTAATCATCAGTGAACCTTTACCTCTCACCATACAAGGTGCATCATTTCCCATCCTTACAAATCCACCATCATATTCATTGATTAGATCAAATTTCTCTATATCCCTAGTCATATGATGTGTGCAGCCACTGTCTATGATCCATGTATCATTTCTGCTTACTTTAGAGATCAGTGTTGTCTCTTCATATTTTTCTTCTTCTTTTGTATCATCCTTCATAGCAACAAATACTACTTCTACATCATCATCAGTGTTAGATTCAAATTCAAATTCTTCGGCTATGTAACATACCTTTTTCCCTTTGTCATAGCTATCTCATTTATCTCTGTTGTTGTGTCGGTAGCCTCTGTTAACTCTTCTCCCATAGCTTCCTTTAGATCAGTCTTTGGATCTATCATCATCTTTCTTGTTTGAACATCTAGCAGCAATGTGGCCAACTTCTTTATAATTGAAACATGCTAGAGGTAACTTGCCTCTATACCTTCCCTTACCTTTGGGAAATCTTCTGGCCATAAGAGCTTCAAGCTCATCAAGTTCATCATCGATATTACTATCATTGTCATTATTCTTATCATTCTTTCTACTAGACTTACCAATCTTCAAAGAGGACATGAAAGCAAATTCAACATAAGGTACAATACTATTGTCAAAGTTATTCAATTCAAAGGTTGTAAGCTTACCAATCAGAGTGTCAAGGGTGAGGTTGGATGTAGCCCTTGTTTCATGAATTGCAAAGATCCTAATTGCATAAACTGGTAGCAAAGTTTTGAGAATCTTACTTATCACTATTTCATCATCAATATCTCCATCAGATGCTCTAATAGAATGTTCTACCTCTTTTAGTCTATTTGTGTATTTCACAATGTTCTCACCTTCTTTCATCTTCATATCATCAAATTGACCTCTTAGGCTTTCTGCTCTGGCTCTCTTGACATTTGCATCTCCATTGTATATTAGAGTCAGCTTGTCCCACATCTTCTTAGCAGTATTACATTCCTTGATGTCATTAAATTCGGTGTCAATATAGGCAGTGACAAGTTCCATCATAGTAATATTGTGTTCATGCCTATCCTTCAATTGATCAAGCATCAAGGGACCTAGTGTCGGTTTAATGTAGCCATTTTCCATCAGTTCTAGTGTAGAATTCCCAATTCCAGATATGTGCAACTTCATTCGGCTTTTCCATACTGTGAAGTTATCTTTGTCTAGCTTTGGCACTTCCTTCTCGTACATCTTGAGACCTTTATGCTGAAGTCCTTAAAACTTTGTTCTAAGAAACTAAAGCTCTAATACCAATTGTTAGAATAACTGAGAGGGGGGTGAATCAGTTATCCAATGTCCCAAATCAAAATGCATAATCCAAAACAATTCTACTACTTCTACAGGTCGGTAAACATATAATACTTTCACTGTCTATGTATTTACTGATTGACAATCTAAAACTTATAGTAATTACCGATCAAATCTAACATGTAATATGCAAAGTATGATAACAAACAATTATCACAATCAACACATAACACAAGAGATTTAACATGGAAACCCTGTGAAGGGAAAAACCACCTGGGACTGACAACCCAAAATTGTTCACTCTTCTGAAGTGAGGTCGGTGAAGACCCAACCCTATTAAAGGTTTACAAACACACTATTAGGTGTGACCTTGTTAGAGGATTTTAGACCAAAAGTTATCATCCAACCAGCAATCACTCTAGGGTTGACAGGATAACAATGTTCACTCTATGAATGAAACATCAAAAGAATTTCATAGTCCACTTGGTTAAGAGATTTGACTATGTACAATGGTTAAATATGTAACGGTAGATGATCTTGCTAAATACAACTTCAATTTGTAGTTTACATATCAATGTTCAGGTCATTCAAATATTTCTAATCAATATAACACTTCAGTTCAATACTGTATCAACTTACTATCCATCGGTAATAACTCTCTGTAGCTTGATAACTGTTCTACAGCTCGGTTCTTATTAACCAGTATGATCAGAATGCATGAAAACTTCTCCACGTTATAATTCTGTAGAATATTATTCTTCTGGCACACGTTTCATAATGAAACCAATGTCTCTTATATAGACGAGTAAATCATTTTCTTTTCCTCCATCAGATTTTGCCGCTTAATCATATTCATAGATTTTTCCACTTTAAGCTCCCTCGACTGATGTGTAAATAACACATTTCAATCTGCTCCATTAGATCTTTTTTTATTTATGTTAGTCGTCAATCTTTATAACAAACATTATCTGTTACCTTGATTTCATACAATTTACAGCTCATCACTTTATCGGCTAAACTAATCATTTAAGTCCTTTCTGTTTTGTTGGGTTAACAAAGAAATGTGTTGGTGAACACAAGCTCAATTAATACTACACTTGGTATACACTACACATCATCAGTGTATCCTAAAATACTTTATTTACCGACAACACTGCTTTGTGTCTTTCAGCTCTATTCTTCATCAAAGATGAATGCAACATAATAAATTCAATTCCATCAAGTCATAGACTCATCAACAAGTTACTTAGTGTATTCCTTATCCTCATCTGTCATATACATCTTCCTCATGTAGATATTTATGTTCTTCATCTCTTTCACCTTCCTTCAGATGTATCAGTATAGTAACTTACAAGATAAGTATTGTCAAGCTAGTTGACATCAATGACAACATAATATTGATTTAATCATCTTGCATTATCTAATCATCAACTCCTCAATAATCTTGAATTACAGATTCTTCATTCTAGTTCTAAATCAATTGTAGCTCATCAAAGGGTACCTAGGGGCCACTAGGGAAGAACAATTTTATCCTAGGTTAGTAGGCTTTGGACAATTACCTATAAAGGTCCATAATAATTGTAAATGGCCAATAGAGCCTTAAGTTTGATGTTAAAAGAACTTAGAGTGCTAAAGTTGTAAAATGCCCAAGTTGGCAAAATCAGGGCTTATATGAGGTTTTAAGGAGGGATAGGATGTTTTGAAGTTGGATAAAATTTTAAAAGGTTCAAGGCAATAATATAAATTCCTTAGAGGAAGAATGTTGTCGAAGTTGACAACTTGTTGTCAACTTGATAACCAAACTTAACAAGTAACTAACTGTCAATAAACTCTTCCAGTTAGTTGGTGGTTACAACCGGCCTTAAAGAGGCTTATTTGTGGTTGGATGTTTGTGTTAGAGGTAGAGAAGAGGGAGGACCAAGTTAATGATCAATTCCAGATCATAACAATGAATGTAAACTATTTTCAAGTAATAAAAATGTAAATTCATTGGTAATCTGCCAGTCATTTCCTGTGAGGGTACAGTCTGACTATTCTATTGAAAAATGTTTATTTTTATGGTTGATATGGATCCAAATTATTTCTAGGGTATGGTGTTGCATGTCATTGGAGTTATGAATAGTTTTGTGTAGGTTTGAAAGCATTTTTGGGTCCTCTAGACGTGACTGTCCCTGTATAGTCAGGGTATACACCAATTAGATTAGATAGATGCAAAGATTGGATTTAAGATTGTTTCCTTTTCATGCATAATGAGTATGTTAGAATGGTTCTTTTTTTATCAATTTTAATTCATTCATGATTATCTAAGGGTGTAGAGGAAGTTGGTGTGTTGAAACACAACCAACAGTGACTATTCTTGCACAGTGCACCAATGAAATACCATGAGGCCAGGGTAATGAGATAGTACTTAATGTTTTCCATGAATGGAAGGGAGTTGTGAAGGATGGATTGTCATTATGCTATGTGTTTCAAATTTTCTTGAATGCAGGGTAGATAGTGAAGTGGAAGAACATTCTCAGATTGCTTGGATAGCCTAGTTTAAGGGTCACTAGAATTGGGGGCAGTCAAGGTCTGGATGATTGGTCCATTGGAGGACCATCTTTCTTTGCATAGAAGACCACTTTATGATCAAGATATGGTTTTAGATCCATTTTGGGGGTCTAAGAAGGTGTGGAAGGGTGTGTTTGAGAAGACCCTAGGTTATTAAGCCTTAAAAGGAGGGTTTTATGAATGAGACTTTAAAACTTGTTAGTGGTCCTTAAAAATGTGAAAATATTTGGTTTTGGAGGTTATCTAGACTTTGTATATGATAGAGAAGTCCTGGTTGAGTGTGGAGTTGGGTGTTTCTTTGGAAAAGGAGGCCTAATAGAGGGCTAGCCACAGAGCACCAGTCCTAGTATGGATAGTTGGTCCAAAGGAACAATATTTCATTTTCTAGTATGTTGTATAACCCTAAAAAGGGTATCCAAATATGTGATTATCTTCCTAAGTCTTTTGGGAAAGTCTAGCAAGAACCTTGTGAAATCAGTCTAGAAGGCTACTAGGAAACTAGGCTCATCAGGAGTGTGTACTTGGGTGTGGGTAAAGGATCTAGAATTGATCCTAGAATCCATTATTGTGTGGATTAGAGTGTTGAAGACCTTTTTTTTGGTTGTTGGTTGCATATCTCTACATCACTGGAGATTTGATTGACATGACTAGAAAAAATAGCTTTGTTAAAATATGTATTCCTCTTGTGTGGGCATTATATTCTTTGTACACTGCTGACCTAAAAGTGAGTGTGAACACTTCCCCTTTTATATGGATCCTTTGTGCTTCTTTTCATGTATTCATGATGAAAATATAAACCTTGTTAACTTTCAAAACATGAAAACATCAAACCTATTCTGTGAGGGCTCAATGTTAAAGATGGCTTTTATGCTCCTATTTAATGACAATGCTTGTCATTTGTTGTTTTAGTTTTCCTTATTTTGAAACATTGCATTTTTTTACTTCATGATATTGTAAGATACTATTTTGATCACTGTAGCTATGTATTGAAGCACCTTGCTATCCTATACTTTGGAATGCTTTAATACATTGATGACTATTTGGAAAGTATTTGGTGGCACTAAAATACAAATCATTTGTGTCATTGTCTCTTTCCTCTATGATTGACATGATAGCATTATATGTCAGAAACTATACTTATAATCAGTATGCCTGACAAACAAAGACTTAGTAGTAAAAGCATAAGGTTGCACATCCACATCCACATCTATTTGCATGATTAAACTATTTAATTTACTGGATACCCAATCAGCATTATCATTTTCTTCTTTTATTCATTCATTTGGAGTTGTATTTAGAGGTAGATATTTGTTTCTGATTTCATGTTTATCTGTTATGTATACTCTTTACTACAGAAAAATAGAATCATTCATGAATTTAGAAAGAAAGAAGAAGATTTGCTAACTAATTTTGAGGATTAATATAAAACAAATTTCTATAATAAGGCTTCAGAATTATATAGACTAATAAAAAACATATTTTCATAACAAGACTTTATAATAATAATGTTTATATCAAATGTAAGTGTATACATGAAGGATGAAACACATAGGAAGCTATGAGAAGCTATGAGAAGGTGACTGAAGCTAATGAAAGGAGGCATCTCTAACAAGAGTTTCCCTTTTGAGAGTATATAATTACAATGTGGGGGAGTCAAAGAAAATATATGTACATTTATAAAACCTAAAGTTAAATTTACAAAGTAACATATCATATATAAAACCTACCGTAACATGTCATTTTTTGTCACAACTAAAGAGTTCTCAACATGAGAAAAGAGAGTGACCATTTTCTATCAAAACCATATGTGCAGATATAAACATTAAGTACAACATGTCCAAATTTTTTGTAGATATACACATTAAGGATCATGTCAGATAATACAAGGGAATTCGATCAAAATAGGGAGACAATCACTACATTATTGTCTTACTTTCAAAGAGAAGGCGATGACAAATGTTATTATCCATGCAAGATTTGTAACGGCTTAAAGACAAGAAGAATCACACCAGTACATTTGACCTAGTTTTTCTACCAAAATATTCACCATACATGAAACACACACAGCTAGGCAGTCACATTAGGAGTTGGTTGAAGCTAGCCGGCTCCCAAATTGCAATGTAAAGAATGAAAAAGGGTGGCATGAGCCTCCTTTGTTAAAATGCAACCTTGGTCAAAATGTGACCTCCACAATGAAACACAATCCCTTAAAAAAAATTGCTGCTATTCTTTAATAGTTCACAGCCTTCAAATAACATAGTCTTCCATTAAATGAGATAATTCAATGTCTTTATGTTGCTCGATTAATGAAGAATTTTGAAATTCTAGCCTTGATAATTTGTAGCTTGATGTAATTGCTTCAACTTCACATTCTTGATTTACTTCAGCATCAAGAATAATATCCACAGATTCAGTAGTCTAGTGAGGAGATTTGTGTAACTCCCAAAATACTTATCCTTTTGAATATTTTGTGGTCTAGTGAGCATGATTTGTGTGTGTATTTGTAAATCTTGTATAATCTTATAATATTTTATTTTTTTAATTATATACAAGATACTACTAATGTTTGTATGTTTACATTTTGTATATTTATAGCCTATGAAGAAAGTCCACACCTGGCAATATGAACCCATAACAAAATAATGAGATAATTGCTAGATTATGATCTCAGTTCCAAACAAAAGATGTTGATAAATGTAATTGTCCTTGCAAAAAGTGTAAGGGCTTAAAGAATCAAAGAATTATAATCAAAATAGCCCAGAGTCATTGTAGGCAACATGGTCACATTGAAGGGGGGTACAATTTTTGTCGATTGGTGAAAGTGGATTTCCAATTGGAGGAACATGGAGGTGTGAATATCCAAGTCGATGATAACACTCCCATGGAAGAAGATGATCCTATGGTAGAGAACACAATTGAAGATGATGTTATTGGCATGGCTGATAATGTGTCAAAGGACATGATTGAAGAAGATGGTATTGGTGTAGCTGATCAAGATGATCATGATGATAGTACTAGTGCATCTGATAATGATGATGAAGATGGTCTTGATATAGCTATACTTGAGAAGGCATACGAGCCCCTATACCAAGGCTCCCAAATAACTCTTCTCTCTGCTATAGTGTTGTTGGTGAACTTGAAGGTTATGAATGGTTTATCCAATGTAGCAATGTCATGTATGCTAAGGTATGCCATTTTTGTCATCTTCAATGTTAGCATACCATTACAATTCATTATATTAACAATTAATACTTTTTGTTGTAGGTTGATAGGTGATTTTTTGTTACCATCATCAAACATTCTACCTCATTTGTACCGAGAATTATCTACCATTATGAATCAAATTGGAATGAAGTATCAGACAATACATGCATGTCCCAATGATCACATTCTATATCATAAACAACATGAATTTGCAACAGAAGGCCCTGATTATCATATTAGTAGATATCAGTCAGATCAAATAACAAAAAAGGTGTCTCACAAGACTCTTTGGTACATTCCCAGTATTCCACGTCTTCAATGATTATTCAGGTGCACTAGCTTGGTAGCATTTATGGATTACCATGCATGCAATAGAAGTCAAGATGACATTATGCGAATGCCTATGGATGGTTCTACATTTAAAGACATAGAAACAACATGGCCACACTTTAAAGAATAACCTTGCAATCTCAAGCTTTAAGTGACAGCAGACGATGTCAATCCATTTGGATATATGAGATCTATTTACTCAGTGTGCCTTGTTTTTGTTATTAACAATAACATTCCTCCTTGGATGTCCATAAAGAGGGAGCACATAATGTTTTCAATGATTGTACCAGGTATTTTTGTATTTAATAGTTATGTAAATTAATTTATAAACACCGCATCAAAATAGTCATAATAATTAAGTAATGTTTTTGTTCATTCAACTAGGTAAGTACCAAGTTAAAGATATGAACATGTATATTGAACCCCTTATTAACGAGTTGTTGAAGTTATGGAATGGGATCACTATGTATGACATCTCTAGACCAATAGGACAAAGACAATTTCAATTTCATGTAATGCTTGTATGGACAATACATGATGCCCCTGGGCTAACTCAATTTTGCAATATGTTATATATTCATGTTAAGGTCACATATTTTTGTTATGTTATAGTTCTTAAACATTATTGTTGTATGTTTAAGTTGTGCATGATAATTGTACATGATCCAATTGTACAGTATATTTTAGGTCTTCAAACAAAGGTTAAATTTGCATGTCCAGTTTGTGGTCTGAAGATGAAATCTCATCATTCAAGAAGTTTAGGAAAGCAGGTGTTTGATGAGTTTAGGCACTTTCTCCATAATAATCATAAGTATCAAACTATCGAAAAACATCTTTTTAATGGGAAAGAAGAGACAACATCAAGTCCATGAATAATGACACCTCATCTATGGAAGTTAGAATACAATAGACTAAATCACCAAGGTAATTTCATTCCATCTGATGATTTTTGTTTGAAATTTATATTTTGATATTGTCTTTTATTTACTAATGATGTTATTAATGCTTGTGAAGGTCGTCTAGGCATCAATGACCAACTTCCTAGAGGAATAAAAAGTTATCCTAGTCAATTTAGTAGGTTTTCGTACTACAAGGATCTCCCAATCGTGCATTTGTTTGATGCTATGCATATTGGAAAGAATGTAACAGAGACACTATGGAAAATATTGGATGGAAGGTGTGATAAAGAAAAAATTTCCAAAATTTGTAATGACATTCATGAATCCAATCATGCACTAAAAACTTTCATTGAATCAAATAGCAATGGAGACCGCATAAGTATGAGTGCCCTTCCTTGGTTATTAACTGAGCAGCAAAGTGATGCATTAAAATAAGTCATAAAAAAAACAAAATTTACAATAGGATTTGCTACAAATATAAGCAGTCTTGTATCAAAGAAAGGTGATTTTGGGCCAGGGTTGAAAACACATGATTAGCATACCTTCGTCAAGGTAAGTCATGTTCTCTATTTACAATATATTTGTAAAATTGCATGTACTTTTTATTGTCTTATTTTACAATATATTGAAAAGATCATTTTTTAATCATTGCAGTACGTCCTACCTCTATCCCTCCCACACCAGTTTGACAACAGTGTTAAACAAGTTATATACGATCTTGGAGAATACATAAGGTTAGAAGTTTTATTTGTTAGACTTGTACATATATTATATTTATGACTTGCCTTACTTTTTATGTAATTTATTATATATTTTTTTCTAAAATCTTGTTTATATGTTCTTGTGAGTTGAATCTCTTTTAGGTGGTTATCATCTAAAGAAATAGATTAAAAAAAATATAAAATATTGGAAGAGAAAAATCCCCCAACTTATGTGTGAAATGCAAAAGTGTCTACCTCCAACTTTTTTCAATGCTCAAGAACACTACCTCATACATCAAGTTGAGGAGATTGAATTGTGTGGACCTGTACAAACTAGGTCAATGCAGATGGTTGAGATGCACTTGAAATTTATGAAGGGCTTGGTTCGACAAAGAGCACATCCTGAGTGTTCTATGGTGAAGGAATATATGGTATACCAGACCATGGTGTACATTAGTGAATATATTCCCAAGTTTGTAGCAAATATCCATGTAGATTGCATTTGGGATCCCAACTCTATTAACAAATTTGGAGGGGAGTACTTGATGGGGAAAGGTAGATTGAGAAAAGTGAGAGGTAATTATATGATGTTATTTTAGTTTATTAATTCTTATAGATCTTCAATATAAGTTGTTTCTAAGCAGTCTATTTATTTTCTTTATAGTTGGTCGTGAGTGTGATGCACTAAATTTGTATGTTGCAAACAATCTTGATTAGATGATGGTATGGATTCAAAAATCTCAAGAAAATGGTCGCTCATTAACATGGGATGGTGTTGCATCATTGGTTAAAGAATCTCATCATAATGGAGATCCCAATGTTATGCCAATGGTACTTGATCTAGCATATGGTTTAAGAGGTAGAAAGGTACGTATAAGTTTACTAACCATGACCCATAAGTTCAATTATATTAATGTAAGTAGTAATTAATCTTAAGCAATAATTAAAGTTCAATAGATGTTTATACTTTATACTATCGTATGGATCATGATCTAAAATATTATGTGTTCTTCTTACAGTATTTTTTGACACTTGTGAATCATGGTCAATATGGTGAGGGTTGTAGCACCGCACAGCCTTCATGTAAATAATCCTTAAACCTTTAACCATTCATTTAACCTTTGTATGCATTATTGACTCAACTTATGTTTGGGATGCTTCTAGTACCCCATTTAATCTTTATCCATTGCAAATGTCCTTGCTAACAATGTATTCTTTAGCACATGATGAAGTGCAGATGCCTCATTCACTCAACATTCCACTATCGATGGCTGCATTCTCCAGAACAAGGTGCTTGCAGACATCTTCCTCTATACCAGCTACAACCGGTAAAACCTTATTTTTCTATATTTTTTTATTTGCTAATCATGCATTGATTATTTTTCTTGTGTGAACTTTATACACTACATGGACCTATTTTGTGCACTAATAGATACACCTACACCTGGTACAAGAATATATCAGACCAGTACTAGTGAAGATCAACCATTTCCTGGATCATCCCATGTTACTAGTACTGGTTCATTTGTAGGGACATTATTGTTGAACAAGAGCAATATGTTTCTGTTAAAAGTACCAAAGCTTCCAGGTGCTTTAAAATTGTTATTATTTACAGTGTAATTGTAGTTTACTTATACATAACTTGTTTTGGACTAATAATCCCATGATATTTTTATAGGAAATGATGTTTTTTATGATCATCTTTTTGAAATGACATTGAAGCTATTTGGGTCCACCATATGTAAAAGGTATGTACCTTCATAATATTGGTACAATATTTTTCTTATCTTCCATTTATTGTACTATATTAAAGTTATGATATCTAATAATTTTGTTTTTTCAAAAAAGGTGGAATGAACAGGATGCTGACTTAAAAAATCAGCTCATTAAATCTTTAGAGGACCTCTTTGGAAATAAAACTTTTGACAATGTCATGATTCTTAAAAAAGCATCCAAACATATAAAGACTGTGAGAGACCAATATAGAAGGGCTCTAAAGGATAACCCAAAGTACGAGCGTCCTCCTATGATTCCACCGATGGAGTGGAATGAAATAATGGAAGATGCAAAAGAGAAAAGGCTAAAGGGTAGTGGAATTCAACCAGAAGATGGAAAAAGAAGGTATGTCATGATAGTATTAAGTAGAATGTAATCATGCACTGATTAGTGATCTTTGTAAATATATAATCTAACATGTTTCAAAATTTTCATAGACTGCAAGACACATCAAAAGCCACACAAGTGAGATTAACAAAGGTTGGCCAACACAAACTTGGCTCTAGTGGCTATATGAAACTTCACTCTTGACTCGTAAGTAGCAGCATTGGAATTTCATATCAAATTTTTATATATAAGGTTACAAACAATTTTGTTTAATCAAATGATACATGTAAAAGTGACGATATTAAACAAAAAATACAAGGCACAGAATTCAATGTAGAGCCCATGGATGAAGACAAAAGAATAGCCTTGAAGGAAGGCTATAAAGTCATGGCTACATGCCTACGCCAAGAATCCAAAAGCCATAACGAAGAATCTTCTACACCAGATGAGACATAGGTAAATTGGTCAAATCAAAATTAAATCAAATTGAATAGTTAATTTTGAACATAATTTAACTATTTCATGATAACAATGTGCATGACATTTCACTACAGCCTTCAAATCCTATCACAAATCCTGGGCATGACGAAGGCCATGATGTGCATCACAGTGGTGGAGGTATTAATTTTCTATTGGAAATAAATTACATAATTATTAATAGAATTTAACATATTTAATTGAAATTGGTCATGTAACCTTTTTTTGAATATTTTAGAGCATGTTGAGGTGGTGGAAGATCAAAATGTTATTGTCCATGATGATGTGGCATTGTTAGGTAAAGAAAAATGCATGTTATGTTCTACTGGTTAATGAAATACATGTAACAGTAAAAAAAAGTATGTGAATTTAACCCATTTACTTGTTATTGTAGCAGACCCCCCTTTAGTGCAGCAGCCTCGTGCTCCTCAAGACATGAGGAACCATCATAATTTGAGATCACAACCACAAGAGCGAGAAGATAATATTGATGCTCCTCTCAGCCTTTACCTAAATAAGAAATATAAGAAAAACCCAAAATAGAAATGATTTCTTAAAAATGCCTTTGATAAAACTTGTTTGATTAACTTCGTTGGATAATGAAAGAATGTTGTTTTAAGTAATTATCTATGAATCTTGTGTATTAATATTGAATTATATGTCATGTTAATTAATATTGTTATGTGTTAATGAATTCTTAATTAGTGTTGCATACTAATGAATGTTATATCATATTAATGAATGTTATGTGATTGTATTGATTGAATGTTATAGTTCATAAATGGATGAATGAAGTGTGTAATTAGATTTTAATGGGAAATTTAGATTGATGTTAGGTGGAGGGGGGGTGAGGCCAGATGAGCTTCTACCTTCATGTGGTTGGCCTTGTTAAGTAGAGAATATTAAAGTATTCTCGAAACCAAGTGAAGCTCAAACTAACATACCTTCATAATTTAATCAATTTCATTCATTCTAGGTCTTTGCTCATAAGTGCATTTTGAATGTGTCATTGTCATGAAACTATCAAATAAAAAATTAGAAGGGCCAATAGTCAACTTCTCATTGTCATTGTCTGGCATGATTCAGCTTCATTTTGTGTAAGTATTCTCGTATTGAATGTGTCAACCTCTCTTGGCCTAATGTGGATTATTTCATTGGTTTGTGTTTTTGAGTAGGTGAAGTGTTTAATTAGTTCCTATCTTCTATTCTTAATTCATTCAAACTACAGGAGGGCCTGACAGATATACTCAACATAGAATTGACTACTAGTCTAGGCAATTGAACACACTAAGTCTTTGGCTTGAGAGAAAGAGTTGGGTAATGTTGTTTCTGGAGACCTGTGTAATTGTCCTCAGTGGCCTCTCTTTTTTTAACAGGTTATTTTTATATATATGTAGTGTCCATGTTTTTTTTAATACAGATTCTATTTGTGTATATGCTACTGCTATGGAACCTAAATAAACAATTATAAATGTAATAGATAATGTCTTTGATGAAGGAATTGGTGTACCACATGTAAACCAAAATCCATGCTTAATGCCATTTTGTGCAATTCCTGAGTGTCTGACATGGGTTATAATGCAAAAAAATTGATCCATATAAAGTGTCTTTACTAAAATTTTAATCTAGTACATTGAATTTTGTTTCATTGTTAATAGATGATATATGTAGTCATGATATTTCAGATAGGTGATTATTTCTTGTTCTTATTTTCAGCAAAATGAGTTTGTCTATTAGCATATCAGATTTTCTATTTTGGTTGGAATTTTTTGTTTTAAGCTCCTAATGTTTATGACAATTCACTTTGGTCTAAAAACTAACAACTTTCTCATGAGAAATACCAAAATGAAACAAATTGATTGTGTGTCCACTCCACATGTCCACTTGTCATTGCACTCTGAAAAACTAACTTAGATTAGCCATATGCTACCTCACCTGTTTAAGGTAAGACAAACTCGGTTCAATTCTCTTAACAATGGTACATATATTTCCAAGTGTAGAAACCTTCAAAGATTTGTAGCGGTAAAGAGAATCCCCATATTTTATCAGCCTAACATAGTCTTTGGCCACTTTGGCAATGAGATTGCAAGCAATATTGATCTAGCCAAGGGCCAACTTGTAGTGATCTTTATCATATAAAACATTTAGCAAATCTCCATAAAATGGATGCACATCATCTTGGTGGGGGAAATCATCTTGGTAGATCTCCATAAAATGGATGCACACCATAGCTATCAGTTGAACTAGACTTTCTTTGTTGTAGAATTGATTTAGTATAGAATATTTTCTACCAGGATTTTTTTTTTAAAAAGAAAGGTTTTCATAGCATTATCTACCACTTGAGAAAAAGTTTCCATGGCTAAATTTCCTTTCCATAAAGTTAATATTTCTCTAAAGACTTACAAGTTAGTAAGTCCTCGGCTAAAGGGATGATAAACTAAATAAAGTTTCAAACATATGAACAGATAAAACTCATATATACAAGCAAAAGCCGGAGCCAAATTGAATAGTATTGGTTATTTGTCAATGGAAGGTCCCTGCTAGAATAGATACATTTGTCACTTCATTAAGATGATAATTGTGTACTAAGTTTCTTAACTGTATAATTAATCATCATCTTTATTATATGTTGTAGTAAATACATCTAAAGCACCAGTAGAAGCACCAGTAGGACTATCTGGAAATTGAAATTCAAAACCAAAGCCTTGAGATTGATGTAGTGTTTGGGCAAAGGCTTGATACTTCTAAATATCCACATCACTGACACTTCTTCTAGCATATTTCATTGACTCCTCAAAATGAGCATCCTTTATTTCAGCTACCTCGTCACTATCATCCTCATCCATTGCCTCGGGGTTCTCACTTCTTTTTCTTTCATGTTCAATATCATCTAAAAGAGCAAAGGAAAGAGAGCATTACAAATTGAAATAATAAGATACAAGTTGAGGAAAATTGAATCAAAAAATGTAAAATTATAACATGCCAGTTCAAAAAAAACCATTAAGAAATTCATAACCATCTCTAGTTTGCAAAAGCCACCACAATTGAAACTCACCTTCTCAATATTTTCTCTAATAGCATACTTGCAAACCCACTGACAAATATATGTAATATTGGCTCCACTTAATCCTTGGGTATAACGGGTTAGTGCCATTATAAGGTCCACATCCTTTGAGACGGGTGATTTTCTCAAGCAAGAACTAAAAATTTGATAATGTGAGGACTCATCAGGTAAGGGAATATAAATCAACTAGTCAAGTCAACCAGGCCTTAGCAACGCAGGATCAATGATAATGGGTCTATTTATAGCACCAATAATGAAAATTGTTTTATTGGCTGTCATACCATCCATCTCCATCAACAACTAGTTAAGAACTCTGTCTGTAGCACCACCAGCATCCCCAACACTACTTCCACGTTGCAAACATGCAAACCAATTGTGCATCACCATTCAAAGCCTATCTCTCAAATAGTTGAAACAAAATGAAAAAACCCATAGTTTCACGCAGAGTAGAATAGATGGATTGCTAGAGCTCAAAGCAGTCTAGAAAATAGAACGAGCAGGGACTCGCTGGCAACAAGCAGCAGACTGAGTGTGGACACCTAAAGATAAATATCTAGACTAATCACTGATCAGGATGATGTTGGTTATTAGTCTGGATATTTATCTTTATTTGTTTTTTTTTTAACATTCCATATTTTGTCAAAATTTTGACTAACCGTAGGTTACGTTTTGACTAATTGATGTTGTAACTTTGACCCAGTTTGGTCTAAAAATCAACAATTATGTGTCGAAATGTGATGTTGTGGGTTTGGCATCCTAGTCAGAGTAGCCAAATATTTCAACCAATATTGGTCTAAAGTGTGACGTAATTTGGTCAAAATATGACCGTCATGATTATGGCATCCTAGCTGGAGCAGCCAAATATTTCAACCAATATTGGTCTAAATTGTCACCCACTATGGTCAAATGTTCAACTAATATATCACCACTTTCTAATGTTGTTTTCAACCAATATTGGCATCGATCGTTCTACGGTTATAGATAGACATCGATATTTCAATGAGGAAAATAGCGATCAACCGGTTGGTCAAGTATTCGACCCATTTGGGTAGAAACTTCGACCAATCATCTGTCGAAAATAGGTGCAAAATGTACTAGTGATATGATATCACCAAAAGTTGATTTGTTCCATCCTTTAACATTTATTCTAATGATTTCCATTTTTTGTAAAATTCTAAACATATTCATACCTTGAATTCCTAAAGTTAGGATAGGAAGCCCACATGATTTCATATCTGAAAGGGAAGGTTCCAGAAGGAGGCCTATCAATCAAGTACAAGAGGAGAGGGTTATGATTTGAGATAGTTCTTGGAATATCTTTCAAGGTATAATTACACCATAAATCCCATATTTCCAAAATAAGAAACCTATCCATCTTGACTTGGATGAGGTTACTCCCCTTCCTATTGTTCAACCAAGATAAGGATTGGCCTTGCAGGTCAATGTCATACAACCTAGATCTATTGATGAAGTTAGATAAATATTCCATACTATTAAAATAATCCATTGTGCCACCAAGATTCTCAGAAGGGAAGAGGGGAGATTTAATGTCCCCCTCTGCCATCCATAAGGATTTTAAGTCATCAATAATAAATGTAGAGATCTCATTCGAGGATTCTTTCCAATCTTGTGTTAAGAGCATACACATTGACTAGATTCCACATCAAGCTACCTATGGAGAAATAAACTACTAATAAATAAGAAGAAAGGGAATAAATCTCTTCATTTATCCTACTAGGGTCCCACATGGTTACCACTCCTCCAAAATCCCCTCTAGCATCACTAATGAGAAATGATGAGTTATGCCAATTTTTTTCAGTAATAGTAGAGAAGGTGTGAAAATTCACTTTTAACTTCTTGAAGGAGGACAATTTATCTAATTTAAGATTCTTAATGTAATCTTTTAACACATACTTATTCTAAGGTTTATTGAGACCCTTCATATTCTATGAAATTAGTTTCATTTCTTATGTTTTTGGTTGGCATATAGGGTCTTATTACTTCCATTAGCAATTTCCCTAAATATCTCCTTGTTTCTTAATATTCTCCCCGAGGGTTGGCCAACTTTAGTCTCTAAACCCACATCAACTTTTTGGGATCTAGTTGTCTTCTTTAGCACTATCCATTCTTTCTTTGTAATGAAAAAAAACGTAGCACTAGGGGAGCTATCTATTTTAACTTCTACCTTATCTCTAACATTTGGTTATTTTTCTCCTATCAAACTCAAACCAACTAATTGATTAATATCCTCAACTATGCCATATTTATGTGTAACAACCTCATCCAACCTAGGAGAAGGAGGAATATTTTTCTCTAAGGTTTTTGGGGATTCATCTGATTTCAACACCAAGGTAGGAGGAACAACCAACCCCATTTTATTCACCTTTAGAGTAGATATAATTTCCCCATCCTCCAAAACACATGCATCCATATCTTGTTACACTTTAGTGAGTGTCCCAACATTGTCAACATACTCCTTAGTCTTAGTTGGAGTGCCCACCAAAGAGTTCATTAAATTCAATAACTCTTCTCTGAATGGATAATGGCCACTCCCAAAGGGTTATCCCTCTTAGTTTTCAATGTGAGGAGGATTAGGGAATCTCTTGCTAATCTCTATTGAGCATTTAAGGTTGTCATTAGTATCAAAGGATAGTAAACAGGTCGGTCAGTTACTTATATTGAGTTGGTTGGTAACTAGAAGTAAGACAAAGTAGTCAGTAAAGCCTTTACACCGAACATTACATAGTTTACCAAGCACCAGTGACACCGACACTGATGGACACTAAACACTGAGCATCACAGTATACACCGAGTAGATTATATAGTGTTTACCGATGATCATAGAAAATGGCATAGTAATCTAAAATGCCACATTCTTCTATGCAAATGGTTACAACAGATCATAAAATGGTTTACCAAGATTGAGGAGCATTTATTGTAAAAGATACTCATTAAATGTAATGTTTATCTTATTGTAATAGTTTATCTAGGTTAATTTTGCACCGTAGATCTTAGGGTTATGATTATTTTTGTAACCTAATTTTTGTTAAAGCGGAAAAAATAGAGCACTATATATTTAGTATGTTCACACCATTTTATGAGGTTGGTGAACTGATATATATGAATCATGGAGCACTTGAAGCCATTGCCTAACTTCAAGTCAATCGGTTTACAAAGTAGAACAGAGTACAAAGGATATCAGACCGAGAAAAATCAGAGAAGGCTACTGAGCATAATAGAGTAGAGAACCATCACAGATAAGGTGATATTTTTATGAGCACTTATAGATCTATTTCAGATAATTGAGTTGTCAACTAGCAGATAATTGCCTATTACTTTCTGACAATTGTAGTAGATTTTTTGATAAAATCTCTTAACAGAGTAGACTTAACAATCTTATGTAAATCTCTTAACTGAGTACACACTTCATTAGTGTTGTCTAAATCCTATAACTAGGTAGATCTAGCTGATCTAATATGTTACTCCTAACAGGGTAAGATCACCAGAAGTGATCAAAACTTGTAGCCTTAACAGACAAACCTTTTCTATCTGCAGTAGTGAAGAATTTGTGGGTGTCATCCCCACTGCATTTTTTACCTTCTTACAAGGGTTTTTGTGTTACCAAAATACTTGTGTTATGTGATTGTCATATTGATTTCATGTTGTTTACTTTCTTAAGTTAACTAGATGATTGATTTATGCAATTAGATTCAAGTTATTTTGATTGGTTATCACAGTATACAGTTATATATCTGAAAGGTTTTACAAGTAAAGTTTTAGAAGGCACTGATTCACCCCTCCCCTCTTAGTACCTATCTCTCCTAATTCCAACAATTGGTATTAGAGCACAATTCTCTTGTTGAACAATCTAACCACTGAAGGGTAAAGATCTAAGTCATGGAGAGATACAAACTTGACAAGACTATTGAGAATCAGAAGATACAAATATAGATGTTTGTGGAATAGTATAAACAAGCCAAGGAAGAACTGAAGAAATTACTAGTTGAAAGGAAGAACCTTGCAATTCAGATGAATTAAATTAGTTATCATGAAGAACCTATTGATGAAATATTTGATCATATTGGATCAAGCTCTAGAAGCATCTCTGACGGATCCGAAAGCATAATCTCTGACTTGTATGAAAAGAATCAACATCTATCTGAGCAAGTGAAAGCACTTCAAATCGGTCATGAATCTCAAATGGTGAGAATGGTGGAAATCATGAACAATGCTAGAAAAGTTGAACAAGATCATAATCTAGCTATTGAAGACCGAAGACTGATGACTGAACAACTTCAAGAAAAAGAAAGTGAAATGTAGAGACTCACTGATCATCACTTCCAAGTATCAAATCAGATGATGACAGTTAATCAAGAAATAAACTGAGTAAATGGAGAATTATCAAGAAGACTTGAAGATGTTGCAATAATCAGAGAAGATAATGGAAAACTAAGAAATGAAATAAAGATACAAAAGTAATACAATGAAATGATGAAGATAGTTAAGGACAATTCTAAAAAGATTGATGATTTCCTGACTAATCAGAGAAGATTCAGAAGCAGAGTCAGTATAGGCTACACTGGTGAAGCAGAATCATCACAACAAGCTGAAAAAGTCAACAACAATCAAAGTCAAAAACCTAAAGTGTTGATATGTTATCACTGTGGAAAACCAGGACATACATCTAATGTGTGCAGAAGCAAAGCACAAGGTAAACCTCCTGTCATTCCTAAATTCAATGGATATTGTTATTACTGTGGTAAGTTTGGACATCCAGCTTATGAATGTAGAGCTAAGTAGAATGACATTGCTAATAATACTACTGAGGAGAAAATATGCTATACTTGTAATAAGCATGGGCACACTGCAAGGGACTGCAAGGCAAAAATGAAACAAGTTTGGACACCTAAAGAGAAACTACAATGAAAGCCATATCAACCGAAGAGACAAGGTAACTCATATGTTTGGGATTATAATACATGGACTAATTATGTTGTATGTGGTCGATATGGACATATTGCAGCAAACTATTACAAAAAGAGTCAAATTAGACAATCAAGAAACTAGACAAATGTAGGAATGGCATGTATGCACTGTTACAAGGTTAGTCATTTAAGAAAGAACTACAGAGATCGAGCACCAGATGAAAACCATATATTTGAGAGTGGATATAACATTGTAGAAATTACAAAGTTAAGGAACACAATGTGGAAGGAGGAATCTAATGAGAATGTTGAGTCAAGTAACATTGTTGGTGAAACCTCGTCCACTGGATTGGGTGACATCGGTACCTCCACTTAAGATAACAAAGGTATGTATGGAACTGACATTTTAAATGATCACATTTTACATATAGTTCCTTATATATGATGTACAAATACCAAATCTGCATGAATAAAGATGCACTATGGTTTATGTGTTATAAGTTTACAAATGTCACATAGTCGGTAAAAGAAGAAACGAGAGTTGATTACCCATCGATAATCACTATACAAGGTTAACCGACAACAGTGCAAACCAATGAAGAAATTATATGTCAACCGAGCAAAGGAAATTGTAGACATTATCAAGCTAACAAGTTGTTTTGTACCAAAAGTTAGGTCATGCATTTAATGCACTAAAGTTTGAGCGGGAATATCAAAAAGTCTATATATACACATGAAATAGAGTTCATTGTTACATTGCGATTTTGAAGAAAAGATATTTTTCAGAGAAGAGTTCAAGCTAAAGATTTTCAAAAAGATTCAAAGCTACTGTAGATCAAACCAACAACAATTCTTTGACGATATCAAGTAAGTTCATCTACCTACCGAACATTGGTTATCTATTGCTTGCCAAAACCCTAGAAACAATTTATGGCATCAACATCAACTGCAAGCAAATCACAAAACATTGAGGAGGAAGTAGAATTAATTGTTAGGGATAATTTTGTCGAGGCCAAATTCAAACCACATCCCAAGGTTGTAGCACAAATGGACAATATGGGCACATTTTTTAGTATCCCAGATAGGGTTTTGTTAACAGAAGATGTTAGGGCATATATTCACTGCAAAATCTGATAAGTATGTGATTTTGAGACCATTGCTTCTTATCAACAAGTCTGTGGACCAGATAGAAAGATAAAATCTGAATATAAGAAGATTGGGGAGTCAGAGTTATTGTGTTTTACATACTTCCCACAAACATTCCAAAAATGACTGGATAAGAATCATGCTAAGTAGATTTCATGATGGGAAATTCTGGCTGGACAAACCTGTTGAGGTTACAAAGAAGATTATCAGTAAGGTTACTGGATACCCTACAACTGACAAAGCCAAAGCTTTTCAAAGTTCATCTTGTCCCAATGTTGAAAATAACATTGGAGCTTAATGGGATGGTAGGGCACTAAAAATCTCAACCATTAAAGACCCAGTGGTAAAATTTGTAGCACATGTCATCGGGTACAAGATATTTCTATCTAGTAGACCAAATAGTGTACCCTACAGCACCATGGATGTGGCATATAAAATTGTGAAGAAAGATCACCAGGTAGATCTTGCTGAACTGCTACTACACCAACTGCAAGATAATATGAAGAAAATAAGATCAAAGAAGTCCAACACATGTAAGTACAGATCACTACTTGTCTGTACATTTTTCTATCTACAAAAATATGTACCTAGTATCAGTAAGGTAAATTGGCAATCAGACAAACTGATAACTGCACAAATTGGTGAAATGATGAAGAGTCTAGGAAATAATCTGAATAAGGAATTCAATGCATATTTCAAAGAATTCCATACCAAAATGCAGCAAAGGAGTAGAGTTCCAAGGGAATTAGTAAGTAAATTTGAAGATGACATATCTTTTGTAGTTAACATAGACCACTCAATGATAAAGGTAGTAGAATTGAGAACAAAATGGTTAGCACTGATGGGATACAAAATGAACTATGATTTCTCTTTGAAATCTATTAATGCATTGCTGGCATTACTGATAGACATCACTGCCAGTAGGTTTGGCATATATGAGGAAGCTAAGTCATGAATCACTACAGACATAGAGATCAGAAAAATGTCTAGAAGGGTGAAGAAAATGAGAAAAGATCTCACAGCAAAATATCAAAATGCACCTGACTCATCTACAGAGTCACTAGTTAAAGACATAACTGAAGGTCAGTTACAATTGGCTGACAAGCCCTATGATAGCAAGGAGACCGAGTCAGATAAAGAAAAGGATCACACACCAGTTCCTCCCACCAATGTTGAACAAGAAATGCAGTTACCAGAACCTGAAGGAATGAAGACACGTTCGTCGACTATAGCACAACCTACCGAGAAAGAAGAAATAGTAAAATTAGAAAAAAGAAGGGCAACTACACCGATGAAGAAATACATAAAATGAAAGAACAAGAAAGTAGTTGAGCCATCGAAGAAAAAGAGGAAATACATAAGAAATAAGGAAGACCTAGAGGATACAAAAACTAAAAATGATCCTAATCAATTCAAGTTAGTTCGTAATAGGGAAAGTACAATAGAAGAAATAATTGAAGATATAATTGAAAATGGAAATCTTACAAATCCAGGCATAGAAAAATTTGACAAAATGTCAATTGAGGACAAGACAAAGCTAGAACATGCTATCATCCAGATGATGATTAAATTCAAGAAAGTACCAATGGAATTCACATTTCAATTACCAAAGGAACTTGCTGATAAAATAAATGAGAGATGGGCTATTGCACTAGATATAGAGAAAAGGAAAAGAGAACGTTCATTAAGTCATGCAGCCTCACACTTTAGCTATGCTATTGTAAGTGAATACATGACAAAGTATCAAGCTAGATTTCTAGACAAGAATAGAGCTATGCAGATAATGGATGAGAATGTGGCTGATATGGATGTCACATGTGATTCTTTGTGGACATCAATCTTGAAAGCAAAAGAGAAAGCTGAACAAGAAGCATTCCTGAAATTGTCTAAGAAGAGACACAGTTCAAAAGGTAAAGGTATTTTCATCGATGATAACAAAGGAAAGAAAATAGAAGACATGGGTATATCAATTACCGAGGTAATTGATATCACCGAACAAAAGGAAGAAATAAGAATTTCATAGGATGCACCGAATCAAGTAAAGATCCACTTGTAGAAGAAAACTGATGATGATGCACTCATTGAGGACATCACTAAAGGTGATCCTGATGATGAGGATGATGAAGATGTGACTATTGCACCAAACAAAGATGAAGTACTAGACACTGATAGTGTGTTCACATCTCTATCAGGTGAACTTCTTATACGTGTAGAGGTAGTTGAAATACTTTCACAAGTACAACCTGATGCTTCTCATCCTAAGCAAACTAATGATACAACTAAGATACAAATGAGCCTACCAAAATAGAGGCACAGTCTACAGAAACATAAGAACCAAAAGAAACAAATTTGATCGAGGTGAACCCACCTAACACTACAACCGAGACTCCCATACCATCTACCGAGGAGTAGAAGAAGGAAGATACGGTGTCAACTGGGAAGGATACTATGAAAAGTGGAGAAAAAGCTATTGTTATTAGTGAGAAGAAATCACCACTTGCATAGAAGAAGAAGAAGAAGAAAGCAAAAGGGTCGATCACCATTGATGAAGTCATAATTATACTAGAATGTGACCCAAGAACCCTAAGCCCTGAGGAACTAAGTAGATATGGGGAATTATGTTCAAGGAAAGTGGCACAAGAAAAGTTAAGGCAAGAACACAAATGAAAAGAAGTGTTAAATGATGTGAGAGATATTCTACAACAGATAATACCAGAGACAAATATTGATGAGAATACTCCAATCATAGATCAACTTGCTACACTCACCGATAAAATCAATGCCCCTGATATAGATGCAGATAAAAGAATAGAAGAACTGGAAAAATCAAAGATTTAGAACAAATTGGTAGAAAGGATTAGCATAGAAGTAGCACTAAAAAAGGTAAAATTATCTGAGGTCATTACCAAGGTAAAATCTATCACCCAGATAATCTATCAATTTTTTATCAAGCTTTATACTTCAAACACCTTCACTATAGAAGTCAGTGAAAAGATAAAAGGTTTAGAAGTAGAGATTGTTGGCATTAAGCAGTATTGCCACTAGTGACAACACTTATTTGCATTCTGGATGTAAACCGAGCAGACAGTGCAAACCGAGCAGACAGTGCAAACCGAGCAGACAGTTCAAACTGAGCAGACAGTGCAAACCGAGCAGACAGTGCAAACCGAGCAGACAGTGCAAACCGAGCAGACAGTGCAAACTGAGCAGACAGTGGAAACCGAGCAAGTTAGTACAAACCGATCAGGACAATGTAAACCGAGTAACATCTTGTCTACCGAGTCACCAATGCTTACCGAGTTCAATACCTACCAAGTGATCAGTATGAACCGTGCCTTCACTTCTACCGAGTGCATGACGATGCCGAGTAATGCAGTGGACGCCGAGTATCAGAAAGTCACCGAGTCAGTGTGAAGGAACCGAGTAACCATATTTGGGCCGACTTAGTAGCACTTATGTTTATTTGTCAAGCCGACTGTGCAATTATAATTGTAATTAATTGTTTGAGACCTGTATATAAACAATGATGTAGAAATAAAAGAGTAACACACAAGAAATAAAAATATATGAAGTAGAAAATATGTGATGAAAAAAAAAAAAGGCAGAGATAAGCAAATTGCAGAAGGCTTCAGAAGTATAAGGTTCAGCAAAGACAAATTCATCACAGAAGGTGATCAGTACATCAGTGAATCTCATTCAGCAATCCAGTTGCAAAGCAGAGATCTACTGTTTCATTCTAACAGGTGAATCAGTACTAAATCCTTTAACCGGGTAGACTTAACAGTCTTTGTATAAATCTCTTTACCGAGTGCATACTTCACTGTATGTTTGTAAATCCTTTAACAGGGTGGATTTAGCAATCCTTATTGCTCCTAACAGGGCAGATCATCAGAAGTGATCAAATTGTAAGCCTTAACCGGCCAACTTTATTCTGCAGTATTAAAGCTTTGTGGGTTTCATCCCCACCCCAGTTTTACTTTCTTTTGGAAGGTTTCTGGGTAACCAAATCCATGTGTCATTATTGTGAATGCTTTTAAAGTTCATGCTTTCTGTATGCAAAGGTTAAAAGTAAAATACATGTTAAAATTAGAAGAAAATTTGGAGTTACTGATTCACCCCTCCCCTCTCAGTAACTTGGTTAATTCCTGAATATTTCCAACAATTGGTATCAGAGCTGCATTGGTTCTCAAGACAAAGCTTAACTAGCTTGAGAAAAGATCCAGGACAATGGAGGTATTCAAACTGAACAAGGTGATTGAAAATGAAAAGCTAGATCTGGAAATGGCCATAGCTAAACTCAAAGAAGCAAAAGAACATCTTTCCCAATCCCTAAGAAGAAGGAAGGAACTTGCAAATCAGATGAATGATCAGAATTACATTGAAGAAAAGATTGAAGATCTTCTTCCCTCAAATAACTCAGATGAAGCAAACAATGCTATCAAAGAACTCCTAGAAGAGAATGGGTCTCTGCAGGAAGAAGTGAGAAAATTGAAAAGAGAACAAGAACTACACTCTACAAGATTCTGTGAGATCTTGGAACAGAAAAACAAGTTGAAAGATGAATTAGATGAAAGAAACATTGAAGTCCAAAACAAAACCCTTCAGCTAGAAAACCTAATTGATCAGATCTCTCATACAAATGAAGAAATTATAAATCTAAGTTCAGAAATAGAAAACACAAAAGAAGAACTAAGATCTGAAAAGGAAATCAATCTAAGATTGATGGATGACCTAAATGCTGAAAAACAAATCAATGAAGGAATGCTGAAAAGTCAAGAAGACTTGAATTAGCTGTATGAACGAAATCTTCATAGGCAAAAAGGAAAAGCAGGACTTGGATACAAAGAAGAAGGCGAATCCTCTAAGCAAGGTACTAAAAGAAATCAAAAACCTACTTGTAATCATTGTGGTAAAATAGGACATACTTCAAATAAATGTTGGAACAATGAAAAAGCAGAATTCAATGGAAAATGTTATAGCTGCAATCAACCTGGTCATAAAGCAAATGAATGCAGGGAAAAACCTAGATTCAGAGGTAATTGTCACAAGTGCAACAAACAAGGTCACAAGGCATCCGAGTGCAGATCCAAGATATTTAATCCAGCAGAACAAATTGTGAAAGCAATGTTTGGATGGGACTACAACACCTGGTGTAGATGTCATTACTGTGGAGAATATGGACACATTGGCATGAATTGCATAAAACATCATCTAAGGAAAAGAGATACTACCATAAGATGTTTCAAATGCACTAAACTCGGTCACATAGCCAGAAACTGCATGAATGCTAATGAAATTGAAGAAGGAAAGAAGAATGAAGCAACTAAGGTCAGGAAACAGGTCAGACAAAAATGGATTCCTAAAGCTACCGAGCAATCCAGTCCAAGTAATGGAATGGATGGCTCTATCGACTCAAATTAAATTTCCAAGGAAGCACTGGAACTGTATTCTCATAGATCAATCTCAAGCAGTTCCAGAACCGAAATTAAAAGAAAAGTCTAAATCAGCATGCAAGATGCAGTGAGATCACAGCGAGGTCGGTATAGTCTTCACCGAGCGAGGTCGGTATAGTCTTCACCGAGCAAGGTCGGTATAGTCTTCACCGAGCGAGGTCGGAGCATTATGAATTTTCGAGTTCACCGAGCTGCGAAGTCTTTTCCGAGCAATTAATTCTTAGTGGGTGACAGTCTGTCAGAATTCCTACCCTAATTTGAAATGAGCATTAATGACAGAATTGTAAACAAAAAGCAAGTAATCGAACTCATTCTTCACCGCGAATCTTTAAGCACTTTGAGAGCAGAAAACTTCAAGGGCAACCCGGCGATTTAATACTCTTGCGAAAGGAATTTTCTGTGAGCTACCATGGCATCATCCAGCACCTCAGTGAAGAAAGGATCAGACATGTTAGTCCAAGGGGAGTGGAAAGTACCAGATTTTAAGATCGTGCCCGCAGTTGCAGCCACCCTAGATTCGAACGGAGCTCAATCTCAGATTCCTCCTAAGGTACTTCTTATCAACGATATCCGTAATCATTTTAACTATTCTATTCAATAAATGGGAAACCTAGAACTAGACATTGTGCGTGAGGAACTATGTGTGGATGGTACTTTGAAACCCGAGCACAAACATCTGGAAGATAAGGGTTTAGTCCACATTGCACATCTTCCTCAAAACTTTCGAGATAAATGGGTTAGGTACATTCTCAGCCGAGTACACGATGGCAAGATTTGGCTTGAGCAACCTATTGAGATCACAAGGAAAATGATTCATCAAGTTACCGGTCTTCCCTTGTTGAACAAAGCGAAAACTACCAAAACCCTAGGTCGGACGGAACTAGAGAAGAAAACCCTAGCCGAGTGGGATGGTAGAGGTATGAAGGTTAGCAGCATTACCGACGCCGAACTGAAGTTTGGTACACATATCATTGCACACAAGATTTACAGTTCTAGTCGACAGAACAGTGTCTCATGTGAAGCTGTTGACCTAGCATACAAAGTGGTCAAAAACAACTTGACATTTGACCTAGCAGACTTATTGTTGAAACAGTTCAACAAGAACATGGAAAGCATCAAAACTTCCAAAAACAATCCATGTAAGTTTGGATCCTTGTTAGTCTGTTTATTCTTCTATGTTCAGAAATTCTTCCCTTCAAAAGGAAAAGTTGTATGGAGAAAAGATGTGCCAGTACTTTATGAAATTAATGAATACATTGCAGAAATGGGTGAAAACTTTGAAAGCATCATGGATAATTATTTTGAGTCTTTCAAAGAGAAAATGAATGATAGATTCCGGATTCCACAGAAGTTGGTGGAAGATTACAAAGATGACATCTGTTTTATGGTAGATTGTGATAATGTGTATATTCAAGCAGTTAAACCAAGAACTATGTATGCAAAACCTCTTCCTTATGAGGTAAATATTGATGAAACCAAGAACATTATTGAAGCACTTCTAAATCAGCCTGTCAATCCCAAAGCCCCATATTTTGGAACATATGATGAAGCTAAGATGAGAATTGAACTAAGCATAAAGCTTCCACAGGTGGTAAACAAAGGAAAGAAAAGAATAGCTAAAATGCAAATGATAACCGAGGAGAAAGAAGAAATAGGTGAAAAAGAAGAGGAAAAGGATGAGAAAACAGAGGAACCAGAACCTGCAAAGAAGAAAGGAAAATTTTTTATCACTAAGGCATCTGTGCCTCCCACTGCTGTGTTTACAAGGAGAAATACAAGAGGAAAGGCAGAAAAGGTAGATAAGGACATAGTATTCAAAAGGCCTCCTCTAACCCTTCAAGAAAAGCTCAAACTCTTCAGAGATGGATCAGGATCTGGAGTAAGTAACATAAAATCCTTGAGATATGAAACCAGATCGGAAGCAGAGCAGAAGGAAATAGAAGATGCTGTTGTTGAGAAGATGGGACAGTGGAAATACTCTCCTGAAGAAATTACCCCATAGGTTCCAGCAGTTCTATTGAATCTGATAAGAATGAGATGGAGCAATGCAAGGCAAACTGTAATAGACATATTTGATCAAAACCTAAGACAGTTGATGCCGAGCCTGAACAATGATGAAGTAAAGAAGGCACTAAAAGAGAATGAAAACAAGATGACACTGAAGTTCAATACTTGTTTGATTTTGATCAACAATATTGAATCGGTTGTGAAGGCTGCAAAAGCCACATGGAAGAACATTTACCACCTTCACCAACCGAGCATTGAAACTGTAATAATAAAGGATATTGAAGATGACAGCGATGAGAAAGAAGAAGACACCGAGGTAGATGATACTGTAAGGATAGCAGAAGAAGTCATTGCATCCCTTCCTACCTCTCCAGTGAAAGTCTCTACATCCAGCCCAGAGACACCTTCAAGCATGGTTGTGACAACTTCCACATTTGTCCAATCATCCCTAGCAACATCAGAGGCAGCTACCATTTCTTCTACCGAGCTGCAGTCTCCTGTACCAGTAAGTTTTCCAGCTTTTGAATCATCAAGTGTAAATATTGTAAGTTCTCCAGTAGAAAGTATACCAGTGTCAATAGCCAGCCCTATTTTATCTACTATCACTACTACAAGAACATTAAGTACAGATAAGCCTAAGGCTCTACCGAGTATAAAATTTTTGGATAAAAATATAGTTGAGGATATAGACCTAGACGAAGAGATAGAGATTCCTACACTAGATTTTGCAAATCTCTCAGCAGACCAGATGCAGAATATAGGTGAGATCCTCCAAAGGAAAGAAAAACAAAAGAAGCTTAAGGAGGAGAGAGACAAGGAGTATCAAATCATCAAGGATGCTAAGGACATTTTGTTTGATGCATTAGGCATTAAAGTAGACTCCTCCCAGCATGTTTTGTCACAATTGGCAGAAGCAGTTGAGAAATACAATGAGGACTCATCCGGGACAGAAAAGTTAGTTGAAAGAGCCGAGAAGAGATTCAACAATAAAGTGCTTGAGCACATTGCTCAGCACATAGCTATTAACCAAGTAGAATTGTCTTCAGTTTTGTCTAATACAGAGTCTATTTATTCGAATGCTACCTCTCTTTTGGCCAGACTATGCAATTTTGCCGAGTTCACAAAGGATGTCAAAGATAAAATGAATAAAATGGATGAGGATATGAAGATTAGCATACAGAAGCTACAACTTGAACCAAGTTCAAGCTCTGCTCATCACATGAAAATTTCACATCTATCCAATATGCAGTCTGATCTATTGAAAGAAGACTCAAGGATCCGGTCCACACTGCTAGACATCCAACACATGATCCTTCCCATCATGAATACAATGTATAAGCACATTGAACATTCCAGAACATTGATTCATGACAATCAGTTCTCCATAGCAGATCACATGATTGAACTCTCTGCAAAAATCCAAATTTCCATACAAACATGTAAGATTCTGCAAGAAAGTTGGGACAGAACCCTGGCACTAATAATGAAGGTACATTCTGGTTTCTTATCAAATTTTGGATTCTCTCTGTAAATAAATTGTATATGCACCTTTGGCATTATCATCAAAAAGGGGGAGATATGTATAGAAGGATATGTATACAGTTATAGATTTGTATAAGAAACAATTAGCACATTGAAAGGGGGAGACAATGTATAAAGCCCTATAACAAAGACAAATTTTGAAAAATCAAAATAAAACTCAACATGATTCGGTGTATATAAATTTTGGCCAATAAGTGTTTTTGTCACTAATGCCAAAGGGGGGGATTGTTGGCATTAAGTAGTATTGCCACTAGTGACAACACTTATTTGCATTCTGGATGTAAACCGAGCAGACAGTGCAAACCGAGCAGACAGTGCAAACTGAGCAAGTTAGTACAAACCGATCAGGACAATGTAAACCGAGTAACATCTTGTCTACCGAGTCACCAATGCTTACCGAGTTCAATACCTACCGAGTGATCAGTATGAACCGTGCCTTCACTTCTACCGAGTGCATGACGATGCCGAGTAATGCAGTAGACGCCGAGTATCAGAAAGTCACCGAGTCAGTGTGAAGGAACCGAGTAAACATATTTGGGCTGACTTAGTAGCACTTATGTTTATTTGTCAAGCCGACTGTGCAATTGTAATTGTAATTAATTGTTTGAGACCTGTATATAAACAATGATGTAGAAATAAAAGAGTAACACACAAGAAATAAAAATATATGAAGTAGAAAATATGTGATGAAAAAAAAAAAAGGCAGAGATAAGCAAATTGCAGAAGGCTTCAGAAGTATAAGGTTCAGCAAAGACAAATTCATCACAGAAGGTGATCAGTACATCAGCGAATCTCATTCAGCAATCCAGTTGCAAAGCAGAGATCTACTGTTTCATTCTAACAGGTGAATCAGTACTAAATCCTTTAACCGGGTAGACTTAACAGTCTTTGTATAAATCTCTTTACCGAGTGCATACTTCACTGTATGTTTGTAAATCCTTTAACAGGGTGGATTTAGCAATCTTTATTGCTCCTAACAGGGCAGATCATCAGAAGTGATCAAATTGTAAGCCTTAACCGGCCAACTTTATTCTGCAGTATTAAAGCTTTGTGGGTTTCATCCCCACCCCAGTTTTACTTTCTTTTGGAAGGTTTCTGGGTAACCAAATCCATGTGTCATTATTGTGAATGCTTTTAAGTTTCATGCTTTCTGTATGCAAAGGTTAAAAGTAAAATACATGTTAAAATTAGAAGAAAATTTGGAGTTACTGATTCACCCCTCCCCTCTCAGTAACTTGGTTAATTCCTGAATATTTCTAACAGAGATTCAGTTGAGTACACAAGTAGCTATAACTGAGCTGAATGCTTTCTTAAAGCATATTCACCGAGTTTAGGAACTTCAGTGGTTGATAGCAGATCTAAAGAAACAAGAAGAGCAAATCATTGATTAGGTTACATAGTTACAAATAGAACTCAGTCCTTACCTAAAAATTTTTGAAGCACATATTGTCAAAGCTGAACAACTTGTAGCAACACCAGAGATTTTAGTTTTAGATAATATCTTTGACATGCATGCACAAGTCATTCTTGAGCATATTTCTCTTACCAACTTGAAAGAGGAATGGGACAACCTCTTGGAGTCTGTAAAGAAAACCCATCCAAAAAATTTTGGTAAGATGTAAGTATACATTCTATTTTTTTTGTATTTGGCATTATTATCAAAAAGGGGGAAAACATGTATATGCCAAATAAGTATACTTTGATATGTATATATTACCAGGAGCATGAACCGAGGGGGAGTACTTTGTACTTAGATACATTTTTTTTGTGGATATGTATATGGCGGAGATATAAGGAATATATAGAAACATTTTACCTATTAAAAGTTTTGATACTAATGCCAAAGGGGGAGATTGTTAATCTCTATTGAGAATTTAAGGTTGTCATTAGTATCAAAGGATATTAAACAGGTCATTTGGTTACTTATATTGAGTTGGTCGGTAACCAGAAGTAAGATAGAGCATTTGGTAAAGCCTCTACACCGAACATCACACAGTTTACCAAGTACTAGCAACACTAACACCAATGGATAGTAAACATCGAGCATCATAGTATACACTGAGCAGATTATACAGTGTTTACTGATGATCACAAAAAATGGCATAGTAATCTAAAATGGCACATTCTTCTATGCAAATGGTTACAACAGATCGTAAAATGGTTTACCAAGATCGAGGAGCATTTATTGTAAAAGATACTCATTAAATGTAATGTTTATCTTATTGTAATAGTTGATCTAGGTTAATTTTGCACCGTAGATCTTAGGGTTATGATTATTTTTGTAACCTAATTTTTGTTAAAGCGAAAAAAATAGAGCACTATATATTTAGTATGTTTGCACCATTTTATGAGGTTGGTGAACTGATATATATGAATCATTGAGCACTTGAAGCTATTTCCTAACTTCAAGTCAATCGGTTTACAAAGCAAAATAGAGTACAAAGGATATCAGACCGAGCAGAATTAGAGAAGGCTACCAAGCAGAATAGAGTAGAGAACCATCATAGATAAGGTGATATTTTAATGAGCACTTATAGATCTATTTCAGACAATTGAGTTGTCAACTAGTAGATAATTGCCTATTACTTTCTGACAATTGTAGTAGAGTTTTTTATAAAATCTCTTAACAAAGTAGACTTAACAGTCTTATGTAAATCTCTTAACCGAGTACACACTTCATTAGTGTTGTCTAAATCCTATAACTAGGTAGATCTAGCTGATCTAATATGTTACTCCTAACAAGGTAAGATCATCAGAAGTGATCAAAACTTGTAGCCTTAACAGGCAAACCTTTTCTATCTGCAGTAGTGAAGAATTTGTGGGTGTCATCCCCACTGTAGTTTTTACCTTCTTACAAGGGTTTCTGCATTACCAAAATACTTGTGTTATGTGATTGTCATATTGATTTCATGTTTTTTACTTTCTTAAGTTAACTAGATGATTGATTTATGTAATTAGATTCAAGCTATTTTGATCGATTATCACAGTATACAATTATAGATCTGAAAGGTTTTACAAGTAAAGTTTTAGAAGGCACTAATTCACCCCTCCCCTCTCAGTACCTATCTCTCCTAATTCAAACATCTCCCATTCAACTTAGGCTCCTTAACTAGAGGTACTTTAAAGTCAGTTATAACATGACTCAGTTTGGAACACTTCTAAGAGTAAACCACAACATGCTCATAGACTAGATCTTGACTCTATTTCCTAAGTTATAATTGAAAAGTAATGAACTTGGGAAGAGTATTTTTAATTTCTACATTCACACAAAATCTAGAAAAAACTAACATGGACTTGGCTTGAGTGACTCCATTAGAACTAACATATTTCCCAAATGTGTTCCCTATCTATTTGAAGATTTTCTCATTCCAAAATGTCAAGGGAAGCTAGGGAGCCTAAGCCAAACATGAGTTTTCATTTGAATATCCTTCATAGGTTCAAACCTTGGAATCCATTTACAAAGAACTAGACTATGTTTTCCATAGGCCCAAGAGAAAGCAATAATCTTGATCATGTCTTCTTCCCCTATGAACTTGAACTTGAAGAAGCTGTTAGCACTTAAACCTACAGATGGTTGAAATATTCAGAAACTCACTGAACTTATGACTCATGCATTCCGAACAACTTCATCCAGCACAATTTAAATGCTAAGGTACTAAGGCTTTGAGCATTCTTCACTTTGGGTGTAAAACTTAGGCGGGTTTACCTTTCAATTGCTTCTACAAAGCATAACAAAATTGATCTATGTACTTGACATAGCCAATACAGCTCATAAACATACAAGTAAAAGTAAATGGAGATAGTTTCTTGATAAAATGATGTTGAACAGATGTAAATCAAACTAAACCAGTGCCTTATTCATTGGGCTAGAGTCAAAACCAAACATCTACAGAATCGTATTAACACAAAGATACTGAAATTCAAATAAATTGCCTAACAATTCATTCTCCCAATTCCCAACCCTGCCATCAAATTCATGCATAGATTTTCAAATCCCAGAGACCTCCCTGAAGGTTTACTCTCTCCTTGAGAGAAACTTGAGTTCAACCCCTATATTCACCTTGTGAACAATACATTAAAAATCCTTACTAATTAATGCATAAGAAATTCAAAGCATCCATACATAAAGACAACCAGAGATAGCAACAAAACTTCAATATATTTCTATTAATTTTCAGCTGTATCCATTACAATTTCAACAAAATTTCAAAGAAGTCAGATTCTATATTCAGTCTTTCTTTACAAAAACTTTGACCACCTCCAAAAAGAGAAAAATTTTCTATATATACCTATAGCCATCTTGGAATCCTTGAAAGGATGCAACAAGCTTCGAATGGCTAGGAAAATGACTTGCGAAAAAGACAAAAAGTACAAACCATAATGACAATGACTGGAAAACTAGAAAGTAGTTCAAAACTACTAACATCTTCATAGGTGGCACCTTTTTTTGGAGATATTTTAGAGTAGTTACTTTGATTTGTTACATGAATGATGACTACCATTATAGGCTAACTTACATGATCCTTTTTTTGAAACATGCTCTCCCTCGAATTCTAGATCAGGTGCCATGTGTACTTTATTCTTCTTCTTCTTCCAACACTAGGATAGTTGGCTTCTTTTTCCTCTTTGTCATTTTGTCCCATGTTGCCACATCATCATCAGATGGCCAATTGTAGGCCTACAGTTCCTGTAGTGACTTGATCTGTTGGTCCCACATAGAATCAATTATAGCTTTAGCTTCTACCACAAACTATATGCAATCACCCTCAACTTTAAATAAACTATCAATTATACTATTGCATCCTTTCAAGTGTAAGGCACTATCACTATTAAGGAAAGCATCTTGTTTAACTACCAACCGATCCATTGATGTATTCCATTCATCTATACTGACTGCATTTCCATCATCATCATACACTGAAGGTGAGTACTTACAGTAATCCTTATCAAACATAACCAACTTGGCTTTTATTTGATTAGACTTTCCTTTAAAAAACTTTGAGATAGCACTCACCAAACCAATTTTTTCAAATACTTTTGTCACTATCTCAGGGATATCAGGCCTACTTTCCTGCAAAGCATCCAATTTGTCAAACAAAAATCTCCTTCCTAACCATACACTATATAGTGGCTCTAGAGTGATTAGTGACTCATTCACCTTATCATTAGCCTTGTGCAATTGACTAATTGATTGATGGACTACTTCCATCTTCTCCTTTATTTTTCTTTTCCTATACTGCACAATCTTTTTTATAGTATCTAGGGATGCATCCAACCTTACTTTCTCTAAGTCCTCAGCAAGCTTATCAGGAATTTTTTTATCTATCCGAGGAGGGGCTTCAGTTTGCAAAGAAGGGGAAGGAACTACCTTTGAGGCTTCTTCAAGCTTCACCTTTAAATCCTCAACCTCATCCTCCAATCTTAACCATCATAAGTTGTAGATCCTTGTCCTTTGATACTTTCATTGAATTTTCAAATAATTTATCATACCTCTCTGACAGCTGGATAGTTTTAGCTTCATTAAGGTGGGCAAGGTGTACAACTATCTTTGACACCTCAAGATTAGTAGTATTTTGCACAATCCAGACTATCCTATCTCCCTCCATCTTGTTTTCTATGCTCACCAAAGATGGCTTCTGAGTTCTTGGAGCTAGAGACCATAAAGCAACTACCTAAGACTTAGGGTCATAGCCACTTCCCCTAATCATATCATCAATTTGTACCTCATAGGACAAACTACCCTCAAGCTAATTTTTGATTTGATCTATAATGAAGGTAGATGTCAAGTCCCATCCAGGAGTTATAAGCATACCACTTCACTTAACCATTTCTCTAGCCTCTTCTACAGTGATTCTTTCAAGACTGGGATCATATGATGTTAAGGCCCTCATTGTTTCTTCACTTGGATGCATACCCTCAGGTAGGGACTTCTTCACTTCCTCATGTTTCCTCCAAATGAGGAAATCTCTAAATTCATTACTTTTTATGAACTGTTCATCATTAATAAATTCCTCCTAATAGAATTCTCTCTCATCCTTTCCTAACAACAAGGGTAGATCCCCCTCTTCTTTTGTTACAATCTTCTTTCCATCCCTGATGGCCTTTCTTATTTGATGGTGATAAGACCTATCACCAAGCACAAGAGCTAAAGAAATATCAATTACCCTCTTTTGCTTTCTCTCCTTCGAAGGCTCACCAACCTCAAGTTTATGTTTTTCCAAAGGTGGCTCAGAAGTATCCCCTTTCTCTTGTTGACCTTGAGTCAAATCAATCATTGGTACATCCTCTCCTTAAGGTGGGATACTACCCTCTTGAGACTTGTTAGTGTACTCCTCAGGTTCAGAGGCTGAATAATCCCTTGGGACCTCCAACTTTTCTTCAAGCTGATCTTCTAACTGATTAGATAGAATGCTATGCATTTCTATCATCTTCTCCATTCTTTGTAGAAATGGGAGATAGGGAAAATAACCACCAAAAGGAATACCAGGCTTCTTTAGCCTTTTCTCAATATTAAGAAACTCAAAATATTTGTTCCATCTCTACTTGGATTCAACAAAATCTAAGATATTTCTTATCGCATCTTCTTCATCTAGTCCCTCATGCTACTTAATTGACCCAATGTTTGGAATCAGAGTCATCCTAGCTATCCTAATGAAACCCTTAGATTCTACATACCTGCAAGTGGTTGAACACATCTTGAAATGATTTAACCAAATGCTGACCTTATCCAAAGCCCTTTTGACAATTAAGAAACTTCCCATTCTAAACTACCTTGGTGTAAAAGTCCCCTTTCTATGAGGTGCAAGGTGCTCCCTGTCAATCCACATTCGTTTCCATATAAACTCCATCATGGCAACTCTAGGAGGCACATATCTAGGTAACCAATGTGGGGGTTGAGGGAAACCATAAACCCTAATAATTTTGTGACTATCCCCAAGGTAGAAATCACCCCAATTGTGATTTCATGTCCACTTATCCTCAAACTACAATGGCCTTAGCAATCTCAAGACCTTAGTTGATAATCTTACAACATTTGTACCCAACATTCCAAGAACCAGATGAGCAAAGTAATTCTAAAAAATGGAAAAATTGCACTCATTGGAAGTGTAATTCCAAGCCCTCAACTAGTATTGCAATGGGTTTGGTTGGTCATTAAAAGTTTTCCTCAATCTTAACATCCTAGCATCAAGGGAATTAACATGGTGGAATAAGATCAGGTGCGTGAGAAGGGAATAATGCAAAAACTTGATAGGTCTTTTATTTTCTTTGATAGATATCAAACCCTCATGAATCCTATCAATTACATATTGGATGTAATCATAGCCATTGTTTGAGGGAGAGTTCTGAATATCTAAAATTATCATTAACAGCTCGGCAGACATCTTTCCTTCATCCCCATCTATTCCTAAAACCCTACACAGCCCATGACACAGGAATTTCATGTAATTACACAAGGATGAAAATAGATAAGGAGCATTCATACTTGCAGGAAGAGGGGCAATCTACTTACCCTACTTGGGCATGTGCTTAACAATTTGACTTTTAACAGACCTAATATTACTAGCATAATTATCTCTCTCTTTTTTCAGGTCAATCTCAATGGAAGAAGAAGCATAAAAGTCAAAAGCCCTCATGAAGGATCCCCTATCTAAGGTAAGGAAAATAGACTGGTCTTCTCACCTAATAGTTTTTGAAATGGGGTCATAAAGCCTTGCTAAAATAATAACCAGGTCAACATAAAGGAAAACATCAAGCATAATCAACTTGGCCATCCCTAGAGCCCAAGCATTATAGATTGGAATTTCTTTATGCCTATTATTATAAAAATATGAGAAGATGGTGTAACCTGATCCTAAAGGCATGATAGGATCTCTACACTTGTCCATAAGGTCTTCAAAGGCTATGTCAATGGCCTTCTTGTTCTGGTTTGAACCTGGTAGTAGCTTGACAAACTCATCAGAATAATTTGGCTTCCCTTTGTCTTATTCGCTCTGCTCCTTCACACCTCCACTGGAAGACACAGCACTCACTTTTGGATGACTGATTCTATCAAGAAAGAAGATACCACAGCTTTGCAACTTCACTCCTTCACTTCTACAACTTCAGTGCCAACAATTCTCAATCAACTTCAGAATGACTTTGAGCATAGAAAGCAATGAGGTCCTAATTATATACTTGAAAAATTATGTGTGTATGATTGCCAAATTGTAATAAATCTAGCCTAAGTCAATTTTGCATTCAATTATGTACATTACAAACCTTTAAATCATAGCTAGCCGTGGCATGGATGCTGACAAGATGATTTAAAAAATCAAAAATAGTGCGTGAGAGCAATGATCATGGATTTTTGCATTAAAACCCTTAATTAATGAAATATTTCTTTGTTAAAACCTGATTGGATGGCTTTCTACTTTTTTCCTTCTAGGCACAGTACCCTTTTCCATGTTGCAATGGCTCATAAAACTAATGGCATTAAAACTTAACCAAACACGGTTTGGAGATCTAGCAAACAAAGGAAACTCATGATCTCCAAAAGAAATGCTAACCCGTGGTTAAGTTTGGAGATCCAGTGACCAAGCCATTCGTGGAATCTCAAAATGATTTCTTAACTCATGGATTTACTTCAAGATTTCACAACCACTGTTGATCCCAGAGATGATCAACAGTCTAAGGGAAATCTTTTAAAACTCACACTAAGCCCCACCCAAATTAGAGATTCAGTGACTAGAGACTTCAACAATTCTCAGAATCATTTTCTTAACTCAACGTTCATCTAGAGAACCAATGAACAAAAGGATCTACAAACCCATAACACTTAACCATGGTCACATCTGGAGAATCGGTGAACAGTGAAATCTCTTATTCTTAGAAAGCCAAGCTTAACTCCGGCTTCATCTTGCAATTCAATGAACAAGGTTATCTCGCATTCTTGGAAAGAAATACTTAACCATAGTCAGGCTTTGAGAATGAGCGAATAACATCAATCTCCAATTTTCTAAATAATTTTCATACCATAGGTTACTTCTTGAGATTACGCGCTAACCGTTGATCTTGAACACAATTAGCAGCTGTCACTGAATCACCTAAAGACTTTGACCTTCACCTTTTATTACGAGAATCAGTGACCATTGAAAACACACAACTTTGTTTTGCTCTCCAAGTCACTGAATACATTGGAGCTTCACTAACTAATTCTGAGATCCTGTGAACACTTCACTCACTTAATCGCTAGATAACTTAGGGCATCACCATCCTTTGTTGAGATTAAGTGACAAGAGTAAAATTTTAACCTTCATTGAATTTCTTTGTCAAAGCCACCAAATTGAGAGATGATGACAACATGACTCAATCACTAAACACCAGATGATTTTACATAGGACCCAGTCTTTGTGAGATTAAAACATGACTGTTGGATGAAGAGACAATCAATGGCATTCGCTAGATCACTGGAAAATCTTGAACCTAGCCACCCAATTTAGAGAACAAGAGATAACTACCTCACCAAGTCACCAAATGATTTTGAGAAACCACCAGATATCAAGTGAAAAGGAGATTACACAATCGCTGAACCACTAGATGAAAACTTAACTATGATATGAACTGGGAGATTCAACGACTAAAGAAAACCTAACCAAAGGACTCACCACAGTCACCAATTCACTGAAAGACTTAAGGATAGGGAAATACATTGCACGACTCAGCGAAGACTAGGACAAATGACCACGTGCAGAAAGGAAAACTTAAGTGACTTGAAAAGTAATTATCAAATATAAAGACTAGGGCTCACTCAAGACTAATCCAAGGAATTAACCATTTCCAAGAAAAATGGTCTAAGGCAAGGATTTTACAACACAATTACAATAAAATTTTAGGAACTCTAAACCCTAAACCAGACATTTTTCTAAGCTAGGACATTGAAATAGGACCTAAAGCAAAGACCTCAGAAAACCTAAAATATACCCAACAGAAGCCACTTTGCATTTCACTAGTCACCGCATTAAATTTCAAGATCCAACAAGAATCCACCCACCTTCTAACGATGTCAATAGTTTTCCTAAAAGAGAAGAATCTTCCAACAAGGGTAAAACTAGTAGAGAAAATAATACAATCCAAAAAGGCATTTGGGGGCCTAATTTCAGTTCCTTCATTTGTTCTTATATAATTTAGCATGAGAATATGTACTTCTTGAACATGGGACCCAAAGACAAGGGAACCCTTCCAATTAGTCAAAATGGTCTCCATGTTAGCATTACCGTCAATACCCATAGCAGACTCAATAGTTCCAAAGGTCACCTTGTTTTTTGGTGGCTCTCTTTTGTCATTCTCATCATTTCTAAAGGATTCCCTAGAAGGTATATTTGGGGCAGCTAAAGATTTGACAAAATCCCCATGCAATGATGTGGAGTTTTTAGCAGAAGACCCATTGGGCATTTCTCCAATGCTAAGAAGGGGGTCGATCTGGGGGGTCAGAGCCCTCCCCAGTGAGACTAACCATGTATAGGGTTGAAATTTGAAATGCACTAGGCATGAGTTGTAGAGAAGCTTTTTCTTATGTCTTAATATTGTTGCAATACTTTTTACAAGATTGATTTTTCCTCATAAAATGTTGTTAGAGATCTTATAGGAAGTGCATTCATCTCAAACATTTAAAAAATCCAATCTAACATAAAAATTTCAAATAAATAAAAATGCTATTCTCATAAATAAACATCAAATATACTGCAAGACCATTCAAGTTTCTTGTGTCAACCAAAAATATTTTAAGAGTATAATCTAGTTTTTCCTTGTTTTCAAGTTGGATTTTGGTAATTCTTTTCTTTAGGAAAAATAATTAGGAAAATTGGGGACATCAACTTGTATAAGGGCTTAACAAGTACTTCTAGTTCTAATTTGATTAAAGTTAAACAATAATTGTCTAAGTTATGCATGATTGAAGGTTATGGCCTTCTTGGGAACAAATTTAGAAGTTTTGGATGTTCCAAAAACCATGGGAACCTCTAATAGTTCCTATTCCTAGTTCAACCACTTATCAATCATATTCCTAATGAGCTTGTAGACAAGATGAAGTATAAGAAATCTTTGCAAGTATGAAAATTTCTTATGAGGGATGTGACCCTCAATAAAAGGACCAAATCTTAGTACCTACTGGGGTGGGAACTTTTGACAATTCACTTTGGTTCTAGATCCCATTAGAGTAGGAACCTTGAACAAAGGGAATGGTTCCTAGCTCCCAATAGAGTATAAATCACTAAAAAAAGAGGGAATAGTTCCTAGTATTGTCTAAAACTCCAATAATGTCTACTTTACAAGAAATTGAAACTTGTGATAGTTCTTGAGACATCAAAAGGTTTAATGAGTCCCTATTTCTATTTGAACTCTTGATAAGAGGTGAAAAGTAGAAATGTTTATAATTATTTATGTTGGAAAGATTTAATCCTTAATGTATGGTATGTTATCATTGATGTAAAATACTATCATTAATCTTGGACATTATGCAGACAAGATAATTTACCGGAGGATTTGTTACCTATACTTGTCTAAGCACTGAAAGTATGACAGTGACCAATCAGATAGATCAATATGGTTTGGATATAATTCTGAGTGTCAGTGCATGCAATTGTAAGGTATGAATGTAGACATACTATTTTTTCTAATATGGTAAATCTTAAATTCATTAGATGCATGAGATATTCACTATGGAATATTGGGTTGACTATTTCTGGAAGAATAGAATAGTTCAAAGAGATTGCATCGGTAGACTTGGTAAATCATTTTGTGTTTATCATTCTAATGATTTTTCATGATAAAACCTATTGGAAAGTTGACTACTCTAGTGTATATGACTTAGTATAGTGTTTTCATTATGGAAACAAATTCATATAGTAGTTTGGAGTCAACGCACTTGATGAGAAGATCAGAAATTGACTACGTGTTGAAGCCTGGATAGTGTATAGAGTACCTAAAGCTCAGAGCATCAATGCACGTGCATAAGACCAAGTTATGGTATGCATCCTAGAAGATAAGTTGGTTAGACTATATTCATGCTTATTCTATCAGTACATGATCAGATATGCAAGTATGACAAAGTTATAGATAGTTGAAGTTACACAACCAGTGTGTGTCAGAGAAGAACAGAGTAAGCAACTGACTATTAGCATTTTGATTTACGATTATATTCTTATGTTGTAAAGGCTATGTGCCTATTATAATTAGGTTTCTGACATGTATTTATGTTTGTTTTTAAACACACTTGAGCCAATTTAATTGGAAGTGTTGTATGTAATTGGTTAAAGGGTCGACCAAGTTATTTGTTTTGTATGTGCACATAAATATGAGATGCACCCATTATAATTAGTATGGAAGTTGTTAGATAGTTGAGATAAGTAGATCAGAAGTGCATGAAGAGACAATAAGATGTATTAGAGCTTTCCAAGAGGTTAAAGCATCAGTGCATCAAAGGAACTAATCAGATAAGAAATGTCACAATGATAGTTCATCCAGCAAATATAGTGTGTATCTAAGATCAAAAGGTTGCATCCTTCACCACTTGAGTAGTGAGCTCTAGGATAGTGAGTCCACACCCCTAATAGGGTTTATTTTAAAAGACTCCTAACAGGGTCTGACCCTTGACAAGGTCTATTGTACTAAACATATTGTAAAGAAACTCCTAACAGGGTTAAGGATCTTCAAACAAGGATCATAAAACACTAGTACAAAATATTAGTGGGTGTCAATTCCCACTGGGGTTTTTACCTATTTGGGTTTCCCCGTAACCATATTAGTGTTATGTGTTGATTTCATGTTTCATGTTTATGTGGATGTTCATTTCAGTACTTAAGTATTTAAGTTTAGTTTGAGATTAAGTAAAAAGATAAAATACAATGAACACTAATTCATCCCCCCCCCCTCTCAGTGTTCCCATTCCTAAAAATTAGTATCAGAGCTCTAGTCCTCAGCAAATAAGTTTAACCACTTGAGGAGGTCATGGACAAAGAAAAAATGAAACATCTGAAAAGAAATCTTGAAGCTACTCTTGAAGACCTAGACAGATTTGAAAAAGAAATTGAAGAACTAAAGGAAAAATTCAGTGATGCTCAAATAGTCATCAAAAGGCTAAGAAAGGATTTGAAAGAATGTTCTACCAATTATTTAGGGATTATGATCCAAAAGCTAAATGAAGAAAATTCATCCCTGAAAGAACATCTTGAAGAATTTGATGATAAGCTGACTAACAATCAAGAAGTCTATGAAGAATAGATCAAAGAGAACCTTCAACTGAATGAAGAATTGAGGCAAGCAAATATGGAAATTTCATATCTAAGAAACAGAAAAGAAAGCTTGGAATCTGAATTGAAAGAGGCAAAGAATCACATTGATAAATTACACACCAATTCTAATTTGATAGAATCTCAATTGTATGCAAGAAGAGCTAAAGGAGATACTAGTTGCATTGAATACAATGAAGCACAAAATCAAATTGATAACATGTGAGGAAGAATGAAAGCACAAGAAGACTCTACTGATACTAAGGAGACTGGAAGTTAGACTAAATATCATATTGAACCATCCAAGAATGAGCACAATCCAGTAGATCGAACCTGTTATCCATGTAACAAGCATGGACATATAGCAAAGAACTATACAGAGGTAAGACCTTTTAATGGTTACTATTATTCATGCAATAAATTTGGTCATAGAGCTATGAATTGCAAAAAAAGTTAGAAGAACAAGACTCAATATAATCAGAGAAATCAGAATCAATCAAATGTAAGAAGTTTTCAAAATGTTACATGTTAGATATGTAACTATAATGGTCACTCAGCTAGACAATGTAAAATGGTGACCCATGTCAATGCACGGAGGAATATAAGGCCTCCAGTCATTTTTCACTCTTGTAACAAGGCTAGACACATCTCAAAGTTTTGTAGATCAAGGAGACAAGGTCAGGAAAGCCCTAAAAGGCCCGAAGAACCAATAGTGAATCCTAAAGGAGAAGTCAAGTTTGTGAAAGCTTCCGAGGATGCGAGCTTGATTTGGTCAGAAGAAAATAAGGATAAGGTTGATGAGAATGTATTGGATGCATCCATAGTGGATGCACCCTCTACATCTAGATGAATGGCCCTTGAAGTCATAGGGGGAGCTAATTTAGCTCTAGACCCTTGCACGACTGGTATACTCACTCTCAGAGTATGCACCTTTGAACTTAAGCTTTTGAAGACTAGCCAAACCTATGTGCAAGAGCACACTGGTTGATTATTTGTAGAATGAAAGTTGGAAATTTTCAATGACATCCTGGTTTACGTGACAAGCATTAATGGTAGAATTTATAGTTTAAAGTACATAGAAGTTTGTAAATCTCTCATTGCATTCAAATTCAAAGCGATTGGAGAGTAGAAGAGCCCTAGCATTTGATTGTGAAGGATTGAAGATTGATTCATCAATGATTTTTTGTGCATTTGATCAATTGCGGAAACCCTAGTTCGTCACGCTGATTCAGAAGATCTTTGAAACCATTTGGAAAGTGATATACAAGTAAGTGATTGCTATTCCTATTGTATTTGATGTTGTAGAGAAGAAAAGATATGTATTTAAGAGGCACCCATTTAATTCCACTTTAGATGACCTAGAAGGGGCATTCTCCCACACACCTATGGGTGTTATGCATGTCGAAGACATTAGGGCATACATTTATTGTAAGAAAGAATCAGTAGGATTGGACAAAATAAGTGTGCACATGGAAACAATGATAAAGCCTAATAAAACCTTCATGGATGAGTATGCGCAGTGGAATAATCACCCTATAATGGAGTATGCTACGACATATGAATTCTACGAATCGAAATGGATCAAGATTTTACTTAGTAGGATTCATGATGACCTATTTTGGATAGGTGAAGTACCAGTTAGGATTATAGGTGACCTAATTCATGAGATGATAGACCTCTCAAAGATAGGTGTCATTCTTCCAACAGGAAAGGATGTGAGAAAACTTGTTGAGAAAACTTGCAAGTTAAGAAGTGATAGGCACTGAATGACTATAGATCCTATTGAGCAAGATGACATCAAATTGATGTCCATGATACTAGGATATAGGTTCCAACACACCAGAAGGGTGAATAGTTTGTCTATAGCCACAATTCTTGTAGCAATAAGACTTGTGAAAGAAAATGAGGAGTTTAATCTATGTGAGATCTTGTGCACATAGTGAATAATAACATTAAGGCCATCAAGTATGACAAGACCAAGATATTCAGGTTTGGGTCCCTAATTATCTATATGTACTTCCATATTGTTGGAAAAGTGTCTGATTTGTATCTAGACAAATCTATTCCCACAATGCCACAGATATCCTTTAAGGCATCAACTGAGAGCACACTAAAAGATTACATGACACTCAAATTGAAGACATTTAGGGCTAAAATGTAGATGAGGTACAGGATACCAGATAATATTATTGAGAAATACAAGGATAGCATTTTCTTTATGGTAGAGACTAGTGTAACTTGTATGGAAGCAGTTGAGCCAAGGACAAATTGGATTCATCCACTTGGATATGAGGTTGATGAACAAGTCCTAGAAGCATATGCACAAGTATTTTTATCAACCCCTAAGGACCCCAATCAACCTAGATAGGGGACTTATGATGAGAAAATAAGAGAAGTAGACGTAGTATTGAATAGCACAGCAACAAAAAGAAAAGTTGCCAAGGTTACTTATGAGATCTTGAGAATTCATGGAGTGTCTCAAGTAGACCTAGACAAAGCATGGTAAGAAAAGATTACTTTGGAATTAGAGAGTGCAACTATAGCAAAGACAAAATCAGATAACCCAAAGATGAAGAAGGTAAAAATTGAGAAATCTGATGTTCAGAAGGGTAAAACAAATGTTACTCCTTCTGCACCCAAAGAAACCATTGACCTTACTACTCCTCTTGAGTATAAGGAAATTCCTAAGAGGAATAAAGAGATTACCATTGGTCATACATCCTCGCAAGTAACAAGAAATAGGAAGAACTCAAGCACCTCCAGAAGTAAGTTTCAAACCTAGTCTCAGTGTACTAAGAACAAGGATTGTTGATGAAGGCAGAATTGATCAAGTAGGAAAGTTCTATGAGAAATATAGTGAGATTGACAAATCAAAGATACATGGAATGATTGTCAAACATATGTTGAATTTTAAGAAGACAGTCCTTGAACTAAAGACTGTGATTCCAGATAATGTATGGAACATCCTATAATTCCTAAAGAGACAAGCTATTGAAGAAGGTCTAAGGATAAGGGAAAAGACCTTAGATGAAACCCTCCCATTATGTTCTTTAGAAGAAAATTAATTGTTGTTAGATCTGGTAAAGCCACATCTCATAACCAAGTCAAGGACTTTGCATATAATGGACAAAAACTATGAGTTAGTTGCAAAGGAAATAGAGAAAGCCTTTGAGAAGGTCTTCATGAATAGGCACATGTTCCCATCTACTGCACCTACAACTCAAGTGACCAAAAAGGTTGCAAAAGAGTCAAAGACCATTAATGTACCATCTAAAGGTCCACAAGATTGAGCACATGAAGTTGATACATCCATAGAGGCAGAGAAGTCTACGCCCATGATAGAGACACCCAAGGATGATTCAATCTTTATTAATAATGTAAAATTTATTATGGTGGCCACAGACATGGATCTAGATAAGTTTGAAGAAGCCTTTTTAAGCACTCAAGAGGCTGAGAACTTATATAGTAACACTCCTAATCAACAAGAAATACTGATTGAGGACATAACAGATATAGAAAAAGAAGAAGAAAAAGAAGCAGAAAAATAAAAAGAAGAAGAAGAGATAAAAGGAAGTGAGAAATCAGATGAACCATCAGTTGAAATGCTGATCAAGGTAAAAAAAGAAGTGATGGATAACACTCCTATCACTCCCTTAGCATCATTGTTGTCAAGCTTGACACCTGACACAACTAGTTTGGACTCTTGGGGAGAAGAAGACCTGATCAAGTTCAGTGTCTTAGCTATGGAGAAAGCCAAGGAAAAATAGGTAATGAGGAATCCCATCCTTGTAGAATTAGTAAACATCCTAAACAACATGTTATCAATAGACAAGAAAGTGTACCTTCATTGATTATGTGAGTGCAGTTATTTCACAGTTGGAAAAATCAGCATCATTAGTTATAGAGGAGAAGTATAGAAAGAAAAGGCTAAGTGAATTGGTCAATAACTTCTCACTTGACCTTAGTTCACTCAAAGTTGGACAAGCAACTTTGAAAGAGTTTGCAGAAAAAGGAAGGAAAATCATTGTTGACTGCATCGATCAGGACAAGTTAATTGATGCCCACTTCAAGAAGATACAAGAGGCAGAAGCTATGATAGAGAAAGTAAAGAAATCATTGAAAGACCAATCCACTAATGTAAATATGTGAAACAATGTATATCAAGGTCCAATTGACAAGATTGAGAAGGCAGAAAAGGAGATGTCTAAGATAAGGGCTAGGCAGACTCAACTAAGGAATGATCTTGCACCCTCACTAGATATACTCAATCAAAATATTAAGGAGATAGATGCCACCATGGTGACATATGATCATGGTCCCAGCACATATTTGGAGAAGATAGAAAAGCTACAGTATGCACTATGCGCCCATCTCTAGATTGTTAATTCATCGATCACATTTTGGAAGAAGGAGATCCAAAACCTACACATAGCATATCTGGAAGTTCTCTCATAGTATGTATAGAATATGGGTTATAGATATGTACAAGGGAGATATAAGATAGAAGTTTATGTATAAGGGAGATATAAGACAAAAAAAATTTGTATTAAAGAACAATTAGCAACTTTTCCATATTCCTTTGTTGCCATCAATGACAAAGGGGGAGATTGTTGGCAAGTTGACTACTCTAGTGTATATGACTTAGTATAGTGTTGTCATTATGGAAAAAAAGTCATAAAGTAGTTTGGAGTCAGCACACTTGATGAGAAGATCAGAAATTGACTTAGTGTTGAAGACTGGACAGTGTACAAAGTACCTGAAGCTCAGAGCATCAGTGTACGTATGTAAGACCAAGTTATGGTATGTGCCCTAGAAGATAAGTTGGTTATACTATATTCATGCTTAGTCCATGAGCGCATAATCAGATATGCAAGTATGACAAAGTTATAGACAGTTGAAGTTACACAGCTAGTGTGTGACAGAGAAGAACAGAGTAAGCAGCCGACTGTTAGCATTTTGATTTGCGATTATATTCTTATGTTGTAAAGGCTATGCACCTATTGTAATTAGGTTTTTGACATGTACTTATGTTTTTTTGTAAATACGCTTGAGCCAATTCAATTGGAAGCATTGTATGTAATCAGTTAAAGGGCCGACCTAGTTATTTGTTTTGTATGCGCACATAAATATGAGATGGGCCAATTGTAATTAGTATGGAAGTTGTTAGATAGTTGAGATAAGAAGAGTAGAAGTGTGTGATGAGACTATAAGATGTTAGATCTTTGAAAGAGGTTAAAGCATCAATGCATCAAAGGAACTAATCAAACAAGTAGTGTCACAGTGATAGTTCATCCAGCAGATATAGTGTGTTACTAAGATCAGAAGGTTGCAGCCTGTTGCCTCACTTTTCACCCCATAACTATGTTGTTAAAAGTGAAAGATTTTAATGCCATTGTTATGTCTAGTCTCACTTGTGTCTAGGTCTAGGTCCTTCATAGGTAGGCTATCTTTGTCAGGTTTCCCTACTTTTTCCCTCTCTTACCTAAGCCAGGTGGGTTGTTTTGAAGTCTTGTCATGATGGGTAGGTGATAGCTCCCAACCCGGCAAGGATAATGTGCCCTTATTGGTGATCTTTCTCAGACAGAATGGTAATTGGAGATCATGATTCTTGGACACTCATAAGGAATCAGAAAAGGGTTCTTCATTTGGATGATGCATTAACAGAACTAGTAATGACTATTCAGTGAGGATCATCTCATATGATAGTATGCAAAGAATTCATTTCTTTGTATAAGTGGTCTCTACTGATCAATATTCCAGACTGTTATAATGCTCTTAACTTTTTAGTGATTACAGAGAAAATAGCAATGAATTGGTATCAAATCATAATGGGATCAAGGAATAGTTTTATGTAGTCATGAACGACTCGATGATTGGTTAAGATGGCCGAAAGATGGAGTTGATTCCCATCACAATAATGAGCATATGGGTGATGACTATAATTGGATGTGGACAAACATAATTAAAGATAGGGTGAAGAGGATTCAGAACAAAGGACTCGACTAAAGATTGTTGTCGTATGGAAACAAAGGAATAATTTAATGCAAGTAGAACAAAAGATAAAACTATTACTCATGAAGGAGATAGACTTGAAAATGATGTAGCGGTTGCATGATCGCAAGAGGTAAAATAATACCATGCAATCATGTGAAATGGAGTTGACAGGTCTATAGTCATCGTAAAATGTCAATTATATATCTATGGTTCCTACTATCCCTCTATGGTGTCAAAGAGTCTTCATGGAAAAGTGGGATCCTTCCATGTGCACTAATTATAGAGCGGTCGCATGATCGCATGAATTAAAATAATACCATGCGATCATGCGACAACATAAATCGGTGATGAGAATAAGCAAATGTGACAATGGAAGACCAGGTGGGACCCAAGTCAATGGACTTACCTATGGTAGAATAAAGGAGCGCATCCGATGGTCCTCGCAAGATCATGACCCCTGCCAAATGTTTATGTGAACTTGCAAGATTCTTCCACATGTCAGGTGGGGCCAAGGAAAGTTTTTTCGCCCGATGAGAAGCTGGCAGTGGGACCCACGTACTTTGATAGCGCAGATATGCCAATGATAAAGTGGTCACATGATCGCATGGATTAAAATATTGCTATGTGATCATGCGAGATGAAGACACATGGTGGTGGGCCCGAGAGAGAGTATTATCATCAAGCTTGGGTTAAAAGAGAGCATCATTTATTATTAAAGTATTCAATATCAATGTGAGGATCAAGATTCCAAATTGATGGTTCTCGCTTTGTCGCTAAGCCATGGAAGATTCATTGTGATCATGTGGGATCTCACCACATGTTCTAGTGGGACCAAAGATGCTTGTAGAGTTGACCAATCATAAAGTGGTCACATGATCGCAAGAAATAAACAAGTATCATGCGATCATCCAACAAACGGTCAAGCAGAGAGGCTTTTAGCTCTGGTGGTGGGTCCTTGGGTGGTGACTGGTCTGGTTTTCATTAGACGGTGGGGTAATACATTGCCAGTGGGGCCTGAACTTTTAGTGAGGTGATGGTGGTTAGGAGATCTACGGTGGTCGTGAGAACTCATGGGATCTTCTGACCCCATGAGATCTTGCACTTGCCGTTAGATCTGAATCTCAGTCAAGGTGGGCTTGGGGTTGGTAAAGTGGATGTGTGGCTATGCGGTTAAGGGATTTCGCATAGTTGTTGGATAAAACTGGGGTTAAGGAAAGGATCATGCAACTCGGCGACTAAGAGGAGATGAACCTAGGGTTAACTTAGAGTTAAGTTTGCAGTAAGGCTCGAGGTGGGTCTGAATGTGCTGACATGTTGGTATGCTCGCTTCCGATTAGCTTTTGACTGGTGATGTGGACTTTGACCTTTCATAGGGGCTTGCAACTATTTTGGGGATGATCCAGATCATCCAATTTGCTGAGAAGGATGTGATTAATGACTGTGTTTTAAATGAAGAGCTGGTAACCATTGGGGCCCGAATTTGAACATTTCTGTAGGTTTTTTTTGCCAGTTGTGATTTGCCGACCTTCTCAAGCCAAATTAGATGAAAGGATGAAGTCTTATCAGTTCCTCCTTGTTGTGATGTTGAAACACCTATCTTCAGTCTTTTCAAATTCTAGAATTTGAAACACTTTGTATTCCCATGAATGCTATGTATTGTAAAACTCTATATATACTGTTAAAGAAATCAATATAAGGGTCAGCAAAATTGTTGGTGTAAGAGACTTGATGTTGTAGAGTCAATTGAAGGGTGTTTTATGTCAATTATTTTCTGTTCCATTTAGTTAGAAATTGTTGATTCTATGATTCTTTCTTTTAATCCGAATTATAGTAGGAAGGAAAGGATGTTTCATTCCTTTGTCATGAGGATATGAATAAACCACAGTAGGATGTGCTTTGGGATATTCAGGGAAGGATTCATTAGAATTCTTTAATCATTTCATTTACATTTTTGTAAGTAGATGCTGAGCACATAAATTCATAGGATTTGTGAATTTGCTGCTTGGTTTTAGATTTGAGAGCTTTTCCTACCTGGGTTAAGTCCTGTTTAGGCTTAATTCGGTTTTCCTCTTCTGCTCTCAGGTTAAGAGCATACCCCAAGTTAAATTTAGGAGCAAAAAATAATTCATTGCATATCATTCCATAAGGGAGCTATACCTTTCAATTCAGAGAAAAGCCAGCAATCATAAAGTGGCTTTTCAACTGTTGTATTCAGATATTGTTCATAGTTTGGGCATTAAGAGTTATTATCATAAGAAATAAGAAAGGACAAATCTATTTACTAACATAGCCTTCACCACTTGAGCAGTGAGCTCTAGGATAGTGAGTCCACACCCCTAACAGGGTTTATTGTAAAAGACTCCTAACAGGGTCCAACCCTTTACAAGGTCTACTATACTAAACATATTGTAAAGAAACTCCTAACAGGGTTAAGGATCTTCTAACAACGATCATAAAACACTAGTACAGAATATTAGTGGGTGTCAATTCCCACCGGGGTTTTTACCTATTTGGGTTTCCTCGTAACCATATTAGTGTTATGTGTTGATTTCATGTTTCATGTTTATGTGGATGTTCATTTTAGTACTTAAGTATTTAAGTTTAGTTTGAGATTAAGTAAAAAGATAAAATATAGTGAACATTGATTCACCCCCCCCTCTCAGTGTTCCCATTCCTAATAGAACCAACATTACAGTATACTTGATTTAGTTAGCAAGGATAAATTTTATGTTTTGATTTTTTTTTGGTGTGAATACTTATACATGTTTCTTTACTCTTATTTGGGCAAACAAAGTTTATGTTTTGAGGTTATGATCTTATATTTAAGATCAAGTTTTGATTGTGAAGAAAAAAAGTAATTGATGATCATAAGGATGATGCTATTGTGAAAAGGCAGTAAGAAGATACTATGTTGATGTGAAAGTATGTTTGGAGCTGCATTGGAACTATATAGCCATTATTGATGCTAATAGTTAGTTCGGTATAAGATTGTAAGTCCACTTCTTTATGTAATTGGATGTAAACCTTGATGTATTGTGATTGTTCTATTGAGAATTGAGCTCTAGAATGTAAGCATGAATGCAAGTACAGTCCCCTCTTTTGTACTTATGCCTTTAAAAAGAAACTTATTATTATAGTAGTGAGATATTTTTGGATATCATCCCCACTGGGATTTTTCCCTTAGCCAATTTTTCCTCAAAAAAAAATGATGGTTGTTGTGATGTTGATGTTATGTGTTCTAGTTTCTTTACTTGCATTTAATTTTAGTATTAATTTGTGGTTTTAGTTTAAAAGTTTAAAGAATACTTCTGCACCTATTCACACCCCCTCTCGGTGCTCCCTAGTCCTAACAATTGGTATCAGAGCTTAGTCCATTGGAAGAAGTTTAATAGCTTGAGTAAGATCCAGATGGCAATACCTAGTAGTATTCAAAATCAGATTTTAAATTCACTTGAGGACCTAGACAAGTCAAATGCTCGCATGGTTAGTCTATAAGAAAGTTTGAAAGAAGCTAATGGATTCATTAACAACTTAAAGGAGCAATTAAGGAAATACAGAGATAGGATAAAAGGACTTGTAGATCATTTATCAAGAAAAGGAGTTGACTCTACCTCTAATAGTGACTATGAGAAGATTGTGAAAGAGTGAAAAAACTTAAAGAATGAAATGGAATCTATGGTGATCCAGATCACTGAAGAAATTGAAGCCAAAAATACTATTGAAGAAACCCTAAAAGCTAATAATGAGGAATGCAACAAACTAAATAGTGAAGTTGGACAACTACAAGTTTTCCTTTAAAAATCCAAATATAATGAGCAAGAACTAGAAAGAATTAATGAGGTATTGAGAGGAGACCTAGATGATGCCAGAGAATTTTAAGAAAAATTTAGATCTAGCTTTGAGAAACTTGATGAATAGATTTCAAGTCAAAGACCTCATGGAGATAACCATGGCTTATGATATGAACAAGGAGAATGTTCCAAATCTGTTGAAGTCAAGATAGATCAGATAGAGAAACCTATGAAGACATATTTGAAATAGACAAATGGAGATCAATTCAATGGTAGATGTTTCACATGCAACAAACTTGGACATAGGGAAAAATAATGCCAAAACAATTCAAATGCTACACCCTTTTTTTGGATATTGTTTCAAATGTTGGTAATATGATATAGATCTAAGAAATGTAGATTTAGATCCAGACCCAATACAACTGGAGGTAACCCTATACACTATAAATGCAACAAGTTTGGTCACATTTTAAGGAATCATAGATTGAGAACTAATCAGAATAATCAGAGATATGTAAAATAGAATATTATTTGTTACAAATGTAATAATTAAGGGCATATTTCTAAGGATTGCAGATATAGAGGCAATGAAACAAGAATAAATGGTTTAATTAATAATAATAGTACAAATAACAATGATAAAGGAAAGAAAATTGATGTAAGTGATGTTAGAGAGAAGATGAAAAAAATTGGATGAGAAAAGAACAAATTGATGCTTCTAGATAGATTGCACCAGTTTCTAGTGTGGATCCTTCATCAACAAACTAATTAGGGTTTAGACCTAATGGAGAAGCAATATTAGAATATCATGAATCCCCTAAAGATGGCACCATGAGATGATTTGATAGAAGATACAGTTGGAGATAGATTATATATTGCTACATCTTGGTTCACGAGCAGATATATTAAAGTTTTAGTGTTCGCAAAATATTTTTGAGTTCAATGGTTTTCCAACGGTAGAATGAATTCCATATCAGCAACCATCATACACATTTCTTATTGAATGTTGATGGAAGATGTATTTTTTGATGTTTTTGAGATCATGAGGAAGAAACTATTGGATAATCTTGAGAAGATAAAAAGGGACAAATTGTTTGCAAAATGGCCAGTCCTCTCATCGAGATTCATGACATGGCTTAGCTTCCAACCATGTCTTCTATAATTCTAATGGTTGTATTGGGAATTAATAGGTTGATCTTTTGGTGCAATGGAAACCACTACTTGTAACAAGTGGTATCAGAGCTTGGTTACAGGTTTGAATCCCCTCTGGTAACGTTGAGGGGGAGATTGTTGGCAAAATGGTCAATTCTCCCCTCAGGATTCATGACATGGATTAACCACCTCCTATGTCTTCTATAAGTCTAGTGGTTGTATCAAGTATTAATAGGTCATTCTTTTGGTGCAACGGAAACCACTATCTATAACCCATTCATATTTCTTATCCACATGAGATACTAAGGCTTTTTCTTCATGAACTAGTTTTTCATCTTTAATAGCAACAAATCCAATCCCCTCATAATCACAGTCACCATCATCAGAAATACCTTCACTGGCATAATAACATTCCTTATCTTTTGAAAAATTAGACATGAAAAAGTTAAGCTTGTGCTTAGGAACTCTTGTAGGACATCTAGATGCAAAGTGGCCTATCTTATTACATGAAAAACATTTCAAAGGTAACTTTCCTTCAAATTTACCCTGACCTCTCTTTTCTCTTCTAGCGATTAGGGAAACATGTTCATCTAGCTTACTTTCTTCTACTTGAATCTATTCCCATTCATCTTCATACTCACCAAGCTCTTCTTTTATGTTCTCACTATTGGTGCTCAATAATGGAGATATTATCTTTCTATGTGCAGATGCCTTAAATGTTGTTTTAGCCTTAGGTACAGAATCTCCCATTTTTGAAAATTCAAAGGTAGTTAGTTAGCTTTGCATTCAACATTTCTTTGCTAAATTTTGGAGTCAGAGGTATAATTTCTTCTATAGTCTGAGCTTTGGTCTTGTAGATTGGTGTCACTGATCTAAGTATCTTTGTAATGACCTCATCTTCTTCATAAGTTCCTCTGGAATTTCTGATTCCAATCACAACTTCTGTAACTCTTTCTACATAAGCCCTAATGCTTTCATCATCCTTCATTTTTAGCTTCTCCATTCTTTTTTTCCAGTTCTGTAACTTTTCCTGCTTGGCAAACTTGTCTCCATATAGTGCTTCTAATCTTATCCAAATCTTGTGTGTTGAATCTAGATCTTTTACCTCAATAAATTCTCCTTCAGAGAGTGCATTGATCAGTGCTTCTATTGCAACCATGTTATATGAAAATGTCTTATTTTCATCACCGATAGCTTTGTCCAGTTCATCTTCAGCCTTCATGGTAACTTCATTATTTGTAATCATATAGTAGTCAATGCCCAAACATATCAAATGAGTTCACATCTTGTTCTTCCAACTATCAAAGTTTTCAAGATCAAATTTTGGACTATCCTTCCTATAGAATGTCATCTCTGAGATCACCTCAAGTTGTTAAGATTTCTCTCTAAGGACCAGAAGCTCTGATACCAATTGTTAGGAATAACAGTCCACCAATATAACAGTAACACAAATCATAGATATTCAAGTATGGTTCATTGATTGTACATATATTTTTCCACTTGATGAATTTGTTTCCTATAGTCATGAATGTAGCTTGGTAGAAGGATGTTCTTGTGGCATTGCATATATCTAACATGTACCAAAGTTAAAAGAAGAATGACATAGATGTTCTAATATTAGGACACCTTAAAATGTTTCAAAAGAAGATGTAGAAAAGAGAAAGAATTTTGAAAAGTATAGTAGAGAAATATGCAAATTCGGTATGTTTTATGGTTGAAATAGATCAATGCTTCATAGAGGTAGTAGAGCCTAGAAAATTTTGGATTCAAACAATGGGATATCAAGTTATATTGGATTTAGTTTAAAATTATGTGGAAAAAATGCTTAAAATCCTCATTGATCTGAACGCACAAAGGTTCAAAACCTATATGGAGAAGTATCAAAAGGATACATTTGATAGAAAAAGAAAGAAATAGAAAGATCAAGAAAAATTTTGATATAGCAACAAAAAAAGTGATAATTGCCAAGGATTAAATGGAAGAAGTAAGGAGACAAAAAGAGACTAAAGTAAAATCAATTGATTTTGAAGAAGAGGCAACTCCTTTTTCCCCAATTTTTATGCAAAGAAGGTCAGTTAGAACATATTATACACCTCCTATGAAGAAGAAAGCTTCACCTAAGGCATCCAGACCAGAAGTAAAGAGGACCCAATCAGAATCAGTAAGAAGAAGATATAAACAAAAGAGTATTGATCCAACAAAGAAGATATCTAAGGAGCATGATGATGATTCATCCATTGAATCTAATCAGTCAAAGAAGAAAGTAAGGACAAAAGGAGCTACTGCAACAAAAGTGATACCCATGAGTGTAAGAAAAGGTGAGAATTTTGTAAATAAGATTCTGAATAAAGTGGTTAACCATGGAATTTTGATAGAGTGGAAGAAATACTATCTTTTATTTGATGAAGATGAAAGAATAAGATTAGAACAAGGTGTTATTACTCGCTTGAACAAATTTAGTAGAAAACTTGTTGAAATAAAAGAGAAAATACCTAATCAGTTATATGATAAACTAGAAGAAAAGAGAATTATAGTATTAGAAGAAGATAAGAGGATAAAAGAGGTGTATATCACTAAGGTGTGTCTAGTAATCAGTTGTGATGAGATGAACAATCTACTTGAAGAAACTAAAAGGAGACTAGTTGCAAAGAAAAGAATTAACATGTTAATGGACGATAGAGTAGATGAGATCATTGCTAAGACATATGCTATTATCATCAAGATGCTAAAGGGATTTAGAATTTTTGTTCCTAAAAGAAAAGAACCTATAACTAAGAGAAAAGAAGACAAGGTATTCATTGATGAACAATTTGTCTCTACGATTAGAGAACCAGATGTCGATATTGGCGGTGTACTAGTTATACTTGATGAACCTAATAAAGATGAGTAGAAAGAAGGTAAATATCCCTACCAAACCCTACATATATCATAACCAGAGAAGAGATAGATGAAATCACAAAGAAAGAGGATTTTCTAAAGATAAACTAGTTGAAATAGAGGCAGAACTGAAATTTAAGATTAATGAGCATATGGAAATAGAGGTAGAGGTCATCGAAGGAAAAGAGGATGAAATAGATAATGTACCTAAAATTTTGAAGGCAGAGGAAGAAGAAGAGAAATTGGAAAAATCAAGAAATGATCAAACAAAACCTAGTCTCGAGACATTATTGGAAAAAATGACCTTACCAATTGGATCTTCTGAATTGGACTTAAAAGGAGAAATTGATTTGGATAATTGTGATGAAGACCAATTGATAATATTATCTCTATTGGCAATAGAGAATACTAAGAAAACATCCTTGAGGAAAAATGAGAAAGGAACAAGGTTAATGACTAGGACAGTAAGTATTTTTGAGAAGTTGATGCCCAACTATCAAATAAAACATAGAGATTATACAATTGATCAATTAGAAGGATTGCTTGGTACTTTTGACACTCATTTTCAGTTAGTTGAGAAAGAAGTAATGAGAAAGGTATAGAAATAATTTGATGATAAGAGATTTAAATATCTTTATTCATTAATTTTACAAGATAAAACTTCTTTGGATGTTGGTGAGCATAGATTCCCTTTCTCATGTATCTAATATACATAAGATCCTAAAGGAAACTAAAGCCAAATTATCAGTTAAGGAAAAGACTTTTGGTTCATCAATAGGATTTTCAGTGGCATATATGACAAAGGTGATAAAGATGAATGATCATATAAAGAATTTAGAAGAGGAGAGAAGAAGACTGATTGGTAGGCATAATGACTTGAGGGAACTTATTGTTCCCAAGATGGGTATTCTTCAAAGAGCACTTAAGGAGGAAGAGAAAGCATATGACCTATTAAATATTGTAGGCCTTTCCAAAGCACATAATGCAGCCTATGCCATATGTGGGAAGATACAGATTTTGGAAAGCTTGAAGAAATCTTGGGATATTGACTTGGTAGCTCTCAGAACAAGCTTCTTAGATATTTTTAAATATTTTAAGTATGGAAGTTGTATATAAGGTATTCATAGGATTTTGTTAGAAGATTTTTAGTTTTTGTGCCTCACATATACCATTGATGTCAGAGGGGGAGAGATGAAATAAAAAATGTATAAGTGTGATGTATATTGAAAGGGGCAATATGAGTATTATTTTTTATGTAGTTTTGGACTTGGCATTTTGGGATGGACACTCATTCATTTTTCCTAAGTGTTTCCATTAATGCCAAAGGGGGAGATTGTTAGAAAGAGTTAATCCTTAATGTATGGTATGTTTTCATTCATGGAAAATACCATCATTACTCTTGGCCATGATGCAGACAAGATAGTTTACTGGAGGATTTTTACCCATATTTGTCAAAGTACCAAAAGTAGTAAAATGACCAATTAGATAGATCAGTATGGTTCAGATAGAATTTTGAGTGTTAGTGCATGTGATTGTAAGGTATGAATGTAGACATACTATTATGTCTAGTATGGTAATTACATATCTTAAAGTCATCAGATGCATGATATATTCTGATGCAGGAGCATCCTTGGTGTAAGAGCAATCTTGCATCACCCAAAAATATTTCTATTTTTATATTCAATAAGGGCTATTTTGTGCAGAGCTGCTATTTATGGAAAGTTACTATTTTTGGTAATTTTTGTATGTGCTCAGAATGATCTGATTTCTTTCTTGGAGGTTCATTTTGGTCATATAAATCTGCCAGTAAAGTTTCATTGCCAGATCAGGTGTATATTGGAAGATATTGAAGATTTTCGGTATTGGCAGTAGGGTACAGAAACTTTGAACTCAGTTTTGAAGGCTTTAGAGGCCCCAGATGAGGTCAAAAATTTGGGTGATGGGCACTTGCGCAAGTCAAGCCTGTAGAGCACTTTGTGGCATTTTCAAAATGGGGTTATAATAGCTGATCGGGTCAACTGGTGATGACTTATGGTCTTCAGAAGTTGGGCCACCTGAAATGGCAGAAAATAATTTTCTTCAAAATTTATGTTCGGGTTTCAAAGGTTATCTTGAGCCGACTATGATGTAATAAAATGTAAAATAAAATAATTCTAAGTTTGGTCGGCCTTATTGGCTAAAATTCTCGAACCTTCCCAAGCGGTGGAAAATTGCCTATATAAAGAAGGCTGTGTTATTATCTTAGGCAGTTCAGAATAGTTCTGGGTAGTAGATCTGGGTATTGATTCGAGGCTTTATCCTACAGAATATTGTAAGGGAATGCCCATGTGGCTTTGCATATTGTAATTCTGAAAGTTTGTAATTCCACATTTGTGGAGATAATAAGAAGCCAATTTTTTGTTCTTGCATATTATTGTTGTTGTTTCTCTATTTCTGTTATGTGCTTGTGGTATTAAGGGGAGCACCCTTCATCAGGTGGTATCAGAGCAGGAGTTCTTGAGTGTGTAAATAGATCACCGACTGTGAGGCAGTTTGCACCAGAACCGTGGCTAGGGTTTCAGTGCGCATCACGAAAATGCCTCCATGAAGAGAACGTGGTGGAAGAGCTGGTGTTGTGACACCTGAGGTTAGAGAGCTGCAGAGACAAGTACAAGCATTGCAAGAAGAGATTCACAGAGGAATGAATCTTAATGTCAGAGATGAAAGCGAGGATGAAGCCGAGGAAGAATATCAAGAAGGAGAAGTCAAAATTGTGAACCAGGAGGAAGAAAGACTTTTTTGGGCCATTTCTAAGATTGGGAAAAGACCTAAGATTGAGGTTCCTACATTTTTTGGAAATCTTAACCCAGAAGAATTGATTGACTGGATCAATGAATGTGAGGAATATTTTGAGTATGAAGATGTTGAGGATCTTGATAGGGTCAAATTTGTGAAAGCCAGACTGAAAGGTCATGCGAAGATATGGTGGCAAGAGATTCAGTTGGAGCGAAATAGAAGGGGAAAGGAGAAAATCACGAGATGGGATTGGATGGTGGATAAATTGAAGAAAAAGTTCATTCCTATTGATTATGAGCTTGACCTACTGAAGAAAATGCAGAGTTTGAAGCAAGCAGGAAGATCTATTCAGGAGTATACAGAGGAGTTCTATCGACTTCTCATCAAAACAGGCCATACAGAAGCTGATAAAGAGAAAGTTGCTTGATACCTTAATGGGTTAAGGCCAAGCATTTAGGAGGAGATGAATCTAGTCTGAATGAATAGTATTCAAGAGGCATACCAGTTTGCCCTAAAAGTAGAGGAAAAGTTGAACAAGAAGTTCGAGAGCAGACAAAACGGAAGAGGTTGCGGTGGACGATCTGGTGGACGGTCATATGGTGGCCAAAATGAAGATTTGAAAAAGAAAGATGAGGCCAGTAGTAGTCAGAATCAGCGAGGAAATAATTCCAGTTGCTTCGAGGATCAAAATCATAGAGATCAAAGAGGAAGAGGAAGAGGACAAGGATCTGGAAGAGGAGGCTTCCGTGGAACATGTTTTCACTGTGGAGAAGAAGGTCATAGGGCATTTGAATGTCCTCAGTGCTAAGGAAGAACAGATAGGAGAAATGAAGGCCAGGCCAGAGTTGCACATGTAGATGAAGATGCTAGATCATCAAATTTTGAAGATGCTGAAAGAGGAGAAACGTTGATTAACAGAAGAGTCCTGTTGAGTGGTGAGAATGAACCTGAGCAAAGGAGGAGCCTATTTCACACCAGGTGCAAGTGTGAAGGTAAATGTTGTGATGTGATTATTGATAGTGGAAGCACTGACAATTTGGTGTCAGAAGAGATGGTGACAAAGTTGAAGCTCAAAAGATAGAAACACCCACATCCATATCGGATTGCCTGGGTACAAGATGACCACAAGGTCATGGTCAATGAACAATGCCTAGTGAAGTTCAAGGTTGGCAGATACCAAGATGAGGTATTGTGTGATATCATATCTATGGATGCATGTCACATGTTGTTGGGTAGACCATGGCAGTTTGATAGATGTGTTGTACATGATGGTCGTGCGAATACCTATTCCCTGACAAAGGATGGAGTGTGACATAAGCTAAAACCATTGAAGGAGACTGAAGCAAAGGTATGTGGTAATGCAAGGATAACTTTTGTTGATGGAAGAAATTTTCTAGATGGTATGAGGCATGAGCATGTATGCTTTGCTTTAATTCCAAAAGCTGGTAAAGAGGAAGTAGAAGATGTCCCTGTAGAAGTTGCAGATTTGTTGAATGAGTTTCAAGATATTGTATCTGATAACGTGCCTGATGGATTACCACCAGTCAGGAAGATCAGTCATCAGATGGACTTGATCCTAGGAGCAAGTTTTCCGAATAAGGCAGCACACAGAATGACACCTGCAGAAAGTGAGGAGTTGAATAGACAAGTACATGAACTGTTACATAAAGGATTGATCCGTGAGAGTCTGAGTCCCTATGCTGTACCAGCAGTATTAGCACCAAAGAAGAATGGGGAGTGGAGGATGTGTACAAATTCTAGAGCAATAAACAAGATCACAATCAAGTATAGGTTTCCATTGCCATGAATGGATGATATTATGGATTGTTTGAGTGGAGCTGTGTATTTCTCAAAGATAGATCTGAAGAGTGGATATCACCAGATTCGGATCAGAGAAGGAGATGAATGGAAGACTTCCTTCAAGACAAAGGAAGGACTGTATGAGTGGTTAGTCATGCCTTTTGGGCTAACCAATGCACGGAGCACTTTCATGCGGCTCATGAACGAGGTTCTGAAAGAATTTCTGGGTAAGTTTGTCATTGTTTACCTAGATGATATTTTGATCTTTAGTAAGACATTCGAGGAGCATATGATGCATATTCATATGGTATTTGAGAAGTTGAGAGAAGAGAAATTGTTGATTAATTTGAAGAAGTGCAATTTTGTGAAGAAAGAGTTAGTGTATTTAGGATTTGTAGTTTCAGCAGAAGGTCTAAAAATGGACCCAGAGAAGGTACAGGCTATCCTTGAATGGCCTACTCCAAGGAATGCTACTGAGGTAAGATCTTTTCATGGTCTAGCTAGCTTTTACAGAAAGTTTATCAAAAATTTTAGCAGTATTTGTGGTCCCTTGACTAAAATAATGAGAGCGGATAGAAAAGAGTTTAAGTGGACTAATGGGGTAGAAAAGAGATTTCAATTGTTGAAACAAAAAGTTACAGAACAACCTATTTTAGCACTTCCAGATTTTAATAAGGTGTTTCAAGTAGATTGTGATGCTAGTGGTACTGCAATAGGAGCTATTATGAGCCAAGAAGATAAACTTGTTGCTTATTTTAGTGAGAAGTTAAATGATGCCAAGAGAAAATATTCTATTTATAATCAAGAATTTTATTCTATAGTTCAAGCATTGAAGAAGTGGAGACACTATCTGCTTCCTAAGGAGTTTGTTTTGTATACTAATCATCAAGCTTTGCAATATTTGAATAGTCAAGGAAAGTTGAATCAGAGGCATTTGAAATGGGTTGAGTTTTTGCAGAGTTATACATTTGTTTTGAAACACAAAAGTGGAAAGTCTAACAAGGTTGTAGATGCTCTTAGCAGAAGGAAACTATTGCTAACAGAGATGCAGATTGAAGTGGTTGGGTTCAAGGAACTCAAGAATTTGTATCCAGAGGATCCTGATTTTGGTGAAGCTTGGAAAGCTTGTACAGAACCTGTTACTCTAGTAGGACAAAATGGCTAGATTTTATCATCCAAGATGATATGCTATTTAGAGGGAGTCAATTGTGCATTCCACAAAGTTCTATGAGGGAGAATCTCATCAAGGAGAAGCATAGCGGAGGATTGGCTAGACATTTTGGTAATGATAAAACCCTTTCTTTGGTTAGTGAGAATTATTATTGGCCACAGTTGTAGCAAGATGTGAAGAAGTTTGTACAGAGTTGTAGAGTATGTCAGATGGTGAAAGGAGTGAAGTAGAATATAGGGTTGTATCAGCCATTACCTGTACCAGAGAAGCCTTGGGAGGATATCAGCATGGACTTTGTTCTTGGTTTACCGAGGACTCAGCAGGGACATGATTCAATTTTTGTGGTGGTTGATAGATTTTCAAAGATGGCACATTTCATTCCCTGCAAGAGGACTAATGATGTTGTTCATGTAGCAGAATTGTTTTTCAGAGAAGTAGTGAGACTTCATGGTTTGCCAAAGACCATAGTTTCAGATCGGGACACTAAGTTTGTTGGATATTTCTGGTGTACATTGTGGAAGAAGTTAAAAATAGATTTGAAGTTCAGTTCATCACATCATCCCCAGACTGATGGACAGACAGAGGTGGTGAATAGAAGTTTGGAAAATTTGCTGAGATGTTTGGTTGGAGATAAGCCAACAGGATGGGATTTGATTTTACCACAGGCAGAATTTGCATACAATAATTCTATTAACAGGAGCACTAGTAAATCACCATTCCAGATTGTATATGGAAGTAGTCCGAGAAATGCATCTGAATTGAGGAAGATAAATAAAGGAGAAATAAGTAGTGTTGAAGCTGAAGATTTTGCAGAACACTTGAAGAACATCCATGGGGAGGTGAGGAAGCATATTACCAAGATGAATGCGCAGTATAAGGCTAAGGTAGATGAAAAAAGGAGGCATAAGGAATTTGAGGTTGGCGATGAACTCATGGTTCATTTGCAGAAGGAGCAGTTTCCAGTTGGTACATATAACAAGATGAAAATGAAGAAGTTTGGACCATGTAGGATACTGAAGAAACATGATTCAGGAAATGCATATGAGGTAGAATTGCCTACTGAGCTAAATATTTCACCAGTTTTTAACATTTCAGATCTGACAGAGTATCATGAAGGAGGTGTTGAAGATGAGATCACAGCAGCACAGTGGAGTATTCCAGCAACTAGTTCAGACACTAAGGAGATCGAAGATATACTGGACAGTCGTGTTGGCAGAAGCACAAGGAACAGAACATATGAAGAATATCTGGTCAAGTGGAAAGGATGACCTGTTGAAGATTCATCGTGGCTGACAAAGGAGGAGGTTAGCAGTCTTGGTTATCCTCTGCACACCTGAGTCGTGACAGGGTCACTTCTCAAATTACCCTGGGTGTCTGATGCAGGAGCATCCTGGGTGTAAGAGCAATCTTGCATCACCCAAAAATATTTCTATTTTTATATTCAATAAGGGCTATTTTGTGCAGAGCTGCTATTTATGGAAAGTTACTATTTTTGGTAATTTTTGTATGTGCTCAGAATGATCTGATTTCTTTCTTGGAGGTTCATTTTGGTCATATAAATCTGCCAGTAAAGTTTCATTGCCAGATCAAGTGTATATTGGAAGATATTGAAAATTTTCGGTATTGGCAGCAGGGTACAAAAACTTTGAACTCAATTTTGAAGGCTTTAGAGGCCTCGGATGAGGTCAAAAATTTGGGTGATGGGCGCTTGCACGGGTCAGGCCTGTAGAATGCTTCATGGCATTTTTTAAATGGGGTTATAATAGCCGATCGGGTCAACTGGTGATGACTTATGGTCTTCGGAAGTTGGGCCACCTGAAATGGTGGAAAATAATTTTCTTCAAAAATTTTGTTCGGGTTTCAAAGGTTATCTTGAGCTGACTATGATGTAATAAAATGTAAAATAAAATAATTCTAAGCTTGGTCAGCCTTATTGGCTAAAATTTTGGAACCTTCCCAGGCGGTGGAAAATTGCCTATATAAGGAAGGCTGTATTATTGTCTTAGGCAGTTCAGAATAGTTCTGGGTAGTAGATCTGGGTATTGATTCAAGGCTTTGTCCTACAGAATATTGTAAGGGAATGCCCATGTGGCTTTGCATATTGTAATTCTGAAAGTTTGTAATTCCACATTTGTGGAGATATTAAGAAGCCAATTTTCTGTTCTTGCATATTGTTGTTGTTGTTTCTCTATTTCTGTTATGTGCTTGTGGTATTAAGGGGACCACCCTTCATCATATTCACTATAGAATATCAGTTGACACTTTCTAGAAGAATAGGATAGTTCAGAGAGATTGCATCGGTAGACCTAGTAAATAATTTTTTTTATCAGTCCAATGATTTTTTATGATAGATTTGACATCAGAGTATACTTGATTTGGCTAGAAAGGATTGATTTTATGTGTTGATTTATTTTGCTGTAAATAAATCTACACATTTCATTACTCTTATTTGGATCGATAGAGTTTATGTTTTGAGGTTGTGATCTTATATTTGAGATTGAGTTTTGATTGCGAAGAAGAAAAAAAGTAATTGATGATCATAAGGATGATGATAGTGTGACAAGGTAGTAAGAAGAGACTATGTTGATGTGTAGATCTATGTCTAGAACTTCATTGGAACTGTGTAGACATTATTAATTCTAACAGTCAATTCGGTATAGGACTGTAAGTCCACTTTATGTAATTGGTTGTAATCCTTGATGTATTGTGGTTGTTCTATTGAGAAATGAGCTCTACATTGTAAGCCTGAATGTAAGTACATTCCCCTCTTTTGTATGTATGCCTTTATTTGGGTACTTATGAATGTAGTAGTGAGATATTTATGGGCATCATCCCCACTGGAGTTTTCCTTAATTGGGTTTTCCTAGAAAACAAATGATGGTTTTGTGATGTTTATTTTGTGTTCTATTTTATTTACTTGCATTTTCTTTCAGTATTAAGTTGTGGTTTTAAATTAAAACATTAAAAAAGATTATTGTACTAATACAACCCCCCCCCCCCCTCCACTCTTGTTGCTCCCTAATCTTTACAATTTCTAAATTTTGAAAGGAGAAGGAACCTCAAACAAAGAATTGGTTTATGATTCCTAGCAAGGATAAAACCCTTGGTGAAGAGAAGGAAGACACTTTAGGATTTCCAAAGGGGAAGGAACCTCTAAAAAGGCATCAATTCCTTGGTTCCTTGAAGGTGGGAACCCCTAACAAGGATTAAGTAGAGGTAAACTTCAAATCAAATTCTCACACATGCCAAATGGATATTAATGATTTAAGACTATTTATTTCTATAAATTCAACTTCCTCCTTTAAATAGTTGAAATTACATGCATGGTAATATCTAATGCTAAAAGAAAATGTGATTTGAGCTCATCATTTTTTTGAAGGTAGAGTTTTGTGATAAATAAATTGAATGATCTAGGGATTGGAGAACACTAATTCATGATATTTTAATGACTAATTACTTTGTAAGATTATTTATTTGAATTAAATTTCATTCTTGATCAATTAAATAGGCACATGAATAAATAGGATTAAGTGATACTAAGAGGAGGGTGAATCAGTATCACAATAGTTTATACTTTTTCTTAACCAATTAACAAACAAAAAATTTAATCCAACAATCCATAATAAGTATATACACACAAAAGTACTCATAACACCATTATTTGTTTTCGAGGAAAACCCTGGTGCAGATGGTACCCACAAATATCTACACTATAACATAGAGATCTTGTTAGGAGTTATATATTACAATATGAATGTCCTTGTTAGAGGACTGATAAACCCTATTAGAGGTATACAAAAGATGTGCTCATTGCACTTACAAAATTAGACTCTTTGTCTAATATTACAAAAGATAATATAACAAATACATGAGAACCTCACCTCTACATATCATGCAATATTTTTTCTCAATCTCTTCTCATCCTATACTTTTTTAATCATCTTCACATCCACTTCACTCACTTCAAATACAAAATATCATTACTTACTTATACCTGATTAAGAGTATAATCCCTGGATCGGATTACTATCATGTCCTTAGACATTTACAAAATATAGATTACATTGTGCATCTTTTACCATGTTAAAATATCATTGGACCTTTAACAGATACAACATAATATAATAAATATCATAACATAAGTCGGCCAAGACTTATACTTCTTTGGTTTCCCTATTGCATTGTTTCTTGTTTTTGCATGCACTCAGAGAATTGTATCTCTATCATTTCACATCCAAAATGCTTGTGATCTATCCTAAGTATCCTTCATACATCTATTTACCCAAATATAACTTCACATAGCTTAACTATGTTTGTGCCATGTTCGCTGACCAAAATACTAAGGTTGTCTGCCAGAAACCGACTGTGGACTTAGGAATTTTTCACATCAGTGATTACTAAAGTAGCATCATAATGCCTTGCAATGATCTGAGGGATAATTTTTTCCAATAATGACAACATCCATGTGCTCATATGTCAGCCACTTTCCAACAATCTCCCCCTTTGGCATTAATGGCAACACTTAGTGAAAAATAGCTAAGTGTAGAACATCAACCAAAACTTTAAAATCAAAAATTGGCTAACTCCTTATAACTACATATATAGTGTATATACTCCCATTTTTCCACATTTTTTATTGTCTACTACTCTCCCTTTGACATCAATGACAAAGGTGCCAAAAACTATATTTTACAAGAAAAAATTGTGATTTATAAAACTATGTACTTATAGTCTAAAATACATCTTTGAAGTTCACCTTTAGGACTTGAAGCTCTTCTTCCCAATTCTTCTTGACTATTTATGCAACATATAGAATCCCATTTATAGTGTGTGCATCTAGCTCTACACTTCACACATCATCTAGAGTAAAGCATGTGTAAGACTTGAGACCTTTCTCCAAGTTTGTTGAAGTAGTCTCCAAGATAGAAATCTTAGGAATGAGTATGCTCCTAAGCTCACTAAATATGTTCAGTACTCTACTCTTCTCCAACTACAAAACACTAATTTTATCAAAAATATTACTGACTTCCTTATTTACATCAGTAACATTCTTATTTTCACTTTTCTCTGATAGTTTGGTTAATGTATCCTCCTCCTTCTTGATTATATCTACTACATGTCTAAAAGAGTTAATACAAATATTGTACATATATATTCCTTCCTTTAAGCATACCTTTATTTCTTTTATAGTTATCTCTAGGGTCTTCATATCATTTTTGTATTCCTCTTGTAGCTCTATATGCATCTTAGCCTCAAATTCTTTTACTATGTTTTCCTTTGTTGCTTCCTCAAGAGATTTGAAGTTGGCATCAAAACTATCGAAAATTAGATCCAATTGATCTATCAATGTTCCTTAACTATTGTTGGGTTGTGAAGACAAAACCCTACTCAAAACTGACACTGCCTTGTCAATTACCTTTTTTAATGCCCCTCGAACCCTAACATGTCCTGGATATGCTCACTGGAAGTTAGGAAGTGTTATATGTGATTGTATGGTTATTTTTATTAGAGTATGATCCTTCTTGAGGTATTTGCATAACCCGATGCCTTTTCACCCACTATAACTTCACATTCTAATTTAGGACCTTAATGTGATAAGGGATCACCTGATATACCTATATGTTTCTTTGTGAGACTCGTTATTAATGTTTATGATTATCTTAGGTTGATTGATTATAATCACTTAAGGGTTGTATGTGTCACCCACTCTAATGATGCTACTTGTTATAATCGAGACTGGACATGATTACTACATTGAGTGTTATGGATTATGTGATCTATTTATTTTGAGACATTGGGAGTACATGTCTAATGATAAAACTGGTTTATGAAAGTTAGTAAATGATTTACATTTACATGATTATATTATGATTCATCCTTGATTATACAATATGGAGTAATGATTATTCTAGAGCTAACCATAGTGATCCATTTATGCTTTGGTATTTAAATTATCTGATGTTCTTGTAGGTGTGTGTGTGAATTTTGTACCTGATTTGTATACACAACACTTCAATAAAACATTAGAGGTTAGTTGAAATCAAAATCATGCAATAAATGAAAAACTAAACTAACCAAGTGATTTACTACCTTCTAGTAGATGCGAGTATGTATTCTCAGATTATACTGAGATCAGTGACCTTGACGACACCTAAATGAAGGATTTGAATGCAAAATCTAGATATGGAATGAATGCAATTAATCTATTTTTTTGGTTTTTCTATGCAATAATATGATAAAAACTTGATATGAATCTATGCTAACAATGATATGGAAAATTGATATGTAAAATAAGCTAAGAAATGAAATGAAAATCTCACAACAACTCGAATTCTCAAGATCGATTCTTCAACCTTCAATTCAATAGCGTGAGTGTGCAATTCGTGGATGGATTGATAATGAAGAGCTGAAGCCTTAATTTATAGAAATCTAGGGATTTGGAGGTGCATGAAAAAAAAGCCATAAATCACTCAAATAACTCAGGTTGATTTTTGAGTTATTTTTAAATAAAGGATAATTAACTCACAAAAACATGCAAAAGCAGAGTTTAACTAAAAATAGAGTTTAGATTTAATTGATAATTGATAGTTGTCTGCTTTTCTTGATTGTGCATGTTTTATTTATGAATTAATTTAATAATAAAGTGATTTATTTCCAACTTAACTGATTTTGAAAAATAAAACAATTGATTTATGGGTTGATCAATTATTTTTCAAACCTTTATTCAAAAACAATATTATTAAAAATTGACAACTTGCTTTAATTAATTAAATAAGAATTTAATCAATTATTCCTAGGATTTTGGTTTTATTGTCAAAATTAAATAATACAATTTAGGAATAAATAGAATTAACTTCAATTAAACAATTAAGTGGCAGAATTAAATCTAATTAATTAAATATTGAGAATATTCAATTAATCAAACTTTAGGATAAATTGGATTTATCGCCAAATAATCATTAAATTAAAGATAATTATGATAACTAGGAATAAGGAATATTCCCTGATGCAGAATTTATGATAATCAATTAGGATTCAATGATGTTCAGATGTGCCTTAGGTTAGGACTTTGATGTCGATTTCGTTCAATGTGTTGATATAGAATATTAATGAACCTATAGCCCATTTTTGGGGTATTACAGTAGGATGAGGAGAGGCAGTCATAGTCACTCCTACGAGATATCCACATGATGTCGCACTCTCCCTCCTTGTCTGCCACTGTTATGTGTGTGTGTGTGTGTGTGTGTGTGTGTGTGTTGGTGTATATGTTCTTTCAGCTTGATGATGCAGGTACCAAGTATCGAATCCACCTGGCTACACAGTTCTGAGTGTGCCTTCAAAATCCTCTAACTATTGTTGTGTGGAGATTTTACCAAGTTACTCTCAAGGATTCCCTACTGACTTAGGTTCTTGTTTAGGAAGTCACCTTGGTTGGGGGATTGACTAGTGTTATGATTTTGATGATTTTGCAAATTTATATTTTAGAGTGTGTTCTCTCTATTTCTTTATGTAAGTGGAAGTATTATACATCTCTATCATTATATATATTATATATATGTTTGTATTTCTATATGTATTGTAACTGAATGTATATGTATATATGGGTGCACACATATATACCTTGTTGGAAATATTCAAGACTAGCTAGGTTACTAAGAGGGGAGGGGTGAATCAGTAACTTCAAAACTTTTACTAATTTTAGATCTCAACCATTTTCTCAATGACATTAGATTGATAAGCTAACTATATGCATGAGTAACAGAAAGAATAAAACATTCATAACACTTTGAACACAAAGATTTGGTGACCCAGAAACCTTCCAAATAGAAAGTAAAACTGGGGTGGGGATGAAACCCACTAAACTTCAATACTGCAGTATAAAGTTTGCTAGTTAAGGCTTACAATGATCACTTCTGATGATCTACCCTATTAGGAGCAATAAGGACTGCTAGGTCCACCTTGTTAGAGGATTTACAAATATACAAAGAAGTATGCACTCTGTTAAGAGATTTTTGCAAAGACTGTTAAGTCTACCTGGTTAAAGGATTTGGGGCTGATTCACCTGTTAGGATGAAATAGTAGATCTCTTACTTGCGACTGTTCTTGTTGATTGAGATTCTCTGATGTACTGATCACCTTCTATGATAGATATGTCTCTACTGCTTCTTATACTATTGTATCCCTTTGTAATTCACTTATCTCTGCCTTTCTTCTCTTTTTTGCTTCTTGCTTTTTTCACACTTTGGATAGGATACAAAACATTGTTTATATATCAATCAAAATAATTACAAAACAATATCAAAGTCAGCTCTAAACAAGCAAACACAAGTATTACTGAGTTGGCCCAAATATAGTGACTCAGTTACTACAAACTAACTCGGTGACTTTCTGATACTCGGCATCCACTGCATTACTCGACATCGTCATGCACTCGGTAGAAGTGGAGGCCCGGTCCATACTAACCACTCGGTTGTAGTTTTGAAATCGGTATATACTGGAGACTTGGTAGATATAGTGTCACTCGGTAGAGATTGAATTCCCTGTTTACTGTGCTGGCACTCGGTAAACACTACTCATCTCATCACTCGGTGAAGATAACTCGGTAAGCACTGTTCTACTCGGTAAACACTATTCTGCTTGGTAAACATTGTTTTGCTCAGTAAACACGTAGAGTCTGAATAAGTGTTGTCACTAATGACAATCATACTTAATGCCAACAATCTCCCCCTTTGGCATTAGTGACAAAAACACTTATTGCCCAAAAACAAAAAATCATGTTGAATCTGTCTCTCTTTTTTTGTCATACTATTGTATATACATTTCATGTCTCCCCATACAGTATATATACAAATATCTTGTATCTCCTCATACTCATATTTTCTATTTATACTTTCTCCCTCTTTCATATCTCATATATCTTATATACGTTCTCCCCCTTTTTGACAATAATGCCAAAGGTGTATATACAAATATTTTACATGGAGATGCCAAAATGTGAGAGAAAATTAGAGTGTACCTTACTTATTAATGCTAGAGTTCTATCCTAATTCTCTTGCAGAATCTTGCATGTATGGAGTGCAACTTGGACTTCTGCACAGAGTTCAATCATGTGATCTGCAATTGAAAACCGATTGTCATGGATCAATGTTTTTGAGTATGCAATATGTTTTTGCATTGTATCCATGATGGGAAGGATCATGTTCTGAATATCTATTAATGTTGATCTGATCCTTGCATCTCCTCTCAATAATTCTGACTGCTTATTAGATAGGAATTTGACTGTCATATGATGTGCAGAGCTTGAACTAGGTTCAAGTTGCAACTTTTGTGCACTGATCTTCAGATCCTCATCAATCTTATTTATTTTGTCTTTGATCTCCTTTGAGAACTCAGCAACATTATAGATTTTGACAAAAAGAGATGTTACCTTGGAATGGGAGGACTCAATGCTAGTCAAGACTGAAGATAACCCTACCTGATTGATAGCTATTTGCTGAGCAATGTGCTCAAGCACTTCATTATCAAACTTCTTCTCAGCCTTCTCAAGCAACTTGTCTGTTCCAGAGGAATCATCATTGAACTTGTTAACTGCTTCTACCAACTGCAACAAAATGTGTTGAGGGGAATCAACTTCAACACCTATAGCTTCTGTCAAAATTTTCTTGGCATCCTCGATGATTTTATATTCCTTATCTCTTTCTTCTTTTAGTTTCTTCTACTTTTCTTTCTTCTGGAGGAGTTCACCAACTGTTTGCATTAGATCTGCAGTGAGGTTTGCAAAATCTAACTAGGGAATTTCTATCTCCTCATCTAGATCTATACCTTCTACTACACTCTTGCTCAAAAATTTTGTACTCGGTTGAGTCTTTATACTTAATGCTTTTGTAGTAGAAATTATGGTAGACATAGTAGGACTTGTTATCTATCAATGCCTTATTTATTTCAGCATTTTTCAAACTTGGCATCAATTGCCTTAAGGTTTGAGCATAGATGTCCTTGATAGTTTTCCTTGCATTGGACCATCTCATCTTGATTGGGTTTAATAAAGCTCCTAGGATTTGAGAATCTAATTCTTCAGGTGAGTATTTCCATCTTCCCATTTTCTCAATAACAGCATCTTCAATTTCCTACTGCTCTGCTTCTGACCTTGTTTCATATTTGAGAGATTTGAAATTTGCAATTCCAGATCCTTCTCTCAAATCCTTAATCTTTTCTTCAAGAGAGGGAGGAGGCCTTTTGAGTACTATGTCATCCTTGACTTTTCCTGCCTTGTCCCTTGATCTTTTCCTTATGAATACTGCAGTGGGTTGCTCAGGTTCCTTGGTGATAGTTACCTTTCCTTTCTTCTTTACAGGAACTTGTTCTTCTTTACTCTCATCCTTTTCTTCTTTACTCTCATCCTTTTCTTCTTCTCCTACAATATCCTCTCCTTTGTCCTCGGTTAACATTAGAGGTGTGCTAGATTGCATCTTGGCCATCTTCTTTCTGCCTTTGTTAACCGCCTGTGGAAGCTTTATGCTTAGCTCAATTCTTACCTTAGCTTCATCATATGTTCCAAAGTATGGAGCCTTTGGATCAATGGGTTGATTTACTAGGGCTTCAATTATATCTTTTGTCTCATCAATGTTTATCTCATAAGGAAGAGGTTTTACCCATACAATCCTAGGCTTTACTGCCTGAATATATACTCTATCACAATCAACCATAAAACAAACATCATCTTTATAATCTTCCACCAACTTTAGTGGAATCCAAAATTTGTTATTCATCTTCTCCTTAAAAGATTCAAAATAATTATCCATTATGCTTGTAAAATTCTCACCCATTTCTGTAATATACTCATTTATCTAATAAAGAATAGGCACATCCTTTCTCCATTTTACCGTGCCTTTAGATGGGAAAAAATTTTGAGCATAGAAAAATAAACAAACCAACAGCGAGCCAAACTTACATGGATTGTTCTTTGAGGTTTGGATTCTCTCCATATTCTTGTTGAATTGTTTCAACAATAGATCTGCTAGGTCAAATGATAGATTGTTCTTCACAATTTTATAGGCTAGGTCAACTACTTCACACGGAACACTATTCTGCCAACTTGAACTGTATATCTTGTGATCTATTACATATGTGCCAAATTTTAGTTCTACCTCGATAATGTTGTTTATTCTCATACCTCTACCATCCCATTTGGCTAGGGTTTTCTTTTCCAGCTCTACCTGACCTAGGGTTTTTGTAGATTTTTCCTTGGCAAGCATGGGAAGACCAATGATTCGGTGAATCATCTTCTTTGATATTTCCACTGGTTGCTCAAGCCAAATTTTACCTTCATGCACTCGGCTTAGAATATATATTATCCATTTTATCTGGAAACTCCGAGGCAAGTGGGTGATATGTGTTAAACCCTTATCTTCCAAATGTTTATGTTCCGGTTTGAGAACACCATCAACACATAGTTCATCATGAACAACATCTATCTCTAGGGTTCCAAGTTCTTGAATTGTACCTCTAAAATGACTGTGAATGTTGTTTACAAGAAGTACCTTTGGAGGAATTTGAGACTGAGCTCCACTCAAATCTAGGGTTTCTGCAATCGCGGGCATGAGTTTGAAATCTGGCACTTTCCATTCTCCATGAACTAACATTTCTAAACCTTTCTTTACTTTGGTGCTGGATGATGCCATGGTAGCTCTTCAAAAAATTTCTGCTGCAAAATTTTGCTTTGAATCACTTGATCGCACTTAGAAATTTTTCTGCTCAATATGCTAATATTCATGGTGAAGAATGAATTTGATTTCATGCTTTTTGTTAAAAACTTTGTCATTAATGCTCTGTAGGAATTAGGGTATAGAATTTGACAAACTATCATCCACTAAGCATTAATTACTCGGTGAAGATTCTGCAACTTGGGGAACATACTGCTCCGACCTTACTCGATAACTGAATGAAATTACGTTACTCCTGACCTTGCTCAGTTGAAACTGATACCAACCTTCCTGTGTTTCTCCTGTATCTTGCATACTGATTTGGATCTTTCTTCCTTTCAATTTAGGAACTGTTTGGAATATGTCTATGAGGATACAGTTCCAGTTCTTTCTTGGAGACTTAGTTAGAATTGATAGAGCCACTCTATTCATGAGTGACTTCATTACTTGGACTGGTTTGCTCAGTAGGTTTAGGGATCCACTTTTGTCTTATTTTCTTCCTGATGCTATCTATTTTTGCTTTCTTTTCATCTTCGACTTTGCCTAGATTCATGCAATTTTTAGCTATGTGACCAAGCTTAGTGCATTTGTAACATCTTATGGTAGTATCCCTTTTTCTCAAGTGATGCCTTACACAATTCATGCCAATGTGTCCATATTCTCCACAGTAATGACATCTACACCAAGTGTTGTAATCCCAACCAAATATTGCTTTCATAATTTGTTTTACTGGATTGGGTGTTTTAGTTCTGCATTCTAATGCCTTGTGACCTTGTTTGTTACATTTGTGACATTTGCCTTCAAATCTTGGTTTCTCCTTGCATTCATTTGCTTTATGACCATGCTGATTGCAATTGTAGCATTTTTCATTGAATTTTTCTTTTCCATTGCTCCAACATTTGTTTGAAGTATGACCAATTTTGCCACAGTGATTACAAGTAGGTTTCTGATTCATTTGAGTACCTTGTTTGGAGGATTCACCTTCCTCTTTGTATCCAAGTCCTGCTTTTCCTTTTTTCCTGTGAAGGTTCTGTTCATACACCTGATTGAAATCTTCTTGAGATTTCAACATTCTTTCATTGATTTTCCTTTCAGTATCTAGGTCACTTATCAATCTTAAATTGATTTTCTTTTCAGATCTTAGAGTCAAGATTTCTTCATTTGCATTAGAGACTTGATTAATAAGGTTTTCTAGCTGAAGAGTTTGATTCTGGATTTCATTGTTCTTTCCATCTATTTCATCTTTCATCTTGTTTCTTTGTTCCAAGATTTCACAAAATCTTGTTGACTGAATTTCCTGTTCTCTTTTTGATTTTCTTACTTCTTCTTGCAGAGATCCATTCTTTTCTAGAAGTTCTTTTTCTTCATTGTTTGCTTCATCTAAGTTTCTTGAAGGGAAAAAGTCTTCAATCTTTTCTTCAACATACTGGTGGTCATTCATCTAATTTGCAAGTTCCTTCCTTCTTTTTAGGGAAAGGGAAAGATGCTCTTTTACTTCCTTGAGTTGAGTTATGGCCATTTCCAGATCTAGCTTTTCATTCTCAATTACTTTGTTAACTCTGAATATCTCCATTGTCCTGAATCTTTTCTCAAGCTGTCAAACTTTATTCTGAGAACCACGTAGCTCTGATACCAATTGTTGGAAATATTCAAGACTAGCTAAGTTACTGAGAGGGGAGGGGTGAATCAGTAACTTCAAAACTTTTACTAATTTTAGATCTCAACCATTTTCTCAATGACATTAGATTGATAAGATAACTGTATGCATGAGTAACAAAAAGAATAAAACATTCATAACACTTTGAACATAGAGATTTGGTGACCCAAAAACCTTCCAAATAGAAAGTAAAACTGGGGTGGGGATGAAACCCACTAAACTTCAATACTGCAATATAAAGTTTTCTAGTTAAGGCTTACAGTGATCACTTCTGATGATCTACACTGTTAGGAGCAATAAGGACTACTAGGTCCACCTTGTTAGAGGATTTACAAACATACAAAGAAGTATGCACTCGATTAAGAGATTTTTGCAAAGATTGTTAAGTCTACCTGGTTAAAGGATTTGGGGCTGATTCACCTGTTAGGATGAAACAATAGATCTCTTACTTGCAACTGTTCTTGCTGATTGAGATTCTCTGATGTACTGATCACCTTCTATGATAGATATGTCTCTGCTCCTTCTTATACTATTTTATCCCTTTGTAATTCGCTTATCTCTGCCTTTCTTCTCTTTTTTGCTTCTTTCTTTTTTTCACACTTTGGATAGGATACAAAACATTGTTTATATATCAATCAAAATAATTACAAAAAAATATCAAAGTCAGCTCTAAACAAGCAAACACAAGTATTACTGAGTCAGCCCAAATATAGTGACTCCATTACTACAAACTAACTCGGTGACTTTCTGATACTTGGCATCCACTGCGTTACTCGGCATCATCATGCACTTGGTAGAAGTGGAGGCTCGGTCCATACTAACCACTCGGTTGTAGTTTCAAACTTGGTATATACTGGAGACTTGGTAGATATAGTGTCACTCGGTAGAGACTGAATTCCCTGTTTACTGTGCTGGCACTCGGTAAACATTGCTCATCTCATCACTCGGTGAAGATAACTTGGTAAGCACTGTTCTGCTCGGTAAACGTGCAGATTCTGAATAAGTGTTGTCACTAATGACAATCATACTTAATGCCAACAATACCTATGTCTATATAAATATTATAAACTATGTGTTTTGCTTACTATTATAGTTGTCTCTTTAAATTTTAAATAATGATTATTAAATAAAAATAATAATAATGTAAAATAAGGCTCTTTTTGGTAAAACTAGCTACCTAGGGGATTTTAACCCATGGCCTCCTAGAAGTTAGGCTAGTTTTTTTCCAATTAGCCTATGTGATTTATTTGAGGACTTTTTTGTTCCTTTTCTTGTTATGGTCTTGTTTTTTTAAATAAGTTAATTAAATAATAAAAATATTTTTAAGGTTGTTTACAATTTTATTTAATACTCAACCAACTATAGTAGTTGGAGAATTTTCTTCCCGTAAACCAACTCCTCCAACCATATAGTTTTCATTAAATTATTTGGAGGTGAGGGATTTTGGAGGAGAAAGATTGGAAGGAAATTTGGGGAAGTTCTGGAAGTGAATAATTTTAAGGTTTTTGTCATATTTACATTTTGATGGCTGTAGTTGTGAGGAGTATGTGGAGATTCTGAAAGGAGGAAGGATTAATTGATCTTAGAAGGATTGGGGAATATTATCTCGAAAGGCAATCATCACTCAAATCTTAGGAGTTGTAGTGTTGTGTTCAAACCTTGGAAGGGATTCTCTGCATGACTCTAGGTAGGATCTGGAACTAGGAAGAATCACCTTCTTTCATGTAGTCTTGTGTGTGTGTGTGTTTTTATGAAATATACAATGTATTAATGTGAGTTTTAAATCTACTATAGTTATATGAATAAATAGTTTGTTATTTGGCTATTGAAAAGATATTACATACAAGAAGTGTTTATGAATATGTTTGTGAGATTTTTTATTTAAATTTCTTCTTGGAAGTTTGTGATTGTTTATGTCATTGTATGTTGATGTATTTTTCAGTATACATGTGGTTTAGAAAATTTTGGGGAAGTTTAGGGAAGGTTGGGAATGATTAGGAAGGTCTACAGTGAGTTCTCTCTTCCTGTGGCATATGCAGATTTATGTTTTCAATTCTTAGTTTTAATCTCTTGTTTGTGTTTTACATTAAATGGTGTCTTGAGTAAGTTTTTTGGATGTTTTACAGTGGTACCTATACCAGGTATGCCTCAGGGGACCTTTCCTAGACACTCTCCACACTTTACATTTACATTTTCAAGCAATTTTGAGCCTTTTTATGATAGTTCTCATACAAGAAAACACCCTTGAACCTATTTACTCATACAATTTTGGGTATATACTCATATGGGAGGTTATGTGTACTTTTATGGCCCCATGAGAACACTTGTATGGGCCTTATGGGGTCCTAAGGGGTCCAGTTTGGTCATTTTGGGCTTGGTTTTTGGCTTACATCACCTGCATTTGTGCTCATGAGTTTGGTCTGCAACTTTTCTCACCTATGAATGTCAAATCCATTCTTAGGGTGTGTTGTAATGTTTAATTTAATATGTCTTTTTATAGCATCATTTCTATGATTCCTATTACGCAAATGGATAAGGTTAGGACTCATCCTAAGGGCCTGAGTGCACAGGAGAGCTCCCTAAACCTATGTATTGGAACATGTGAGGTGTTTCCTTGTTAATAATGTGTTATAATGTTATGTATAAGGTTTTTTTTACTTAAAATTCTTTCCATGAAGTTATTTTTACATGTGTTAAGGCTAGAACTCATTCTAGGGGCCTGAGAGCACATAAGAGTTCCCTAGACCTATAAAACAAACTTTAGGATGTGTAATCTTATATCTTTGTCTTGTGATGGGGTAGGGGACTAGGTACCCTAGGTGAGTGGCTCACCATAGGTTTTGGAACAAAAAATGCTTTCCAAATGATCCTATGGGTGATTTTTTAATCAAGTGATAACCCTAAAAATTAACTTGGGAAGGGGGGATTCAAAAGATAATGAAAGAAAATTTAATAATGCCACATAGATCTGTTGGAGTACCAGGACCATGGGTAACTACCAAGGTGGATCCTTACTCATAAAGGGGGGACCGAGGTTACATGGTTTCTAGGGAGGATCCCAATACATAGGTTGTGTGATGACACTCACTTAGGTGGTATCCTAGAACCTTGACCTCAATGTTGTAGTATGGTGATGTGTCTGTATGCTTTACTTTTTCTATTTTGAGATTCCTTGGTTCTTGCCCTATAAACTACCTTAATATATTGAGAGTATCTTAGTTCTATCTTCTAGCACGTGGGGTGGAACTTTACTAGTTTCACATGGTTGGGTGGAAAATCTCTTTCGAGGTATTGTTCTTGGTTCGTGTCTTAGATTGGATTCAAATTTATTTTGTGGTGAAGATATGCTTATTGTATCATGTATCTCTATCTTTTGTATTCTAGATGTAAGATGTATTGTAATCCCTTGGGTAACTTGATGTAATTATCTCTCCATATGCCTTTGGGCCATGTGAAGTAATTGTAAATGTAATTTGGAAATTGTAAGAAAGAAGTTATGTATTTGGGAAGGGTAGTTTTCAGGAATGTTAAAAGGATTGTTTATTGGTAAATCAAAAAGGATTATAGTTAAGTAATTTCTATACTATCTCTCTTGTGAGTCTTGAAAAGTAATGGAAAGTAAGGAATTCTAAAATTCATGTTTACATATGGTGTAAGGTTAAAGACTTTACCCAGCCTCTATTTGAATCATTGAAATGGAAAATGGAAAGCAAGGGTTTTTAATGGAAAGCTTAGTTATGTTTTGGAAGTACAAATGGGTTATGTATAGATAAGGGTAATGGGAAAATAAATGTTAGAGGAAAGGATAAATGTATTTAGTAAGTGATTTGTTTCTATTTCATTTCTAAAAGTTAATGTTATGTAAATTAGGTAAAGGAAATGAATTCAATTAGTTCATTATGGAATGAAATTGGTTTTAGTATTGGTGAAATAATTAATAAGGGAACCTTTAAGGAAATGTTTATTTGTAGATGTAGTCAATGAGATGCTTGTAATGTTTAAAAAAAAAAATTAGTCACTTTTCTTTAACTTTTGACCTATTCCTTATGGGTTCCCTGGAGGGGCATTACACCTTGGTTTTCTTATATGCCTTCTATACTGATCTTTTTTTTTCCTTCTCAAAGCCCAAAATTGATAGTTGCATTAGGTCATCTACCTCCATGTCTTCAATGTTTGATTAAATTGTCCTAGACCCACTTGCCAACAATGGTGGAGTAAGGTCAAGAGATTGTTCCTTACCAACCATAGTGGTCTCATCACTGTGAGGTTCCTCTTTAGGTACCATGCCTTCCTCTGTTGTCTCATCTTTAGTATTATCAAAAATGTCCTCTTCATGAGTCTCCTTGTTTTCTTCCACTTTCATGGCCTAATTTTTATTCTTGGTTTCATCTGTATTAAGGTTTCCAAGAAGTCTATGATCTTGGCCAATGTCTCAAAAGGATCTTTATCATCCAATGAAGGGTTCAGAGAAATGCCAATGTCATCAATAAAGTGTTGGATTAATTGTGTGTTGTCTTTGATGTCACACAAATGTCATATTATTTATCAAGCTCAGTCAATCAACAAAGCAGTTCCCAGTATTTAACGAGCTTAGTCAGTCAGCAGGCAGTTTTCAGTGTCTACCGAGATATCTCGGGTGTCAAAGAAAAGTATGGCAGAAAATAGTGTTAACCAAGCTTCCACGGTTAACGAAGGAAAGTTAGTGTTTACCGAGTTCACTTGGTCTCCAAAGGATGTTGCAAAATTCACAGTGCTTACCGAGTTCTCTCGGTCACCAAAGGAAATCTTTTCGGATTAGTCTTTATCTAGCAAGGTCGGCCCAGTAAAGGATTTTGTTAATTTGAGAAATAAAGTTTGATTATTCTAGCTGACTGTTGTAATGATTAGTAATGTTATTAGTGCTGACTTGACAATCTGAATGGACAATCCGAATGGTATATATAGAAGGTCAAGTTGTGAATTAAAAGTGTGCAAGTGAAAAAGAAGGAAAGTGTGAGCGAATTTTGAAGGATGATTAGATATCCTTGAGGAGCAAAGATATATTTTGATCAGGAAGGATCTAGTGAAGCAGAACAAAGATCTATATTCAGCAATTTAGTTGCATCATTATTCAGGTCATTTCATTATTACTTTCTTACCATTGTAGCAGTGATTTCAAAATCTCCTAACCGAGTTGGTTTAACATCCATTTTGTAAATCCTCTAACAAGGTGACAGTTCTATTGAATTGTTTCAAGACCTCTTACAAGGCCACTCCTAACAGGGTGATTAAATCCTCTAACAAGGTCACACCTAACAGTGTGTTTTGTAACCTTTTATCGGGTTGGCTCCTAACAGGGCATCACTTCAGAAGAGTGAAAAATAGTAACTAGTTACATTGGTGGTTTTTCCCATATTGGGTTTCCATGTTAAATCTGGTGTCTCTTATGTTCATGTCATTTTCTTTATTTATGTATGTTAATCACTGATGAATGCTTAAGAATAGTTATAATTAATATTCACTGCAATAACCGAGTTTCAGCATTTCTCTATATGTTTGCCGAATAATAGCAGCAAATGATTTAATAAGACATCTAAGGGATCTGTGGAAAGAAAATTTATGGTTAACTGATTCCCCCCCCCTCTCAGTTACTACATCTATATTTCCAACAATTGGTATCAGAGCTTTTGGTGCTTGCAAGAAGGGTTTCAAGGACCTAAGCTAAAGATCAAGATGTCTTACAAGAGAGAAATTCCAAGGCTTAATAGAGATAACTTTTCAGCATGGCAAGGTCTCATGAGACTTCATCTGGCTTCCATTGGTGACTCAGGATGCAAATATATTGATCAAGAATATATACTTCCTACTGGCACATTAACTGTTGAAGAAATTGTAGAGAAAAAGAACCATAACACCATGATGATAGACATTGCATTAGCTCTTAGCTATGAAGAATTTGATGAGATCAAAGACTGCACAACTACTTATGAAATGTGGAACAATCTGAAGAAAATTTATGGTGGTGATGACAATGTGAAGAGAGCCAAAGAAAAAAGCCTAAGAGGATAGTTTGATCAGATGAAGATGAAAGAAGATGAAAACATTGCAAAATATGTTGAAAGAATCAAGGTGAGTGTTAGTGCAATCAGAGCTTCTAGAGGAAAAATTGATGATGAAACTGTTATAAGTAAGGTTCTTAGAACATTGCTTCCTATCTATGCAATAAGAGTATCTACTATTCAAGAAAGAAGATGTGAACAAAATCACAATATAACTTTGGATGCCTTAGTTGGAAGATTGACAACTTTTGAATTGGATAACTATGACAACTATGTTCCAACTTCTAAAAATATTGAATCAGCATTTGAGGCCAAACTTTCACTTAAGAAGGGCAAGAAAATCTAGTCAGAAAGTGAAGAAGAATTAGAGGAAAGTTCAGATAGTGATCTTGAAGTTATTGAAGCATTACTTGCAAAGAAATATACTAGAGGTAGAGGTAAATACAAAGGTAAAAATCCTTTAATCTATTTCTCATGTGAAGAAATTGGTCATATTGCAGCTAAGTGCCCAAACAAGAAAAGCAAGGATGAGAAGAAAGGTCACAAGTATAATGGCAAGAAGAATTTCAAGTCATTCAAGGATAAAGGTAAGAAAACATGTTTTTTGGCTAAGGATTCTGATGATAGTGAAGAAGAAATTGTCTTCATTGCTGTAAAAGATGAATCTGATGATGATGAAGATGAGATGGCACTTATCTCCCATATAAGAAAAAATGATACATGGATTATAGACAGTGTATGCTCACATCATATGACTGGTGACAGAACAAAGTTTGAACACCTTGAAGACTATGATGGTGGTAATGTAAGGTTTGGAAATAATGAACCTTGTTGTATAAAAGGAAGAGGATGAATTTCATTAACCAAAGAACTTGTATGTGATAATGCATATTGGGTTGAAAGACTAAAGCATAATCTTCTAAGTATAGCACAGCTAATCAACATTGGATTCAAGGTTGAATTCATGGATGGCAAAGCAAGACTGCTGGATGACAAAGGAAAACTGATTTGTTCAGGCAAACAAACCAAAGGTAACCTATTTTATCTTGATCTTGGTGAATGCTCATGTTTTATTGCTCAAATTGAAGGAATTTGGTTATGGCACAAAAGGTTATGTCATGTAAATTTTGATAATATGGTGAAAATAAGCAAATTCAAGAAAGTAAGAGGTATTCCTACTTTGAAGAAACCTGATGTTGGTCTACGTAAGAATTGTCAGATTGGTAAAATGGGAAAGACTAGCTTTAAAAGTAAAATCTATCAGTCTGAAGATATTTTGGATATTGTGCATATTGATTTATGTGGACCTATTGGAGTTGAAAGCTATACTGGAGAAAAAATCTTTATTCTCTTTGTTGATGATTACTCTAGAATGATGATTGTTATGTATTTAAGAGAAAAATCAGAGGCATTTGAGAAATTCAAATGGTATCTGGAAAGAGTAGAAAAGGAAATAGGAAAAAGAATGAAGTGCTTGAGATCAAACAGAGGTGGTGAATTCATCTCCCATGAATTCAATAATTTTTGCATTGAAAGAGGAATCAAAAGATAGGTATCAGCCCCAAGAACTCTTGAGCAGAATGGAATAGCTGAAAGAAAGAACAAATCTATCATGGATTGTGTAAGGACTCTAATGATTAAAAAGAACATTGCTATGAAATACTGGAAGGAAGCTATTAGCACTATAGTTCATACCTTGAACTGAGTACAGTTGAGGAAAGACACATTCAAAACTCCTTATGAGTTATGGTATGGCTATAAACCCAATGTAAGTTACCTGAAAGTATTTGGTAGTAAATATTACATCTTAAAAGAACCTAGAAAAGGAAAATTTGATCTAAAAAGTGATGAAGGAATATTTTTGGGATATTCTTGCAAAAGTAAAGACATATAGATGTCTGAATTTGTCTACTCACAAAATCATAGAAAGTGCACATGTGAAAGTGGATGAGTTTGTAGAAAAGACTGAAGAAGAAAGAAAAAAGGAACCAGAGGATTACAAAAGATTTGTTTACATTAAACCTAATACATTGCCAGACACATCTATCAATAAGGAAACTACATCTACTGAGCCCAGTACAGTAACCGAGTCACAAGAAGAAATTCAAACCGAGTCACAAAAAATTGAGTCTCAGCCTGAAGCTACCGAGCGAATATCTACCAAGCCCGAGAAAACTGAACCTAAAGATGAAATTCAAGAAGATGACAATGTAACTCATTCAAGCAGCAAGGAACCTATATTGGCCAAGTATGTTAGGAAGCATCATACACCAGATCAGATTATTGGAAACAAATCAGATGGTACTATGACAAGAAGTAAACTGAAAGGTACATGTTTACTTGCTAACTTTGAACCTAAAAATGTTAAAAATGCATTGGAAAATGAAATTTGGATTAAGGCAATGAATGAAGAAATAGAACAAATAGAGAAAAACAAGACATGGACTCTTTTACCTAGGCCTAAAGACAAAAATGTAATTGGAACAAAATGGGTATTCAGGAACAAGCTAAATGAAGATGGTCAAGTATCTAGAAACAAAGCTAGATTGGTGTGTAAAGGGTATTCTCAAGAAGAAGGTATAGATTATGGAGAGACTTTTGCTCTTGTTGCAAGATTAGAAGGTGTAAGAACTCTACTTGCATATGCAGCACATAAAGGATTTAAGGTATATCAAATGGATGTAAAATCTACATTTCTCAATGGTATTCTTGATGAAGAAGTCTACATTGAGCAACCTAAAGGTTTTGTTGATCCAAACAAAAAGGATATGGTCTACAAGTTACATAAAGCATTGTATGGTCTGAAACAAGCCCCTAGAGCATGGTATGAAAGATTACATAACTATCTTATTTAGATTGGTTTCAAAAGAGCTAATGATAATAGTAGTTTGTACATCAAGGAAGGACCAGATAATAGAATTGTTTTGGCAGAAATATTTGTGGATGATAATGTGTTTATAGGTAATGATGATCAGTGCAAAGAATTTTCAGAGAAAATGAACAAAGAATTTGAAATGTCTATGTTTGGTCAGATAAAGTTTTTTGTTGGTCTTCAAATTCAGCAGAGCAAGAATGGTATCTACATTACTCAATCTAAATACATCAAGGAAATACTTAAGAAGTTTGGTATGGAAGATGCAAAAATAGTTGGTACCCCCATGTGTACTGGACTGAAGCTTACCAAAAATGATGATTCAAAAGAAGTAGATTAGACCCTATATAGATTAATGATTGGAAAATTATAGTATGTAGTTCATACAAGGCCTGATATTGCCTTAGCAGTTGGTATAGTAGCAAGATTCTCAGCAAAACCAAGAGAAAATCATATGATGGCAATCAAAAGAATCTTGAGATACTTGAAAGGAACTGAAGATTATGGCTTGTGGTATAAATTTGGAGGCAATCTAGACTTAAAAGTGTTTACTGATGCTGATTGGGCAGGAAACATTGATGATAGAAAAAGTACAAGTGGTGGAGCATTCTTTCTGGCAAGAGGTTGGTATCTTGGACCAGTAAAAAGAAAAATTGCACATCCCAATCCACAGCAGAAGCAGAATATGTTGCTGTAGCAGTAAATTGGTGTAATATTGTTTGGTTCAAATAGTTATTGGAAGGCATGAAGGTTGAGATCAAAGAACCAGTTGTTATATTTTGTGATAATACAAGTGCAATAAATATTTCAAAGAATCCAGTAATACATTCCAAAACCAAACACATTGCTATAAAATATCACTTTGTCAGAGAATTGGTGTAGGACAAGGAAATCAAATTAGAATATATTCATACAAAAGAACAGATTGTAGATATATTCACCAAGCCACTACCTAAGGATGCATTCTTGTATCTAAGAGGTAAGTTAGGGGTCATTCCCCTATCCGACGCTCACTAAATGAAGTTTTAGTAATGCATCAACCAGAGCATATTAAAGATTAGTCAATTGATGTAGCTTAGTCAAGGAATCATTGCATATGAATCAGTACTCAAGGTACATTTCTATTCACCTGGTATGTGTTGTCTTTGGCATGTGTTGTCAAAGAGGGAGAGTTTTCTGTCATATTTCAAGAAATTTCTTTAGATTTCTAAGAGGGAGATTTTTTCAGTCAAAAAGTGAAGTTTTCTGACAGAGGGAGTTCTCATAGTTGAGAATCAGAATGAAGCTAAGGATATGCTCCTTACTCTATGTTTTCTATGAAATTTCATTGTGCTATGACATATTGTGTTGCCATCAATGCCAAAGAGGGAGATTGTTGGATTAATTGTGTGTTTTCTTTGATGTCACACAAATGTCATATTATTTATCAAGCTCAGTTGGTTAGCAAAGCATTTCCCAGTATTTACCGAGCTTAGTCGGTCAGCAGGTAGTTTTTAGTGTCTACCGAGATATCTCGAGTATCAAAGAAAAGTAAGGCAGAAAATAGTGTTAACCGAGCTTCCACGGTTAACGAAGGAAAGTTAGTGTTTACCAAGTTCACTCAGTCTCCAAAGGATGTTGCAGAATTTGCAGTGCTTACCGAGTTCTCTCGGTCACCAAAGGAAATCTTTTTAGATTAGTGTTTACCGAGCAAGGTCGGCCCAGTAAAGGATTTTGTTAATTTGAGAAATAAAGTTTGATTATTCCAGCCGAATGTTGTAATGATTAGTAATGTTATTAGTGCTAACTTGACAATCTGAATGGACAATCTGAATGGTATATATAGAAGGTCAAGTTGTGAATTAAAAGTGTGCAAGTGAAAAAGAAGGAAAGTGTGAGCGAATTTTGAAGGATGATTAGATATCCTTGAGGAGCAGCAAAGATATATTTTGATCAGGAAGGATCTAGTGAAGCAGAATAGAGATTTGTATTCAGCAATTCAGTTGCATCATTATTCAGGTCATTTCATTGTTACTTTCTTACCATTGTAGCAGTGATTTCAAAATCTCCTAACCGAGTTGGTTTAACATCCATTTTGTAAATCCTCTAACAAGGTGATAGTTCTATTGAATTGTTTCAAGACCTCTTACAAGGCCACTCCTAACAGGATCCTCTAACAAGGTCACACCTAACAGTGTGTTTTGTAACCTTTTATCGGGTTGGCTCCTAACAGGGCATCACTTCATAAGAGTGAAAAATAGTAACTAGTTACATTGGTGGTTTTTCCCATATTGGGTTTCCACGTTAAATCTGGTGTCTCTTGTGTTCATGTTATTTTCTTTATTCATGTATGTTAATCACTGATGAATGCTTAAGAACAGTTATAATTAATACTCACTGCAATAACTGAGTTTCAGCATTTCTCTGTATGTTTTCTGAATAACAGTAGCAAATGATTTAATAAGACATCTAAGGGATCTATGGAAAGAAAATTTATGGTTAACTGATTCACCCCCCCTCTTAGTTACTACATCTATATTTCCAACATAAAGAAGTTAGGTACAGAAGTTTGTACATGGATGTCTTCTTTCTCTACCCTTACCTCTATTTCTTTGTCTTTAGTTGTTGTCTTTGAGGATTCACCAATTCCAATATTCTTGGGCTTAATAGGAATAAATTTACATCTTAATCACATCAAGTTTGTCCTATAGTAACACCTTATCTATTGCTTTATGATTCTCTTCAAGGACTTCCTCATACATTCCAGCCATTATTTTGACTAACCTTAGTTTGGTTCTTAAATGAGGCTTGACCTTCTCAAGAATCCTTTGGTTTTCTTCTACTATCATCACAGGATTTTCCATGTTTAAGGCATCTTACCTTATCATAGAATCTTCATCTATGGCTCTTCTTTGCCTCTAGTTTATCAAATAACTCTCTAGGAATACTTCCTTCAAGTTTGATGATTAGATTTTTCTTGAATTCCAACATGTATCTAATAATTATTTCTTCTATGTTGACCTTATCAGTTTCATTATACCTCTCATAATATCTGTCAACTGATAGAAGATTAACTTGATCAACTATTCTTTTCTCTAGCATGGGAAGGTCAGGCTTCCACTTATTTTCCATTTTATCTTCTTCCTTCTTTTTTTCTTCTTCCTTCTTCTCTTCTTCTTTATTCTTATCCTCATCTTCCTTCTTCTATGAATTTTTCTTTAGTGGTGATTCAATTTTTTTTCTCTTCGGTTGTGGTCTGGGGACCTTTGCCTTAGGTCTCATCCTTACAGAGATGGTTGATTCCTTATTCATTGTAGCTACTACTACCTACCTCTACGAAGTTTACCTCTATGAAGTTCTCCTAGGGGGTGTAGGAGAATATTATTCAACTATTACCATTGGTACATATAAAATACAAGGTTTTTCCTTCTTTGGTTTAGTCTTTCTACCTGAAGTACTAGTCGCAACCCTTAACTTAGTTGTCTTCTTTCTTAAATCTTCCATCACTTTCTTGGGAATTTCCTATTGACCAGCAAGTTTGTCAACAAAAGTCTCAACTTTCTTCTCTCATTTTCTCTTTGTGAGCTCTTCTTGCACTGATTGGGATTTTTCAAAATATGTTCCCCATATCTCTGCATTGGAGTCCCTAGGAGTTGCAAGCACATGTTCAACATAAAGAGTTAAAATGATCTCACCAACATAATATCCCATGTGTGTGCTCTAAATGGTCCTAGGATATACACCCTCAAACCAAGTACAATTTGTCTCTACCATAAAGAAAATGGTATCCTTATATTTCTCTACAAGAGATCTAGGGATCATTTCCCTCTCATTCATCTTCCTTTGAAATCCTTTGAATATACCAGAGATTTTTCTATACCTCTTCATCTCACCTTATTTTCTGTATACTTCACTAATTTGTCTTATTGTTGATACATTCTTCTTCCATAAGTATAGTTGATGCAGGAGCATCCTGGGTGTAAGAGCAATCTTGCATCACCAAAAAATATTTCTATTTTTGAATTCAATAAGGGCTATCCTGTGCAGAGCTACTATTTATGGAAAGTTACTATTTTTGGTAATTTTCATCTATGCTCAGAATGATCTAATTTCTTTCTTGGAGGTTCATTTTGGTCATATAAGTCTGCCAGTAAAGTTTCATTTCCAGCTCAAGTGTATGTTGGAAGATATTGAAGATTTTCGGTATTGGCAGTAGGGTACAGAAAGTTTGGACTCAGTTTTGAAGGCTTTAGAGGCCCCGGATGAGGTCAAAAATTTGGGTGATGGGTGCTTGCGCAGGTCAAGCTTGTAGAGCGCTTCGTGGTGTTTCTGAAATAGGGTTATAATAGCTGATCGGGTCAACTGGTGATGACTTATGGTCTTTAGAAGTTGGGCCACCCGAAATGGCAGAAAATAATTTTTTTGAAAATTTTTGTTCGGGTTTCAAAGGTTATCTTGAACCGAATATGATGTAATAAAATCTAAAATAAGATAATTCTAAGTTTGGTCGGCCTTATTGGCTAAAATTCTCGAACCTTCCCAGGCGGTGGAAAAATTGCCTATATAAGGAAGGCTGTATTATTGTCTTAGGCAGTTCAGAATAGTTCTGGGTAGTAGATCTGGGTAATAGTTCGAGGCTTTGTCCTATAGAATATTGTAAGGGAATGCCCATGTGGCTTTGCATATTGTAATTCTGAAATTTTGTAATTCCACATTTGTGGAGATAATAAGAAGCCAATTTTCTGTTCTTGCATATTGTTGTTGTTTCTCTATTTCTGTTATGTGTTTGTGGTATTAAGGGGAGCACCCTTCATCAAGTGGTATCAAAGCAGGAGTTCTTGAGTGTGTAAACAGATTGCTGACTGTGAGGCAGTTTGCACCAGGACCGTGGCTAGGGTTTTAGTGTGCATCGCAAAAATGCCTCCACTAAGGGAACGTGGCGGAAGAGCTGGTGTTGTAGCACCTGAGGTTAGAGAGCTACAGAGACAAGTGCGAGCATTGCAAGAAGAGATTCACAGAGGAATGAATCTTAATGTCAGAGATGAAAGCGAGGATGAAGCCAAAGAAGAATATCAAGAAGGAGAAGCTGAAATTGTGAACCAGGAGGAAGAAAGACTTTTTCGGGTGATTTCCAAGATTGGGAAAAGACCTAAGATTGAGGTTCCTACATTTTCTAGAAATCTTAACCTAGAGGAATTGATCGACTGGATCAATGAATGTGAGGATTATTTTGAGTATGAAGATGTTGAGGATCCTGATAGGGTCAAATTTTTGAAGGTCAGACTGAAAGGTCATGCGAAGATCTGGTGGCAAGAAATTCAATTGGAGCGAAATAGAAGAGGGAAAGATAAAATCACAAGATGGGATCGGATGGTGGATAAATTGAAGCGACGGTTCATTCCTGTTGATTATGAGCTTGACCTACTAAAGAAAATGCAAAGTTTGAAGCAAGCAGGAAGATCTGTTCAGGAGTATACAGAGGAGTTCTATCGACTCCTCATCAGAACAGGCCATGCAGAAGCTGATAAGGAGAAAGTTGCCGATACCTTAATGGGTTAAGGCCAAGCATTCAGGAGGAGTTGAATTTGGTTCAAATGAGCAGTATTGAGGAGGCATACCAGTTTTTCCTAAAAGTAGAGGAAAAGCTGAACAAGAAGTTTGAGAGCAGACAAAATGGAAGAGGTCATGGTGGACGGTCATATGGTGGCCGAAATGAAGATCTGAAAAAGAAGGATGAGGCCAGTAGCAGTCAGAATCAGAGAGGAAATAATTCCAATCATTTTCAGGATCAGAGTAATAGAGATCAGAGAGGAAGAGGAAGAGGACAAGGATCTGGAAGAGGAGGCTTCCGTGGAACATGTTTTCACTGTGGAGAAGAAGGTCATAGGGCATTTGAATGTCCTTAGCGCCAAGGTAGAACAGACAGGAGAAATGAAGGCCAGGCCAAAGTTGCACATGTAGATGAAGATGTCAGATCATCAAATTCTGAAGATGCTGAAAGAGGAGAAATGTTGATTAACAGAAGAGTCCTGTTGAGTGGTGAGAATGAACCTGAGCAAAGGAGGAGCCTGTTTCGCACCAGATGCAAGTGTGAAGGTAAATGTTGTGATGTGATTATTGATAGTGGAAGCACTGACAATTTGGTGTCAAAAGAGATGGTGACAAAGTTGAAGCTCAAGAGACAGAAATACCCACATCCATATCGGATTGCCTGGGTACAGGATGACCACAAGGTCATGGTCAATGAACAATGTCTGGTGAAGTTCAAGATTGGCGGATACCAAGATGAGGTATTGTGTGATATCATATCTATGGATGCATGTCATATGTTGTTGGGTAGACCATGGTAGTTTGACAGATGTGCTGTACATGATGGTCATGCGAATACCTTGATGGAATATGGATGAAGTGACTGAGAGGGGGGGGGTGAATCAGTCAACCATAAAAACACTTCACAATTAATTCTTTGCAGATCCCTTAAGATATCTTAACAATGTTATATGTTTTAGCACTCGGTAAATAGATTGCAGTAACCTTGAAGATGCAGAAAGTATTAGCAATATTATCTTTAGATATTCATCAGCACATGTATATGATTGAGGAAGCAATTAAGAACACAAGAGACACAAGATTTAACGTGGAAACCCAATATGGGAAAAACCACCAATGTATCTAGATACTGATTTTCACTTTTCTGAAGTGATGCCCGGTTAGAAGCCAACCCGGTAAAAGGTTACAAAACACACTGTTAGGTGTGACCTTGTTAGAGGATTTAAAACACCCTGCTAGGAGTGGCCTGGTAAGAGGTCTTGAAAACAATTCAATGGAATTGTCACCTTGTTAGAGGATTTACATTATGGTTGTTAAACCAACTCGGTTAAGAGATTTAGAATTCACTGTTACAATGATAAGAAGGTAACAATGAAAAAGGTGACCTGTATAATAATGCAACTGTCTTGCTGATTACAGATCTTTGTTCTGCATAAGTCTGATCCTCTCTGATCGAATAAATCTTTGCTGCTCCTCAAGGATATCTGAACATCCTTCACAAATTCACATATACCTTTCCTTCTTTTCTTCTGTAAATCTTCTGTTGTGTATATTTACTTTTCACATTTGACCTTTTATTTATATGATTTTGGATTAGTCAAATCGACATTATTTAGTATAACAGCCGGCTGAATTAAGTAAACTCTATTTGCAAAAATCCTTCAAGGGCCGACAGTGCTCGGTGACCATATCTTTCTATAATTTTTCGGTGACCGAGGGAACTCGGTAAACACCAACAATCCTTTACCTTTGATAACCGACTGAACTCAGTAAATACTAACTTTCTTCGATGACCGACTGAACTCGGTAAACACTAAACTTTCTTCGATGACCGACTGAACTCGGTAAACACTAAACTTTCTTCGATGACTGAATGAACTCGGTAAACACTAAACTTTCTTCGATGACCGACTGAACTCGGTAAACACTAAACTTTCTTCGATGACCGACTGAACTCGGTAAACACTAAACTTTCTTCGATGACCGAGTGGACTCGGTAAGCACTAATATTCCTGTCTGGCAGACCGACTGAGCTCGATAGAAGCTGATTGCTACAGACTATGACATTGTGTGACATCAAAGACAATACATAATTGAGTAGCAATTTCCTTCGGACAATTGTTTCCAACAATCTCCCTCTTTGGCATTGATGGCAACACAATATGTCATAGCATAAGAAATTGAAAGAGTTAGCTCGGTTTAGATTCAAATCTCCCTCTGTCAACAAACTTCCTGTATCCTAAAAATTCTTCCTTCTGACTATTGAAAATTTCTTGAAGTAATAGCAAAGACATAGCAAACACTCCCTCTTTGACAACACATGCCAAAGATAATTCACATATTACCGGTGAAAATTAATGTACCTCAAGTACTGATTCATATGCAATGATTCCTTGAATATACTACATCAACAGGTTGATTTTCAATCATGTTCTGGTTGATGCATCACTAAAACTGCATTTAGTGAGCCTCGGATAGGGGAATGACCCCTAACTTACCTCTTAGATACACAAATGCATCCTTAGGTAATGGTTTGGTAAAAATGTCTGCAATCTGTTCTTTTGTATGAATATATTCTAATCTGATTTCCTTGTCCTGCACCAATTCTCTGACAAAGTGATATTTAATAGCAATGTGCTTGGTTTTGGAATGCATCACTGGATTCTTAGAAATGTTTATTGCACTGGTATTGTCACAAAATATAACAACTGGTTCTTTGATTTCAACCTTCATACCTTCTAATAGCTGTTTAAACCAGACAATATTTGAACAATTTACTGCAGCAGCAACATATTCTGCTTTGGCTGTGGATTGAGATGTACAATTCTGCTTTTTACTAGTCCAAGATACCAGTCTTTTTCCAAGAAAAAATGCTCCACCACTTGTGCTTTTTCTGTCATCAATGTTTCCTGCCCAATCAGCATCAGTAAACACTTTCAAGTCTAGATTGCCTCCAAATTTATACGACAAACCATACTCTTCAGTTCCTCTTAAGTATCTTAAGATTCTTTTGATTGCCATCATGTGATTTTCCTTAGGTTTTGCTGAGAATCTAGCTACTATACCGACTGCTAAGGCAATATCAGGTCTTGTATGTACTACATACTACAATTTTCCAATCATAGATCGGTATAGGGTCTGATCAACTTCTTTTGAATCATCATTTTTGGTAAGTTTCAGTCCAGTACACATGGGTGTACCAACTAGTTTTGAATCTTCCATTCCAAACTTCTTAAGTATCTCCTTAATGTATTTGGATTGAGTAATGTATATACCATTCTTGCTTTGCTGAATTTGAAGACCAACAAAGAATTTTATTAAACCAAACATAGACATTTCAAATTCTCTGTTCATTTTTTCTGAAAATTCTTTGCACTGATCCTCATTCCCTGTAAATATAGTATCATCCACAAATATTTCTGCCAATACAATTTCGTCATCCGGTCCTTCTTTGATATACATATTACTGTTATCATTAGCTCTTTTGAAATTAATCTAGATCAAATAGTTATGGAGTCTTTCATACCATGCTCTAGGAGCTTGTTTTAAACAATACAATGCTTTGTGTAACCTGCAGACCATGTCCCTTTTATCTGGATCAACAAAACCTTCAGGTTGTTCAATGTAGACTTCTTCATCAAGAATTCCATTGAGAAATGCAAATTTTATATCCATCTGATATACCTTAAATCCTTTGTGTGCTGCATAAGCAAGTAGAGTTCTTACACCTTTTAATCTTGCAACAGGAGCAAAAGTTTCTCCATAATCTATACCTTCTTCTTGAGAATAACCTTTACATACCAGTCTAGCTTTGTTTCTAGATACTTGACCATCTTCATTCAGTTTATTTCTGAATACCCATTTTGTTCCAATTACATTCTTATCTTTAGGTCTAGGTACAAGAGTCCAAGTTTTGTTCTTTTGTATTTGTTCTAATTCTTCATTCATTGCTTCAATCCAACTTTCATTTTCCAATGCATCTTTGATATTTCTAGGTTCAAAATCAGTAAGTAGACATGTACCTTTTAGCTTGCTTCTTGTCATAGTACCATCTGATTTGTTTCCAATGATTTGATCTGGTGTATGATGTCTTCTGACATATTTGGCTAGTATAGGTTCCTTGCCTTTTGAATGATTCATGCTGTTGTCTTCTAGGATCTCTTCTTCAGGTTGCTCGGGCTCGGTAGATATTTGCTCGGTAACTTCAGGCTGAGACTCGATCTGAATTTCTTCCTGTGACTCGGTTTGAACTTCTTCCTGTGACTCAGTAACTGTGCTCGGCTCGGTAGATATAGCTTCCTTATTGATAGTTGTGTCTGTCAATGTTTTAGGTTCAATGTAAATGAATCTTCTGTAGTTCTCAGGTTCCCTTTTGCTTTCTTCCTCAGTCTTTTCTGCAAACTCATCAAATTTTACATGTATACTTTCTATGACTTTGTGAGTAGATAAGTTCAGACATTTGTATGCCTTGCTTTTGCTAGAATATCCTAGGAATATTCCTTCATCACTTTTCACATCAAATTTATTTCTTCTGGATTCTTTTAAGATATAACACTTGCTACCAAATATTTTCATGTAACTTACATTAGGTTTATAGCCATACCATAATTCATAAGGAGTTTTGAATGTGTCTTTCTTCAATTATACTCGGTTCAAGGTATGAACTGCAGTGCTGATAGCTTCCTTCTAGTACTTTATAGCGATGTTCTTTTCTATCATTAGAGTCCTTGCACAATCCATAATAGATCTATTTCTTCTTTCTGCTATTCCATTCTGCTCAGGAGTTCTAGGAGCTGATACCTGTCTTTTGATTCCTCTTTCAATGCAGAAGTTGTTAAAATCATGGGAGATGAATTCACCACCTCTGTCTGATCTTAAGCATTTCAATCTTTTCCCTGTTTCTTTTTCTACTCTTGCTAAGTACCATTTGAACTTTTCAAATGCTTCTGATTTTTCTCTTAAATACATGACAGTCATCATTCTAGAATAATCATCAACGAAAAGAATAAAGAATTTATCTCCAGTATAGCTTTGTATTCCAATAGGTCCACATAAATCAGTATGCACAATTTCCAAAATTTCTTTAGACTGATAGTTCTTACTCTTGAAACTAGTTTTACTCATTTTGCCAATCTGACAATTCTTACATAGACCAGTGTCAAGTTTCTTCAAAGTAGGAATGCCTCTAACCTTCTTGAATTTGCTTATTTTTATCATGTTATCAAAATTCACATGACATAACCTTTTGTGCCATAGCCAACTTTCTTCTATTTGAGCAATAAAGCATGAATATTCATTGAGATCAAGATAAAATAAGTTACCTTTTATTTGTTTGCCTGATCCAATGAGTTTTCCTTTTCCATCCAGCAGTCTTGCTTGACCATTCATGAATTCAACCTTGAAACTAGTGTTGATTAGCTGTGCTACACTTAGAAGATTATGTTTTAGTCCTTCAACCCAGTAAGCATTATCACATATGAGTTCTTTGGTTAATGAGATTCTTCCTTTTCCTTTTATACAACAAGGTTCATTGTTTCCAAATCTTACATTACCATTGTCACAGTCTTCTAGATATTCAAATTTTGTCTTGTCACCAGTCATGTGGTGTGAACATCCGCTGTCTATTATCCATATATCATCTTTGCTTATATGAGAAATAAGTGCCATCTTATCTTCATCATCATCAGATTTATCTTTTATAGCAATAAAGACAATTTCTTCTTCACTATCATCAGAATCTTTAGCCATAAAACATGATTTCTTACCTTTATCCTTGTATGATTTGAAATTCTTTTTGCCATAGTACTTGTGACTTCTTTTTTCTTCTTTGACTTGCTTGTTTGGGCACCTAGCTGCAATATGTCCAATTTCTTCACATGAAAAATAGATTAAAGGAGTTTTACCTTTATACTTACCTTTCCCTCTAGAGTACTTCTTTGCAAGTAATGCTTCTACAATTTCAAGATCACTATCAGAACTTTCTTCTGATTCTTCTTCACTTTCTGACTGAACTTCTTTAATTTTCTTATTCTTCTTTAGTGAAACCTTGGCCTCAAATGCTGATTCAATATTTTTGGAACTAGGAACATAGTTGTCATAGTTGTCTAATTCAAAAGCTGTCAATCTTCCAACTAAAGCATCCAAAGTTATATTGTGGTTTGCTTCACATCTTCTTTCTTGAATAGCTGATACTCTTATTGCATAGATAGGGAGTAGTATTCTGAGTACCTTACTTATAACGGTCTCATCTGAGATTGTTCCTCCAGAAGCTCTAATTGCACTTACACTTGCTTTGATTCTTTCAACATATTTTGCAATGTTTTCATCTTCCTTCATATTCATCTTGTCAAACTGTCCTCTTAGGCTTTCTGCTTTGGCTCTTTTCACATTTGCATCACCACCATATATTTTCTTCAGTGCCACCCACATTTCATATGCAGTGGTGCAGTCTTTGATATCATCAAATTCTTCATAGCTGAGAGCAGATGCAATGTCTATCATCATGGTGTTGTGAGTCTTTTTATCTACAATATCTTCAATAGTTAATGCGCCATTAGGAATTGTATACTCTTTATCAATGTATTTGCATCCTGAATCACCAATGGAAGCCAGATGAAGTCGCATGAGACCTTGCCATGCAGAAAAGTTATCTCTGTTAAGCTTTGGAATTTCCCTCTTGTAAGACATCCTGATCTTTAGCTTAGGTCTTTGAAACCCTTCCTGCAAGCACCAAAAGCTCTGATACCAATTGATGGAATATGGATGAAGTGACTGAGAGGGGGGGGGGTGAATCAGTCAACCATAAAAACACTTCATAATTAATTCTTTGCAGATCCCTTAAGATATCTTAACAATGTTATCTGTTTTAGCACTCGGTAAATAGATTGCAGTAACCTTGAAGATGCAGAAAGTATTAGCAATATTATCTTTAGATATTCATCAGCACATGTATATGATTGAGGAAGCAATTAAGAACACAAGAGACACAAGATTTAACATGGAAACCCAATATGGGAAAAACCACCAATGTATCTAGATACTGATTTTCACTTTTCTGAAGTGATGCCCGGTTAGAAGCCAACCCGGTAAAAGGTTACAAAACACACTGTTAGGTGTGACCTTGTTAGAGGATTTAAAACACCCTGCTAGGAGTGGCCTGGTAAGAGGTCTTGAAAATAATTCAATGGAATTGTCACCTTGTTAGAGGATTTACATTATGGTTGTTAAACCAACTCGGTTAAGAGATTTAGAATTCATTGTTACAATGATAAGAAGGTAACAATGAAAAAGGTGACCTGTATAATAATGCAACTGTCTTGCTGATTACAGATCTCTGTTCTGCATAAGTCTGATCCTCTCTGATCGAATAAATCTCTGCTGCTCCTCAAGGATATCTGAACATCCTTCACAAATTCGCATATACCTTTCCTTCTTTTCTTCTATAAATCTTCTGCTGTGTATATTTACTTTTCACATTTGACCTTTTATTTATATGATTTTGGATTAGTCAAATCGACATTATTTAGTATAACAGTCAGCTGAATTAAGTAAACTCTATTTGCAAAAATCCTTCAAGGGCCGACAGTGCTCGGTGACCATATCTTTCTATAATTTTTCGGTGACCGAGGGAACTCGGTAAACACCAACAATCCTTTACCTTTGATAACCAACTGAACTCAGTAAATACTAACTTTCTTTGATGACCGACTGAACTCGGTAAACACTAAACTTTCTTCGATGACCGACTGAACTCGGTAAACACTAAACTTTCTTCGATGACCGACTGAACTCGGTAAACACTAAACTTTCTTCGATGACCGACTGAACTCGGTAAACACTAAACTTTCTTCGATGACCGACTGAACTCGGTAAACACTAAACTTTCTTCGATGACCGACTGAACTCGGTAAACATTAAACTTTCTTCGATGACCGAGTGGACTCGGTAAGCACTAATATTCCTGTCTGGCAGACCGACTGAGCTCGGTAGAAGCTGATTGCTGTAGACTATGACATTGTGTGACATCAAAGACAATACATAATTGAGTAGCAATTTCCTTCGGACAATTGTTTCCAACATACCTATTCCCTGACAAAGGATGGAGTGCGGCATAAGCTAAAACCATTGAAGGAGACTCAAGAAAAAGTATGTGGTAATGCAAGGATAACTTTTGTTGATGGAAGAAATTTCCTAGATGGTATGAGGCATGAGCATGTATGTTTTGCTTTAATTCCAAAAGCTGGTAAAGAGAAAGTAGAAGATGTTCCTGTAGAAGTTGCAAATTTGTTGAATGAGTTTCAAGATATTGTATCTGATAACGTGCCTGATGGATTACCACCAGTCAGGAAGATTAGTCATTAGATGGACTTGATCCCAGGATTGAGTTTGCCGAACAAGGCAACACACAGAATGACACCTGCAGAAAGTGAGGATTTGAACAGATAAGTACATGAGTTGTTACAGAAAGGATTGATCTGTGAGAGTCTGAGTCCCTGTGCTGTACCAGTGGTATTAGCACCAAAGAAGAATGGAGAATGGAGGATGTGTATAGATTCTAGGGCAATAAACAAGATCACAATCAAGTACAGGTTTCCATTGCCACGAATGGATGATATTATGGACTGTTTGAGTGGAGCTGTGTATTTTTTGAAGATAGATCTGAAAAGTGGATATCATCAGATTCGGATCAAAGAAGGAGATGAATGGAAGACTACCTTCAAGATAAAGAAAGGACTATATAAGTGGTTAGTCATATCTTTTGGGCTAACCAATGCACCGAGCACTTTCATGCGGCTCATGAACGAGGTTCTGAAAGAATTTCTGGGTAAGTTTGTCATTGTTTACCTAGATGATATTTTGATCTTTAGTAAGACATTGGATGAGCATATGATGCATATTCGTATGGTATTTGAGAAGTTGAGAGAAGAGAAATTGTTGATTAATTTGAAGAAGTGCAGTTTTGTGAAGAAAGAGTTGGTGTATTTGGGGTTTGTAGTTTCAGGAGAAGGTCTAAAAATGGACCCAGAGAAGGTACAGGCTATCCTTGAATGGCCTACTCCAAGGAGTACTACTGAGGTAAGATCTTTTCATGGTCTAGATAGCTTTTACAGAAAGTTTATCAGAAATTTTAGCAGTATTTGTGGTCCCTTGACTGAGACAATGAGAGGGGATAGAAAAGAGTTTAAGTGGACTAAAGGGGCAGAAAAGAGTTTTCAATTGTTGAAACAAAAAGTTACAGAACAAACTATTTTAGCACTTCCAAATTTTAATAAGGTGTTTCAAGTAGATTGTGATGCTAGTGGTACTGCAATAGGAGCTGTTATGAGCCAAGAAGGTAAACCTGTTGCCTATTTCAGTGAGAAGTTAAATGATGCCAAGAGAAAATATTCTGTTTATGATCAAGAATTTTATGCTATAGTTCAGGCATTAAAGAAGTGGAGACATTATCTACTTCCTAAGGAGTTTGTTTTGTATACTGATCATCAAGCTTTGCAATATTTGAATAGTCAAGGAAAATTGAATCAAAGGCATTTGAAATGGGTTGCGTTTTTGCAGAGTTATACATTTGTTTTGAAACACAGGAGTGGAAAGTCTAATAGAGTTGCAGATGCTCTTAGCAGAAGGCAACTATTGCTGACAGAAATGCAGATTGAAGTGGTTGGGTTCAAGGAACTCAAGAATTTGTATCCAGAGGATCTTGATTTTGGTGAAGCTTGGAAAGCTTGTACAGAACCTGTTACTCTAGACAGGATGAAATGGTTGGATTTCATCATCCAGAATGACATGCTATTCAGAGGGAGTCAGTTGTGCATTCCACGAAGTTCTATGAGGGAGAATCTCATCAAGGAGAAGCATAGCGGAGGATTGGCTGGACATTTTGGTCGTGATAAAACCCTTGGTTTGGTTAGTGAGAATTATTATTGGCCACAGTTGCAGCAAGATGTGAAGAAGTTTATACAGAGTTGCAGGGTATGTCAGATGGTGAAAGGAGTGAAGTAGAATATAGGGTTGTATCAGCCATTACCTGTACCAGAGAAGCCTTGGGAGGATATCAGCATGGACTTTGTTCTTGGTTTACCGAGGACTCAGTGGGGACATGATTCAATTTTTGTGGTGGTTGACAGATTTTCAAAGATGGCACATTTCATTCCCTGCAAGAAGACTAATGATGTTGTTCATATAGCAGAATTATTTTTCAGAGAAGTAGTGAGACTTCATGGTTTGCCAAAGACCATAGTTTCAGATCGGGACACTAAGTTTGTTGGATATTTCTGGCGTACATTGTGGAAGAAGTTGAAGACAGATTTGAAGTTCAGTTCATCACATCATCCCCAGACTGATGGACAGACAGAGGTGGTGAATAGGAGTTTGGGAAATTTGCTGAGATGTTTGGTTGGAGATAAGCCAACAAGATGGGATTTGATTTTACCACAGGCAGAATTTGCATACAATAATTCTGTCAATAGGAGCACTGGTAAATCACCATTCCAGATTGTATATGGAAGTAGTCCAAGAAATGCATCTGAATTGAGAAAGATAGATAAAGGAGAAATAAGTAGTGCTGAAGCTGAGGATTTTGCAGAACACTTGAAGAACATCCATGAGGAGGTGAGGAAGCATATTACCAAGATGAATGCACAGTATAAGGCTAAGGCAGATGAGAAAAGGAGGTATAAAGAATTTTAGGTTGGTGATGAAGTCGTGGTTCATTTGCGGAAGGAGCGGTTTCTAGTTGGTACATATAACAAGCTGAAAATGAAGAAGTTTGGGCCATGTAAGATACTGAAGAAGCATGATTCGGGAAATGCATATGAGGTAGAATTGCCTAGTGAGCTGAATATTTCACCAGTGTTTAACATTTCAGATTTGACAGAGTATCACGAAGGAGGTGTTGAAGATGAGGTTGCAGCAGCACAGTTGAGTATTCCAGCAACTAGTTCAGACACTAAGGAGATCAAAGATATACTGGACAGTCATGTTGGTAGAAGCACAAGGAACAGGACATATGAAGAATATCTGGTCAAGTGGAAAGGATGACCTGTTGAAGATTCATCATGGCTGACAAAGGAGGAGGTTAGCCGTCTTGGTTTTTCTCTACACACCTGAGTCGTGACAAGGTCACTTCTCAAATTACCCTAGGTGTCTGATGCAGGAGCATCCTGGGTGTAAGAGCAATCTTGCATCACCCAAAAATATTTCTATTTTTGAATTCAATAAGGGTTATCCTGTGCAGAGTTGCTATTTATGGAAAGTTACTATTTTTGGTAATTTTCGTCTGTGCTCAGAATGATCTAATTTCTTTCTTGGAGGTTCATTTTGGTCATATAAGTCTGCCAGTAAAGTTTCATTTCCAGATCAAGTGTATGTTGGAAGATATTGAAGATTTTCGGTATTGGCAGCAGGGTACAGAAACTTTGGACTCAGTTTTGAAGGCTTTAGAGGCCCCGAATGAGGTCAAAAATTTGGGTGACGGGCGCTTGCGTAGGTCAAGCTTGTAGAGCACTTTGTGGCATTTTTGAAATGGGGTTATAATAGCCGATCGGGTCAACTGGTGATGACTTATGGTCTTCAGAAGTTGGGCCACCCGAAATGGTGGAAAATAATTTTCTTCAAAATTTTTGTTCGGGTTTCAAAGGTTATCTTGAGCCGACTATGATGTAATAAAATGTAAAATAAGATAATTCTAAGTTTGGTCGGCCTTATTGGCTAAAATTCTCGAACCTTCCCAGGCGGTGGAAAAATTGCCTATATAAGGAAGGCTATATTATTGTCTTAGGCAGTTCAGAATAGTTCTGGGTAGTAGATCTGGGTAATAGTTTGAGGCTTTGTCCTACAGAATATTGTAAGGGAATGCCCATGTGGCTTTGCATATTGTAATTCTGAAAGTTTGTAATTCCACATTTGTGGAGATAATAAGAAGCCAATTTTCTGTTCTTGCATATTGTTGTTGTTTCTCTATTTCTGTTATGTGTTTGTGGTATTAAGGGGAGCACCCTTCATCAATAGTCCTGGAAACTTCTGAGTGAAGTGAAAGAAAATGTAAAGGATCAGTGATCCAAATCTAAATGAAGAAGATGTCTTATTCTTCTTTATTTCTCTAATGTTCTCCATCAACTGTTGTCTTGAAATACTTCACACACATCATATTATTTACCTTTTTTGACAATTTGATATGTCATGTCTATAAATCTTGTAGAGGCTAAGTTTAGTCTACTTATATACTATGTTTTTTAGCCAAGAATCATAGAAATGACTCTTACATCCTTCTACAATACATCCTTGATTGTCATTTCTCTTATGTTCCATTTGCAACCAGTTAAAGTTTCCACCTTCTTCTTGGTGTTCTTTGCGGATACTAATAACTTACCTCCAGTAGGTAATCATGTTACTACATGAATTAAATCCTTAGTAATCAGTATGGGATTTCCTCCTAACCAAAAGAATTGGTCATGAAATATTCTCAACACAATCTTGATCCACTCTTCTTCCTCAAACTCAAAGTGTTTTGCGTAGTCAAATATTCTTAGGTTTTCCAAGTGGATGAATTTAGGTTTGAGCTTCTCATCCTCATCAATCATATCCTTTATTTCATTAAATATCTCTAGTGAACCTATTTTCTCATTCTTACAATGGATGTAAGCCCTAATATCTTCTACATGAAGAACTTTGTGTGGTGTATGCGAGAATGCACCTGCAGGATCATCCTCCATAGACTTATATGGATGTTTCTTGAATTCATGCCTATTTCTATCCTTGATATCATATAACTTAGGTGCATCCATCTTTATATTCTTAGAAGAATAAGATCAGAAGGAGTTTCACCAATACCTTTCATGCAATCGGTATAATCTAGGGTTCTTCAAACTTCATGAACTATCTCACAAGAAATTCACAAATCTAGCTCCAAAGTTTAGGTCTCTACTGCTCTTTGATCAAAATGGTGCCAAAAAATTCTAAGTATAAAAATTTATAGTTCGTAGTGCACAAATCCCTTTGCAACCATAAAGCTAATAACCTCTTAGTAATCCTCCAATTACCTATGATCACAAATCCAACCACATAGATCCATGTGATGATAACTAAAGATACTATATGTCTATACAAAACTCCACAAGAGATTGCATAGCTCCATTCTACAATCTAGAGGAAATATGAAATACTGGTGTTATATTCCAATGCTCTCCCTAAGGCCTTTCCTATCCATTCATGCTAATGAAGAGGTATTAACCTCATGCGAAGATCTAATAGGGTCTCTTGAGTCTCCTTGATTTCTCGTTGCTTCTTTATTTGGCTCAATATTGTTTTCCTTTAGGTTGCTACTTTTGATCCACTTCTCTATGTATTCTTCTTTCATTTCTTCAATGGTTTTCTAATCTTCACTGAGTTCCTTGTTCCTTTCCAAGGGTTTAGGTGTTCTTTTTACTGGTCCATTGAATCTATAATACTTCACAATGTGTCCATCATTGTTGCATTTGTAACATGTAACTTTCCTTTTAAGTCTTATTTGACTGTAATCAATTTTCTGATGTGTCCCAAATTATTGCACTTATAATAGAAAATCCTCTTAGGTTTTCCATTATGTTTCTTCACATCTTGCTCACTTTCCTCAAGTTTGTTCCCATTAGTTTGGATGACTTATTTCTCATCTATTTTCACACTTTCTTCTAGCTTATTGGTTTCTTTTTCTTTCTCAACATTCTTTTTCAAATTAGAATAACTTGGCCTTCTAGATCTCATGTCTGGTTTTCTACATTCTTTTATCTTATGACCATAATTATAGCAATTAAAGCAACAACTAGAAAATGGTTTATTATTGCTTGTACCTATACCACTTTGCTCCATGTGTCTTTCTTGATTGCATTCATGGCACTTGTCATCTGAGGTTTTTTTCTGATCTTTCTTAGATCCATCTTTCTTAGGTGAGTCAACATTGACAATCACTTGATCCTTGTTCCAAGATATGTCTTCCATAAATCCAACTCCAGTTTTATCTCCAACTGGTTTCTGCATGTTAGAATGTTCATCAATCTTCTAACTATTCTTATGAAGTCTCTTGATGCATTCCTTTGATTCTTCAAGTTCACAAGTCACCAAGATATTGTCTTTATCAATATTTTGATATTTTGCTTTCATTGCTTCTACCTGCAATTCAAGTCATGTTGTCTTTGTCTCTGTTGATTTTAACTATCTTTATTTTCTTATTTTTGTCTTTTTCTTCATCAAGTTCCTTAATCAGATGTAGTTTTCAGATCTCATATTCAGCCTTGAGTGCTTCATTTTCTTCTTTAATCTTTTCAACCTTTTTTGAATAAGATTGCTCTTTATTTGATTCATTTTGAATTTTGACAAGTTCTTCCCTTAAACTTCTTGCATGATTCAACTTCTCCTTAAGTTTCTTGATGAAATCTTCTACCCCTCTTAGCTTGAACTTAAAATCTACATTATTTGTATTAGCTTGATCAAGATCTTCTAATGATGCTTCATAGTTCTTCTTTAGACTATTGAAATCCATCTAGATCTCCCTTAAGCTATTAGGATTTTCTTTCAAGGGCTTGATACTCTGATACCAATTGTTAGGATTAAGTGATACTAAGAGGGGGGGTGAATCAGTAACATAGCAGTTTATACTTTTTCTTAACCAATTAACAAACAAAAAAGTTAATCCAACAATCCATAATAAGTACATACACACAAAAGTACTCATAACACCATTATTTGTTTTCAAGGAAACCCAAATAAGGGAAAACCCCAGTGTGGATGGTACCCACAAATATTTGCAGTATAATATAGAGATCCTATTAGGAGTCCTAGCCCTGTTAGGAGTTGATTATTACAATAGGAAGGTCCTTGTTAGAGGACTGATAAACCTTGTTAGAGGTATACAAAAGATGTGCTCACTGCACTTACAAAATTGGACTCTTTGTCCAATATTACAAAAGATAGTATAATAAATACATGAGAACCTCACCTCTACATATCATGCAATCTATTTTATCAATCTCTTCTCAGCCTATACTTCATTGATCATCTTTGTATCCACTTAACTCACTTCAAATACAAAATATCATTACTTACTTATACCTGATTAAGAGTATAATCCATGGGTCAGCTTACTATCATGTCCTTAGACATTTACAAAATACAGATTACATTGTGTGGCTTTGTCCACATTACAATATCATTGGACCTTTAATAGATACAATACAATATAATAAATGTCATAACATAAGTCAGCCAAGACTTATACTTCTTCACTTGTCCTATTGCACTATTTCCTGTCTTCGCATGCACTCAGAGAATTGTATCTCTGTCATTTTTCATCCAAAATTCTTGTGATCTTGCATGAGTATCCTTCATACATCTATTTACCCAAATATACCTTCTCATAGCTTAACTATGTTTGTGCCATGTCCACTGACCAAAATACTGAGGGTGTCTTCCAGAAACTGATTGTGGACTTAGCCCTTAGATCATTACATTGATTACTAAAGTAGCCCTCATAACTATTTTTAGTGTAATAGTAGTATTGTAGGTTGTGGGCTACTCTGGGATACTTCAGTAATCAGAACTAAGGCTATTGTGGGCTACTTCAGTAATCAGAACTAAAGTAGCCCACAACATAATATTTTTAGTGTAATAGTAGTATTGTGTAAAGAAAATTTGTGGATACTTTAATCAAAGAGGTGAGGGTTTCACCTTTAGTAGATGGTCAAGGATTTTGGGTACCTAAGGGTGCTTTTTCTTTTGAACCAAAGTTACCTGTAGATAAGACTATGTTATGGAACCAAATACTTGGCCATGTAGGAGAAAAAGGTATAAGGACCTTGAAAAATAACAAGCATTTGTATTCTCCTTATATTCTCTTGCATCCTAATGATGGATCACGGAGTTTGATTCAAAACATTGATGTGAAAAAAAAATTAGACAATTGAGCCCTAGAAAGTTACATAGAAATAAAAACCTTGTTGAAGATTTGAGTGATTGTAGTCTTGATTTTGATTTATGTGGGCATTGCATTGATGGAAAGTAAAGCAATGTTCATTTTTACTTGAGTTTTCATAAATCTTATGGTGTGTTGGATCGTATTCATTCTAATGTGTTTATTCTTGTAGATGTTTTTTCCATTATAAATTTGATATATTATGTTTATGATAATAGTAGGAGGACATAGGTATACTTTCTAAAGAGTGAATATAATTTTTTTAGTCAATTTAAAGAATTTAAAGAAATGGTTGAATTGCATAATAGAAAGAAAATAAAATGTTTGAGGACTAATAATGGTGGTGAATTTTTCTCTAATGATTCTGACACATCTTATAAATAGTATGGCATTCATAAACATAATATAGCTTTGTTATCTCCACCATATAATGGAGTTGTAGAAAGAATGAACATGACACTAATGGAAAAGGCTAGGAGTATGTTGAGTGGCATTGGTCTAGAACAAGCATTTTGCACTAATTTTTTCCACTACTTGTTGTTTCCCTTGGTTAGTCCTAAGTTGTTTCCCTTGATGTTAAAAACACACAAAGACACTTGATCACAGGTATTTAGTTGATAGGGTATCTCTTACATTTTATTTGGTGTGATATGGTCACACTTTCCTTTAATATTCTTTGACATACTTTGATCACTTTGGGTATAAGCCTTTGGCACATAGTATGATTTAATTTCAGTCCATTCATGTATATGAAAACATTATGACATCATTATTTAGTTTCATTGTATCTATTTTGGTATATGATATTGGCACAAGAACATGGCATATTGCTTGGTATAAAATAGGAACTTTGGTTTATGAGGTGTAACAGTGATAAGCTTACAAGGTTCTATGATAGCTCATTGATAGTAATTTCATAGCAGCTTGCTTCTGAAAAGAATGGTAACATGAATATGTTGGTAATCATACATTGGTAGATATATTGATGTATCTCTTTAACATGTTTCCTTGATTGGTAATTGGTCAACAGTTTCTCTTCATTGATATAGTTGACATGGGACTCAATTTCTTTATTTGCATTCTTGCTATTTGGAAATCTATATTTCTTATTTACGGTAGCTATTAATGACTTATGTATTCCTATCTCAAATAAGAAATTACTATCATACCAACTTTCATTGATAAGACATTAATTTCTTATTCTATCTTAAAATATATAAGTCACTAATAACTTAATTGCATATAGTTATGCATATTTCAAATCAAGGTGTAAATATGAGAGATTAAAATTAGCATAGTAATGATGGTCTCCAAAGGTTTAAATGATTATGTTTTGAAGACTTTGCAAATGTCAAAACTTGACATAACATTTAGTTAAGAGCACTTGTATGGTTAAAATTAGTGATAACAAATTGGTGCCCTTTGACCACAGGCATGGTAATCATTATGAATGATCATTGTATTGGTCAACATCTCAATTTACATAATATAATATATTATTGAAACTCTTCAAAGGTGATCAATGTCATTTTATTTGAAACACTTATAATAGTGGTCAATAGTTTCGAAGGTATTGATATTGGTTCTCGGTCACAGGGTCGACTTTGTCATTTGTATTGTTTTGAATGGGAATTAAATCCCATTAAAATTCATCCAATTTTTTATGTGGGATTACATATTCATTAGGGTTTTGAATGATTCATTTTCTTTTGTAAAATAGTTGTGTGGTTCTTCAACCCTAGCCAACATTGCTAAGGCATGACATGAGCAATTTTTTTGTAGAGTCTGTCTTTGAGCTAGAAATAATGATGCTAACAATGGTGGTTCATTTCTTTCAAGCTAGAAATAGAAATATTGTTGAGACAGTGGTGGTTATTTGGAATGCACGTATTTGGTTCTTCTCTTTGATAAAATACTAAGTATTACTATTCTATTTACTCTTCTTGCAAAATGATCACAATATGGTTTTAAAGATTCAATTGGTTTTAGAAGTGATTATAGTTGACAGTCTTACTTCAACCAAAATGTTAGTTTGTAAAGTGATTATTGAATTCAATTTTACATTGGGTATCATAGAAATCTTTCTCTTACAAGGGGTTACTTAGTTTTCATAATGAGTATATACATATGAGGGTTTTAGTTTTTTAATATGCTTGCAGTACAGAGAACAAAAAAAATGTGTTTGCATAAAATAGTAAAGGGTTTCAGAGTTTGATTTTCTTGTGTGAGATAAAAGGGAGCAATTCAGGGTTTATTGAAGAATATTTTTGTTGAAGGGTTTATGTTGCTTTTAGATTTATTCATAACTTTTGATAATACAGCTTGGTTATATTGTTGTGTAACTATGAAATATATGCACAATATAGTCATATTGTGTAAACAAAGTTGTGTAAAGGTTTGAAATACACTTGTTTCTAAATATCAAGTAATGAGATATTTAGAAAATTTTATGATATGAAACAAAGATAAAATTTTGTACTTGTATAAATTGAACTATATGGTGATTTGAGATAAATTATAGCCAGGGAGGCTTTTCTAGTGAGGCATTTTATGAGTGGTTTTTCATCCCTATGAGGGTTTTCCACTCATGAAAATTCATGTGTCATGATTTTACTGTGAGCATTACGTTTTACATTTGATGTGCTATTTGATTTCATCATTCTTGATGCTAAAATATTATAATCTACCATTTCAAAAAAAGTTGAAATGAGAATTTAAAATTGATTTGAATCATTGATTCACCTTCCCCCCCCCCCCACCTCATCTTAATCATTCTTTTACTCCAACACTTGTGACCTAATCAACAACTCTCTTACATCAACTCTTGTTGACAAAATATTAATGGAGGCATGGTTAGGTCATAAGCCTTCATTGAGAAATCTTAGAGGTTTTGGTTATGAGGCATATGCACATGCCTCAAAGGAGAAGTGAAAAAAAATTGGAGAATAAGCTAGTGAGATGTATCTTCATTGGCTATGGTTATGGTGTGAAAAGATAAAATCTTAGGGGGCCTTGTTGCATAGAAGATGATATTGTTGCAAGGTGGGTTCCCTTGGTCTCCTTCTAATGTGTAAAATAGTTCTTGAGTTTGTCACATGGCTTAACCTCTTCCCATGTCTATAACTATAGTGGTTGTATCGAACATCAATAATTCGATCTTCTATTGCAGTGGCAACCAAAAATTGGTATTACATCCTAGGCCACAGGTTTAAACATTGTGCTTTTATAGGGGGGATTTTTGCAAGGTGTGAGCCCTTGGTCTCCTTGTGATGTGTAAAACATAGGACTTGGTCTTGTGACATGGCTTAGTCACCCCTATGTATATACATCTAGTGGTTGTATATGGTATCAGAAAATCAATCTTTTGGTGTAACAACAACCAACAAATACATAGTAAAAGTGTCATTTTTTAGAGAAACTACTTATAAATATAGTCAATCATGTATATACTAAACGTGGGGATACTTCCCCTTAATTCAACATAGCCAATAACACCACCTATGCTTAGTGATATAACTCACTATAAAACTCCAAATTCACACTTCTCAAAAGAGGAGAACTTCCTTAAATATAGGAGGCAGTGTGGCTTCACTACTTGCACCTTTTCCATAACCCCCTATTCATAAATAATTAATAATTTAATAGTTATCAAATTATAATTATTTCAAATGGGGAATGCTTGATAAAGCATGTAATATATAACGTATTAAAACAATTATTTTTATTTTTATTTTAAAGGAAAAAGTGGGCTAGCCACTGAATATATTTATAAATAAAACTAGTTCAAAAGCTCAACCAGGAAAGAACCAGAAAGAAAACCTGGAATCGTCGCTTATATACAAATTTACATAAAGATATTTGTCGATATTTACAATAGATATTATATCGACAGTATCGAAGCTCATAAAAGTATACCATATTCTAAATTCTAACCATATGAGCAACTTCAAAAACCTCAAGATATTACAATGTAAGACCCATAATTAAAACAATAATTAGAAAAATAAAAAAAAATATAAAGTTAAGACCCATAATAATATTATGTTCTACCACTCCCCTTAATATTAATAGGGGACATCACATGTCAATTTTTATAAAATTCATGAAGTGCCCCATTAATGTAGGTATTCTTTGATAGTGATAAATAGGGCCACAAATATATGCCACCATGAATATCATGCATCTCAAGCTACACGAAAGTAATATTTTCATAATTTTTAATCTTAGTGTTTTAAAAATTATGCTACAATGACTTATAAAAAAACAATTGGATTTACACTCTCCTCAAATAAGCCTCTCCCCAGGTTCATTACACTATACCCATAATATATTAATAGAATGTGCTTGTAGGACTTAATACAATGTTCTTACAAGCAAAAGATTTATAAAGAGAATAATTTACAATATGTCATAGGACTTTAAAAAGTGTGTCGTAAGACCTAAAAAAATATTCCAATAGGACTTACAAAAATATACCCACAAGACTTAATGCTTATTTAGGTCTTATATTATGCCTATTAGGACTATAAATCATCTATCCTTAGTTGGTACAAAGATCTTTCTAAGTGGCTAAAAGATAAAGGTTGGCAATGGTTGCACCCTCATAAGATTGTGAGATATCTTGGTATCCATTCTCCCATGGAAGAAAATGTTGGAATGGCTATTCTTGAAAAATGAAAAAAATATAGAAGGAAAACTCACATTCTTTATTTTGTTAGTAAAACCCAAGTAGCTAAAGAGTTGTTGGAATCTCATGTTGTTCATTTATCTTCCACTTGGTTGTGGAGAAACTTCCATTCTAAAAAGGTGCAAACAATTGTCAAGAATTTTATTTGGTCTAGTGGTGAGGGAAAGAGTAAAAGGCATGTAGTTAATTGGGCTTGGTGTTGCTTTGTTACAAGTAGTAGTTGTCGCTGCACCAAAAGATTGACCTCTTAATGCCCGATACAACCACTAGACTTATAGAAGACATAGGAGGTTGTTAAACCATGTCATGAATCCCGAGGGGAGCACTGACCATTTTGCCAACAATCTCCCCCTTAGCATTACCCGAGGGGATTCGAACCTCTGACGAAGCTCTGATACCACTTGTTACAAGTAGTAGTTGTCGTTGCACCAAAAGCTCAACATGTTAATGCCTAATACAACCACTAGACTTAAAGAAGATACAGGAGGTTGTTAAACCATGTTGCGAATCTCGAGGGAAGCACTAACCATTTTTCCAACATGCTTGCTAAAAAGAAGTGGTGGTCTAGGTCTTAAGGACCTTATGATTAAAGGGTTTTATTTAATAGTGAAATGGATTGTGAAATCCCATGAAGTCGATGAGCTGGTGAAGGAGCATCCAAGGTGTAAGAGAAATCTTGCATCACCCAAGAAATATTGTTTATTTTTATTTCTATTGAATAATTATCAATATGGACTAAAAAGGTAGGGTTGTCATTTTAAGTATGTTTTCACTTGTACATTTATGAACCCGAAAATTGACCCCTCAAGGATTGCAATGGAAAATGATATTAATGGGTGAAACTATCATCTCAACATCATGTGTCATTTAGGAGATATTAATGTTTCAAGGTTCAAATATCATATGAAAAAATCTTAAACTTGAATTTTGGACCTTTAAATGATTGAATGGGACTATAGTTGTTTTTAAACTAAGGTCCTTAAAATCCTCTAAAGACTAACCATTCTTATGCTTAAGAACCTTCAATTTAGTTTACAATGAACAAGGTATCCCTAGGGCTAATACCTTCTAAACTTTTGGCTCTTCAAATCGAGGAGGGTTGTCCTATACCAATATATTATTGTACCATCATTAAAAAAGTATATCCTAAAAAAAGTTATATTATTGTACCAATATACTTATTACTTCTTTTTAGAATATAGCTTACAAAAAGAAAAAAAGTGAGTAATTAATTTTGTAAGTGAAATTATTTTAAAGTGACAAATCAATATTTTGTAATAAGTGTATTATTGGTCACAACCAACACCTATCTTCAAAAAATAATAAGAAGTTTTTATGTTGTGTGGGTCCCAATTGAAGGAACAAGGAGAGTATTCATTTGAAGATCTCTCCTGGATTTTGTGCTAAGCATTTGGGTCATTGTGCATATTTTTATGGCAAATATGACAGGCAATGTAGTGTCTAATGTGTTGATTCTTGTCTTTGAATGAAACAATTTTACATATTGGTGTACTAGAATGCAAACTCTACTCAAATCTAAGGATTTATAGGATATTGTTCAACAAGTTTATGTTGGAACAAAATATGTAAATGCATTAAATGACCAACACAAAAGGAATACAAACAAAATATAAAAAAGGATAATGAAGCTTTATATTTGATTTAGAGTGCAATCACTCAAGCCAGTCTTCCTAGGATAAGTGGTGTTGATCATTCCAAGCAAGCATGAAAAACATTAAGTAATGTTTATCAAGGTGCACAAACTACCAAATTACATACAATAAAGAAAAACTTTGAAAATGTAAGATGACAACTAGTGAGTATGTCAATGAATTTCTAACAAAGGTAGAAGGTCTAGAGTGAGTTGAAAGAAAATATTAGGAGAAGATGTAGATGAAAAGCATGTCATTGAAAAGATTTTGAGAAGTTTGACTATAAATTTTGAAGGTGTGGTCTTTATAATTGAGATTTCTAAGGATCTCTCAAGTATGAAAATTGATGAATTAAGTGGGATTTTTGTTGACTGTTGAAGAAAAAAAGAAAAGAAATGAAGAAATCTTAGTGACAACATTTTCCTCTAAAGAAAATATAAGAGGAAAAAGAAACACATTCATCAAGAATCATGGTGAAAGTGATGATAACAAAAAAAAATTAAATACAAAGTTGAATCTAGTAATTCTAAAGGAAGAGAAAATTATTTCATGGAAAGTAGAACTTTAAAGAAGTAGGAAGAGGAATAGGTAGAAATAATAAGGGAGACAATACAAAAAGGAAATTCCAATGCTTTGAATGCAATAAATTCGGACATTATGTTTCAGAATATTGAAGTAAACAAGGTGAAATAGAAAAGAGAAGTGATCATAGCACTATTAAAGATAAACAAGATTTGTTCATTTCCTGCTTCAATACAAATGTCAATCAAAATAATATGTCGTATATAGACTTGGGATGTTCTTCACATATGACATCTAATGAGTATCTATTTGTTAATTTGGATCCAAAGCATCAAAGTATAGTAATACTAGGAGATAATAGTTCTTATAGAATTAACGGTAAGGGTACTATTGCAATTACAAAAGATAATGGTGAAGTAAAACATATCAATGAAACACTTGATTTTAACAATCAAAAATATATATTTTTTGTTGGATAAATTTTAGAGAACAATTATCAATTGAATTTTGATAAGAATGAGTGCATAAGAAGAGATAAATTAGAAAGGAATGCAATTGTTGCAAGAGAAAAAATGACAAGTGATAGGATGATTCTTCTTCATTTCACTTATGGGAACCAAGCACTAAGGTCTAATGAAATGAATGAAAGTAAAATTTGGCACAAAAGATATGGCCACCTTAGTTTTAATGGGTTTATTTTACTCAAAAGATTAAAAATGGTTGAAGGTCTTGTTGATGTGTGTTTTATGAGTGTACCAACAGTAAAATTAAATACCAAAGTATCTTATCCTCTCTTGAGAAAAATTATAATTTTCAAAAGATAAGGTAGTGAAAGTACCATTTTTGGGTTTTCATAATATATGCAGAAATTAAATGAGAGTAAGGTTGAGAGATCTATTCTGATCCTAAGAATTTGAAAGATGAATACTACTATGATTAAATCTACTGAACTTTTCTTCACCAAATTTAACAACTACACAAAACTGGTGCAATCTTCAAGGGTTGTGCAACTAATTTTCATATCACAATGAAAATCATCATAGCAAACAATGTACATCAATTATAGAAGTAAATCATCCACATAAGAGCTCAAAACCAACCTTACACTGTGCTTAGGAATCACCTAAGAACACAAGGTACAAGCTAGACAATTTCACCATAACGCTATTATCAATCACATTCAGCTAAGAACTTGAAAACAATCTACTATAAATGAGGGAGCAAAGAGAACATGCAAGCACCAAAATATATTAAGAGATCACCAAACTTCAATGACAGCTCTATTATCTTAGTGGCTCTTAAGCAACAATTTCAAAATTCTATCATTTACAAATGAGAAGTGAGTCCTTTATATAGATCTCAAATTATAATGAGTGGCCAAGATTGAAATGAAACCAACAACCAAAATCTTGCCACCTCATCTCTAATTAGGGTTAGGGTTTGGAGAGAGAATCTACAATTAGTGAGAGGGAACACTTGGAGCAATCAAGAGAAGGGTGTCCACTTAGTGGGAGATTGGTCAAAATGATCCATAATGGCCAAAGATTCCCACTAGGCATTAAATGGTCATCTACTCAAAAGAGCTTGTCATTTTTTCCTTTCCTTTAAAGTGGAGAATTTGGACATGTCAATTTTGGAAGGTCATTGAGTGTCATTCTTGTTAACCATTGTGTCATTGTTGAAGTATTTCATACTTGAATTAAATCTTAGGAACCTGAATATTTTCCTTGAACATTTAGAATGAGAGTTTTTCCTCCTTGTTCTTTCCTAACTGGGCTGTTTGTATTTCTAAAGGAACTTCAAGATGTTGCATTCTTCCTCCTAGAGTTTCTCTTGAAGTTTGATCTTTGAAGTCTTGAACCTTGAATGCCTTGAATTGGATTGCTTGAAACTTGGACATATTCAACACTGGAACTAGAATTTTTGGACTTGAATGTCTAGAACTAGACTTCTCATGTTGTCATTGTACTTCTTTTAGACTGGATTTCTTCATCCCAGATCTTTCTGGCACTAATGCCTTTCATCCTCTAACTTGTCAAGATGCCATATTTTGTCAAAATATCTCCTTTGAAACTTTGATTTTATGTTTCTAGTCACTTCTTTTCCATGGGCACATTTGAGATCTAGAGAAGGAATTTCCATAGCTAAATTTAATCCACTCCTTGCAATTTCTTCCTTAAGAATACATGAGCTAGGTAGGTAGATTTTGAACCCTTCAAAAAATTCCTTAGCATAGGCAAATTCTCACCAATGGGTGCAAATTAAACAAGGACGTGGATTCTTGTGGTCTTTGAAGAAAATCCATGAGCATGTAGGATTTGTGCTCTTAGGCATGCACTAAAGGGATGGAGACAAATTTTCCTTACTTGGAAAAATCCCTTGTGATCAATCAGTTCCCCCCCTTGGGCATGAATTAGACATGGAGGAGGAATTTTCCAACACTTAGTCATTTTTTTATCTCTCCTTGTCCTGTTGAGCACATTTGAGATAAGGAATTTGGAATTTTGGAAAAAAAAATTATACTCTAGGAATTTTCCTTCCTAGGCACAAATGGAGCATGGAGAACAATTTTTTCCATTTTGAAGAAATTCCTAGGACTGAGAGAATCCCCTCTCGTATAAAAACTTTGAGGGTGGAGGATTTTCTCCACAATTAGTGAAATTTCATCTCCTTTCCTCTTCTAGATGGTTTTCATACTAAACCATTTTAATGATATTTTCCATGTCTTTCCACTTTTGGATATTTCAAGGATGTTTCCAAAGAACCATTTTTTGATCAATTCCATTGCTTGCTCATTCTTTGAGATATAGAATTGGATAGCCTTTTGTCTCTTTATCAGTCAGAGCTCACCTATTTCTAAAAAAGACCTTCCAAAAATAGGATTTCTAAAAATAGTAAGTTGTTCCAAAGTCAAAAGAAGGCCAATCTAGGATACAATGAAATTTACGAAAAATAGACTTGGTAAAAATAGTGAGTTGTTCCAAAGTCAAAACAAGGCCAATCTAGGATGCATTGAATTTTACTAAAAGTAGGCTTAATAAAAAAAGAAACTTTTGAAAATAGGCATCAAAACACTCAAAATTTCACTAGCATGCCCTTTTGAAAGATTTTTCCTTTCTATACTTAGCCAAAAAAAAAATTTATCTTTCATTCCATTTATATGCTTGGGCACACTTCCTTGGCAGTGGAGGATTTTGTCACTTGGGCGTAATTCCATGTCTGTGGTAGATTTTGTCTCTTGGGTGCAAATACTTGGTGGTGGTGGATTTTGTCTTCTAGGTGCAAATCATTGGCAGTGGTGGATTTTGTATTCTGGGTGCAAATCCTTAGTAGTAGTGGATTTTGTTCATGACTTAGTCATTTTTTCCAACTCTCCTTGCATATAAAATATAATTAGTTAAATTTTATATAATATTGTCAAGATTTTTGAGAGTGGTTTAAGATCTTCAGGAGTTATAATAAAGATTTTAGATTTTATAAGATCGTAAAAAAATTTAGACTCAGCTAGATTTCAGTAATCAGTACGCTTCCATCAGTGTTCTCTTCCACAACATTTTTTTCAAGATTTCTAATAAATTCGATACTAGAACAAGGATTTCCCCAAAAAAATCACATCTTTTCCTGGATTGGAATCAAGAATCTTCACAATTTTCCATGCTTTGTCATGAAATCCAGATGAATTTGGTGTTGAAAATGGGAATTTTATACTTGGGTGATTTCTCACTTTTCAACTATAGGTGTAACCCTCAGCCTCCCCTTAGGTGCTTTTTTCATACTTTTTCCACTTTCAAGAGGTGTTTTTCAAGAGACTACTTTTTTTGGTGTTTTTTGGGTGCTTTTTTCAGAAGATGCTTTTTCAAGAGATGTTTTTTTAGTGATGTTTCTAAACTCAATAAATTTTCAACCAATTGCCAAACTTGTTCAACTTTCTAGATATAGAACTGGATACCCTTTTTCCTCTTTCTCAACCAATGCTCATCTAACCTGCCAAAAATAGACTTATTATAAATAATAAGTTTGTTTAAATACAAATTTTAGGGCAAATTAAAACACAATGCAGCTTACTAAAAATAGTAAGTACTTCCAAACTCAAAATAAGGTCATTCCAAGATGTAGTAAAACTTACTAAAAATAGAAATTTCCAAAAAATAGCAAGTATGTTAAAACGTTCAAATTTTTAAAGGCATTGATGATTACTCAAGAGAAACTTGGGTGTATTGTTTGGTTACAAAATCAGAAGTATTTGAAAAGTTTGTAGAGTTCAAGAGGTTGGTTAAAAAAAAGTGGCAAGTATATCAAAGTGATAAGGTTAGACAATAGAGGTGATTACAAGTCAAATCAATTTATAGATTTTTGCAAAAATCATGGAATGAAGAGAGAGCTCACTACTTCCTACACTTCGTAGCAAAATGGAGAATAAAAGTTATTGGACAAAAATAATATGCACACTAGTGTATCCTCTAAATAAGAGTCCTACAAAAGCAATTAAAGGAATGACTCATGAACAAGCATGGTTTGGAGTAAAGCCAAATGTTGATCACTTCAAAGTATTTGATATGTTGCTTATGCACACATACCAAAAGAAAAAAGGTCTAAATAAGACAATAAAGATCCAAAATATTTTTATATTGGTTATGGAACTGAAAATAAAGTATACATATTCTATGATCTAATAGGAAAAAAGCTTGTGATAAGAAGAGATGTGGTATTCAATGAAACAACATAATATACCAAAGAAAATGAAACAAAAGGAAAGAGATAGTAATTGAAGAGATTTGAGAAGAGGAAGAAGATGTACTTGAACCATCAAGTGCAAAAGAAAGAAAATATCAAAAATATCAAAGAACAAAAAACCTTTTCACAAAAAAACAAACAAAAAAGAATCATCCATCAACTCTTATGTTGGATTCAAATTTTGAAAAATACAAGGTCACAAACAAAAGTGAATTTTGCATTGATGACTCAAATCATGGAAAATAATGAACCGCAAACATTTGAACAAGCTCAAGAAAAAGAAGAGTGGATTGAAGCCATGAACAATGAAATAGAAACAATTGAAGGAAATGACGCATGGGATTTGGTTCAATTACCTCTTGGTAAGAAAATTATTGGTACAAGGTGGGTGTACAAAACAAAGTATAAATCTTATGGGAGCATTGATTAGCATAAGGCTAGATTGGTAGCCAAAGGGTACACTCAACTAGAAGGTATTGAAAATACTAAAACACTTGCACCTATAGCACGAATGGATACTATCAAATTGGTTTTGGCTTTGACAGCTCAATAGAGCTGGATAGTTTATCAAATGGATGTGAAAAGTGCTTTCTTAAATGGATATATTGATAAGGAAGTGTATGTTTTACAAATTAAAGGTTTTGAAATACCTTCTAAAGAACATTTTGTTTGCAAATTAAAGGCGGCCTTGTATGGTCTCAAGTAGGCCCCTAGTATTCAAGGATAGACTCTTACCTACAACAAAAGGGTTTTTCAAGAAGTCGGTCATATCCAAATCTTTATATTAGAAGCTTGGCTAAGGATATTTTTATCTTAGTTCTTTATGTTGATGATCTTATCTACACAGGGAATAATTCATGTTTATTTGCAGAGTTTAGAACAACCATGATTACTAAATTTGAAATGATATATTTGGGATAATTGCACTACTTTCTTGGTATAGAAGTATGGAAAAACAAAGATAAAATACACGTGTCTCAAAAAAAATATGCTTCAGATATCCTACAAAAATTTCAAATGAAAAGTTGAAAAGTAGTTGCAACACCCATTGAAGTTGGACATAAATTGTCTAATTTAGATGTTTTAGATCAATGAACCCCACTCTATATAGACAACTAATTGGAAGTTTGATCAACTTAACTACTACTCATTCAGATATCACATATGCAGTTAGTTTGGTCTAGGTTCATGTCAAAGCATAAGGAAACTGTAATGTCCCCAGTTAGGACTAAGGACTATAACTATCAACTTGCAATGTTTTGATGCTGCTATGATAGAGATTATGCGTAATATTATCTTCCTATCCCTGATTTGATTAATAATACATTTGTAAAAATTGGTCTAGTTCATATATATTTGTATCATAGGTGATCTAAGGATTCTTTATCCTTAATAGAATATAAAATGTTGTTATTTAGTATTAACTCTTAGTTGTTTCTAACCATTATGGATGACTTATGTCCTTTGATTTATATATC